>BSBM01002227.1:600000-925764 GCA_027924585.1 Larix kaempferi | reverse complement strand
ATCAATATTTAAAATATATAGGTTAATTTGCTCATTTAAAATTAGATAATGCCTTTTCGAAGTTTATTTATCTAATGATTTTTAAAATATAAAGGTTATTTGGTTCATTCAAAATTAGCTAATGACTTAATGATTTATAAAATATATAGGTTATTTTGTTCATTTCAAATTAGATAATGACTTTATTTTACGTCAATTTGGTAAAGATTTTTTTATTTTTTAAAATATATTTTTTCCTTTATTTGATATGATATCCATTTTGTAATATTTCAAAGTAATTTTGCCAATTTTGAATTTACTGATTTATTTTTTGGGTTTTCAATACTAGTAAGTTGAATATAAGTAAGTTGAATATAAGTAAGCTAAATGTTTGATGGTTTTTACTCACTTTATGATGATTTGTTTTAATAAAAATTGCATCACCCAAAATGAAGAAGAATGAGAAATAGTGGAACTGACTTTTTTAATATATTTTGTAAAATATGTCAAATCCAGTAACATACAGACTCAAGAAATTAAACCCCACACGCACAGACAGAGATGGGAAAATGTCTGAAGATTTGAGATTCACAGTTACGTGCCGCGCGTTCCACCTATACTTCTTTGAACAGATAGAGCAAGCGCGCTCCAGCTTTTTTCAGTTCCAACGGATAGGATTTAAGCTTTTTAAGAAAAAAAGGCAGGATTTAAGCTTTTAAAGAGAAAAGCAAAGTGAAATTTTATTTTCGTCTTGGGGTTTCTAATTTAAAAATACATGCATAATTATAAATGTTATAAACGTGGCTGTGTTGTATTTGAAATTATTAGAAAACGAAACATTCACTGGCAACCTCATCATGTTTTTCTTATTTGTGGATTTGTTTTAAAAAACGAAATATGTGTTGGCAACCTCCTCATTTTTATTTTTTTTTAATCGTTATTGCAATAAACTATACGATAGTCTTATTATTTTGATTGATTTAATGTTTCCAATATTTTGGTTTAGAATTTTTAATATTTTGGATTTATATGAAATATTTTGGTTGAAATTTGAAAATGTATTATTAAATTATATTGAGTATTGTGATTGAAATTTGAGGAATAAATGAAATATTTTTGAAATTGATTTGTAAATTTGTATAATGTAAGGTTTTGTATTTCAAATAATTATTTGTAATGGAGTTATAAAGTTTTGTATTTTATAACATATAGCACATTAATTTAAGAGGTTATTAGGGATTATAACAATTTGAGGTCATACGAAATTATTACAATTTTTTTATTGGCTAGAGTGAATTAAAATATTGAAGGCCTCCATGTTTTGGAAGGGGGTTTAGATGTCATTGAAATCAAAATTCATAGAGATATAATCTCTTCATTGCAAAATTGTAGGGAGTTACAAGGTGTTTTGGAGTTACAAGGTGTTTTGGAAGTTACAAGCGGTTTAGATTTTGCAATTTATTATATTGAAAGTAATTTGTAATTTGAGTTATAAGGTTTTTTTGCAATTTGGAATTTGGGAATTTAAATTGCTTAGAATGTTATAAGCGGTTACTTCACAAAAATACATTTTTTTTGTATTGTATCCTAAACACCCTAGAAATTGAATAAGGGAATGTCATATAATCTTTATGTGTGTGCCTAGTCTATTGATGCATGGTGGAATCTAGCCTTGTGGTTATTAGTGCATAGTAGTATTTTTATTTTTTTGAAACAAACTCTCTTACATATAATGAATCAAGCATGTGCACATGATTCCATAAAGAAAACAACTACAAGAATAAAAGAAATAATAAAATGAATTTAAGAAGAGAAGCAAAGGAAAACCACTATTTCAACTTCATGACAAATTTGATGCATCTTGTGTTATAAGGTCATCTACAATATTTTTTGGTACAGTCTTTGAATTTCCTTTGTGTCTTGTAATTAGAGCCAGTTGATCTAGCCTTACATTGAATAGGGGGATGAAAGGTATTTTTTGTGACACATTGCTTTTTATACTCAAAGCAATTCTTTAGATCAGGATGGTAGTGAACATCAAAGGCTTTTTCAGTCTTATATACATTTTAATCAACATTGCACATGGAACAATTATTCAAACAAGAAAACATTCTTTCAATGATGTGACCACTTGTCTACAAGCTATGCATAAAAAGGTTGATATTCTCAAAACTCAGAACAAGTGGATAAATAATGAATTGCAGCTTCTTAGACAACAACATTCTAAAACCACAATTCTTCAGTGTGATCCATTATTTGGATTAATTGTTGTGGAAAGTGAACAAGAGGATATCGAGCACCATCCAATTAAGAATCACTCATATTAATTTGATGAAGGAACCAAGGAGACAAAAAACGAATTGGACAAAAACACTAAGGTGACAAAAAACAATTTCAAACAATAGACTAAGCTATTAAAATTCAAAGTTCTAGACAATAATCCATGCCTTGCTACAAACTATACTACAAATTATGTAGGACAATTTCTCTAAATATCATAGTTTTAAAACAGTTATCAACATTTAATTGAATCTACAACCACTTCAGATAGAAAATTCTACAAGGTTAATGGGAATAAGCTATAAGAGGAAATTTACAAAAGCAGCTCTCCATTGGCCCTACCATTAGACCAAACAATTGGAATCTCCAAAAGGTTTTCAAATAGATGCAGGAGTAGAATATACAAATGAAATTCATCAAAATGACCTCAAAATTTTCATACAAGAAGAAACCACTCATTAATGTTAGTAAAACCTAGCAACTATTAATAACGTTGACTTGCACGTTGCAACTTCATTGAGATTTATAAATAAAAAAACTAAATACAAATAGTATGGATGCTATTCTCTAACATATAGCATTCAATGACATATTCATATAGCATGGAAACTATTTACTAACCGAAGCGAAGGGATTCTTCCCTTTGATGTTGACATGGCACTTTGTTGTGTGAGGTCAACAAATATGTTTAAAAACAACTCTCCCCAATATTTTAATGGAATTCCAGTTCACCACTCCTTTGGACTCCCACTTAGTTGTGCATATAAACGTTCTTATCTACTATGAAATTTTAGGTGCCCATTGATATTCTCTTTTATATATAAATAATGCCTAAATAATTAATAAAAATATATACTTAATAATTAATAAATAATAATAAACATTTGATAAAAGGGTTACACCCCTTCACATTAGGCACCAAGGACTATTTAAACAAAGCCCTGCATTGTAATTTTATCATCTCTGTTCATTTTTCAATATTTATTATATATCATTATTACATTGAAGATTGTTTCTCTTTATTAAAAACACTAGATTCGACTATATCATTGGTATCAGAGCGAGGTTGCATCTTGCCAAAATTTTCTCTCCATTCATTCATTCTCTCATGATCATCTCCTTAACCTCTTCTTGTTCATCTCTTCCTCCATATCTGTGCATTCCACACCTCACGCACAAACTTCTCCCCGCATCTAATCTCTCTCCCTCCAACTCACTTCCTCTCCAGCATGCGCCCTTCTCCCAAACACTCCCTCCTACATATCCATGAACCCACTTCGCTCGTCCCCCATTTATCAACGCCACTCCCTTCGCTCAACCTCTCCATTTTTCCTCCTACGCCATTATTTCACCCCTTCATCTGTACATCCTCCTCACACGCATTATCGCAATCTTCCCCCTCCTACTGCCATACCCCTTGCACCCTCCTCTTCCTACCCCCAATCCTACTGCACTCCACTCATCCTCTCACAAACCGTCACTCAACGCCCCTCTAACGCCACTACTCCCTACACCCCTCCACACTGCTCTCTCTTCACCAATGCCCCTCCAACGATGATGCTCCTTCTTCCCCCTGTGCTAATCTCTCTTCTCAGCCACCTTCAAAAACACCTCCAAAACCCCACACATCCACTATTAGTTCCCCCATAACCAGGGTATCACTTGTAGTCATGCACCATCTCCATCCACACCATCACCATTAGGGTAAAAACCCTAATCACGTCCAAATAAACAATGGTTCTTTAACAACCCAAATATTGTCCAATCATTAGTCTTAAGCTGGCATAATGGTTCTTTAACAGCCCAAATATTGTCCAATCATTAGTCTTAAGCTGGCATAATGGTTCTTTAACAGCCCAAATATTGTCCAATCATTAAAACATACTTCTAAAAATTTATGGATGAAATCCTTGAATGCAGCAACAACTACTCTTGAAAAAATAGAAGGTGTGTTCTTCAGACCGAAGGGCATTACTATGTACTAAGATGAGTCCCATTCTATGGAAAAAGTGCTCTTGTGCCTGTCTGTTGTATCAATTCTGATTTGATGGTATCCAGAAAATCCATCATTGAAAGAGTATGCCTCATTCCCTCCAACATTGTTTGACACTCCATTTCTAAATGGAGTAGGAAATGGGTCATGTAGTAATGCATCGATTAAGTTTTTGGCATCTACCCATATCCAAATTTTGCCTTTTATTTTTCTGGATAACCATGAGACTTATCCATTCTGACTCTTCTACAGGTTCAATGATTCCTGCATCAAGCATCTTATCAAGCTCTGCTTTTACCCTTTATTTATATCTTGGATTGAGTTGATAAGGTCTCTACTTAATGGGCTTTGCATATGGCTTGAGAGGTATTTTCATAACCCCCAAGTCGCCCAGAATGCCTTTCATTTCAGAAAAAAATTCTTAGGAAATAAGTCTTCATATTCGTAGAGTAAATCTGCGATTTGTGCAACTGTCTCTTCGTCCCAATAATCGCCGATAGAAGCAAACTTTGGTTCTTCAGTGGTTCCAATGTTTATTGTAATGTACCCACCTGCTGACCCAATGCAAGGAAGGGAACATGGCACTAAAATCTGGGCATTTCATAATACTCAGTCCACTAATTAGAATCATAAGAATTTAAACATTGGTGTGCATATACAAATTAGGCAATATGCACAATGGAATTAAAACAACATCCACACACACAATTCATGCCCATCTAGCATATCAAACAATCATTAATTAAACATTGCAAAAGTAAATACATAGACATAAAAACACTTATCTTCATTTTGCAACTGCCCCAAGCAACTAGCTATGTCGTTGCAATGTTCCAGCCAACCATAGGCTCTTCGACATATTATACTGAGTCCGTCCGAAGGCCAACCCCGAGCTGGGCATGATTGTCACAAGGAACAGGGGACATTCAAGCTCACACACAACCAATTAATCATTTCATCTGAGCCAAGCCAGTCCACAGCTGAGTTTATCAGGATACATTTGAACCATGGATTCTTATTCTCAAGCTCAAGCCAAAGCAATGGATACCCAAATCCCATACCCCAACATTCTCATTTCTCACCCCGCAAGCACAAACATTGGACATAGATACCATTTACAACAAGGGTATTTTACAAAACAGGGTCCATGGGTTTTTCCCAAATCGTGGCTCACTAAAACAGACTGTGGAAAGAGTAATT
Organism: Larix kaempferi; assembly: GCA_027924585.1. Classification (NCBI taxonomy): domain Eukaryota; kingdom Viridiplantae; phylum Streptophyta; class Pinopsida; order Pinales; family Pinaceae; genus Larix; species Larix kaempferi. The sequence goes on along the minus strand of BSBM01002227.1, from coordinate 920,312 downwards.
CGATTTCAACCCCAGGGAGTAAAACTGATTTCTCCCAACTGGTTATGATCCTTTCCAATGGCCTAAACGACCTCCAGGAAGACCCAAAAATGTATTGTTCTCTTTCCCACTGGTAATCAACACAAAAATGCCCCTTCCCAGGTAAAAGATGAAGGGAAACCCCGAAAAACCATGGAGGAAAATGCCCAGGCAGCTAGAGTTGCGTGAGAGAGCAAGGCTGATGGTTGCATAATGGCTTAGAGAGCAATTTCGTGGCTCTTTTCTTACCCAAGGAGACAAACACGATTTTCCATGAAGGGTGGCTTGCCCATACCCAAATTTGGATAGCCATACCTCTCCATTCCCAAGGCATTAACTACCTCAACCAACTCTTGGGAGAAATCAATGGTTGGGTACAAAAGTCAACATGGGTAGTTGAGGGTTTGATGGGTTCTCTCATTGACACTTGGCTTGACTTGAGTGGCTCAAGGATTTGAATGTTTTTCCTCCCAATTCCTTGTAAAATCATGCCCCCATCTCTTGTTGCATTGCATAGCTAGTTGTGGGTATTTATTAAAATGCATATTTACAATTTCAATGTGCCTGGCTAGCACGTAAACCATATGCATCACTAAATCGATGGCGGGGCCTTGGCCTTGAGCTCCTCACCATGATTTTATAACAATATTACGTCATTTACAATTAAATGCCATGGGGTCAAACTGGGGACATTACATTTACTTTCCGAGTTTTTATAAGATTACTTAGATCCAGAATTTCCAATGGAGGTCCTTCGACTTCATGATTTCCTTCCAAATTAGGTATGTTTACATTGTGTGGGTCATCATCATCGCTTTCCTCTTCATCTTCATCTAAAGTGAAGTTATAACATCCAGGGCATGTTCTAGCGATCTTGCCCATTCTGGTTGGTGATATATAGGTTCTGGTGTGTCATTGAATACCTTCTTCTTGATGACCTGTAACGCTTCATTTATATTTGGACATTCATCTTCAAAGATGAAAGTCGCTTGGAATTTCTTAATCATGACAGACCATTCTATTATTCCTTTGCGAAGTTCTGTTTTTGTGTACCAGTTTTTCGGAATCTGCTCTAGTGTGTGTACAAACAGATGAACCCATTCTATTTGTGGTTTATGTGTCCATGCTTTTGTACAAAGGTCTCTGTGATCTCTAGGATCATTTTTTCCATTATATTTCACTTGTACAAACTCATTTTATTCTAGAAATCTAATCTCCATCATATGCTTACATTCCTCCCATGTGGTCAGATTTTGCTTATGCGCAACCCACCATCTGAAAGGTGTAGCGTGCAGTGTTGTATCCAATGCTGCTATCTTATGTTCATATGAAACTGATATAAGATACTCCTTAAAATATGTATGAATATTAGTCAAGCCATCATAAGTATGGATTGGACTTACCTCTATTCCAATCTAGCACAGTGATCTCATGAGCTATGCGCATCTTCTTGCAGACACTTTGTGCATTCTGCTATGCAAATTCTCTAACCTTGCATCTGATTCAGATATGCAAGAACTGTCACATCAACAACTCAATGTTCCATCATCAGTTGGGTTGACATAATCTGCCTGATTCAATGTCAACTTGTATATATTATCCATATCTTGTGCTCTGCATTATTCTCTTATTGGTTCAATATATCTAGGCCCTTGTGAAGGATCCAAGGGTGCGATGACCTTGATATCTATTCCTTCAAATATCATCTGCTTCTTTTTCAGTTTGATAATTGTGAGGTTATCCATTTCCCAATCTATCCCCAATAGTGCAGGATAGGGTTGTCTATCATATACGATTTCAATCACTTCGAATTCTGCTCTACTTTGCACTCCATCAATGTCAGCAAGGACACTTGCTAACCTCCCAAAGGGTAGAACCTTTTGCTGATTGACTAACCTCAACTGTATTGGTGACCACGATAACTTCGGCTTTCCCATTTGTTCCCATGTATGCTTTGTTAAGACATTTACTTCTAAGCCTAAGTCAAGGATAATCTCATCCGTTTCAAATTCTCCAATATGCACATTCAGTCTCATTTCCCTTTCGGTTCTTTTATGGTTCTTAATATGATGAACCACCCTATGTGTTTCAGTCACTGCATTACGCTGCTTGTAATGACTCAGTAGGTTCTGTAGTTTCGCTAAAGCATTTTCATGCTTCAACAACTTCATGCAACTCTATAATAGCTGCACAATAGGACTCATCATGTCCATCGCAGTACGTGAGTGATCATACAAAGTTGGCATATCCTTTACAGGCGAAGTCTCGCTTCGCAACTTGATTCATGGAGTGACAGGTTCTGTCTCTTTAAAGGTTTCTTTTGCTTCCATGAAGACTTCTTTTTCTTTGTTCAGCTCAAAACTGGGTGTTTTTCCAGTTGATTTTCTTATCCGAGTCCCTTCAATGGGATTTTGTTTATCTTGGTGATTCTCAGAGGTCTAAGCTTCCTCTCTTTGATCTGCACCTGTCATAGCTCCACTTCGCGTCATAGCATAAATGTTGCAATCTATCTTCCATTTTTTAGCTGTGATCATCTGTATGTTTTGATTATGTGCTTCTGGTCTTCTTTCTTGCATGTTTGCTTATAAAACATGGCATGCCTCAATGACATGATCAAAAGACTTACAATATTTGCATGTAGTACAACCATTCGTGCAATATCTGGATAGATGTAGTATAACATACTATCTCACCTCTTCCTCTTCCTCAGCCAGTTTTTCTTCCTCTACCTATGAATCCACCACGTCCTCTATATGTGCCTTGATCATACTGCGCATTTTCATTTTTATACAGCGTTTCTTCTTGTACTCAGTAGACATCATGTTTTCTTTCTATCATTAGTTCATAGGCTCTGCAATTGCTATCAACATGGCCAACTGATTGACAGAATGTGCTCTATAAGTCCTTTGGTGTTTGCACATACTTTTGAAGTAAGTAGCATTCTTCTGGGCGATGTCCTCGACATTGGAAAATATCACACCATGGTCCTTGCTACTGATTCAACAGTTTTGGAGCTCCACTAGTGATGTAAACTTTAAATACCGGAAAATGTTCTTTGGAGTGACCTTCTCCCTTTAATTTTATACACCAAACCTCTTCTTGGGTTTCTTTTCCTTTCTTCAAATATTGCAGTTGTAATGTCAAATTTTCTAGTTGGGTCTGTATCGGAACCATACCTGTGCAAGTCTCTCCTATAGTCGAAGCCTCTAGTTTCATCGCAATCTCTAGGGCCTCTGTCTGTGAAGTAACCTTTTGTTGCATTAACGGTAATCTGATATGTGGCAACAGCGTGGCTATGAACCATTCCTAGTGCTGTTGTGGTGCTATGTGAAAGCTTACTTGGTCTAATAGTGCTTTGAACTTTTGATCAAATATCCACACTGACTCACTCGATTTTTACTTAATTTGTTTGAGCTCTGTGATACACTGTGATTCTGACTTAGGTTTTTTAAACTCTCTATTGAGCGTAGTTCTAATATCTGCTAGTATCCTATTCTGTCCAACATAATACTTTATAAACCATGTCAAGGCTCTATACCTGAATGTGGTCACTAGATGTGCTTGTCTTATAGCATCATCGTGTACTTGCTTAACATTCCACACAACTTCACAAAGAAACCAGTGTTGCTTAGGGTATTCTAGACCCGTTCCTTTGAGTATAGGCAGCTTGATGTCATTTTTCATTCTTCTTCTAGGATGCATGGTATTTTGTGATGTGTTAGGTATGCTACTACTCGGAATGTTCTGAGTACTTGCTCCTGCAGTGTTACTACTACTGTTGTTTTGTGGGTTAGCATTATTTATGTCGTCAACTGGAGGTTTATGTGCAGTGATGGGTTGATAAGTAGTTACTCGAGGTTCTGCTTCACTATCAGTCTCAACCTGATATGAGTTTCTATTAATTCCTAGCTCAATCTGTAGAGAGATGCCAGGTTCATTTTCATTATACCTCTTCTCTGTGCTATACTTGTATCTTTTACCACTTCATAATGTGTAGATATTTTCCTCACTATCACTGTCTATATTACTGAACATTACAGATTCAAATTTCTAGGAATCTCAATGCATTCTTAAGACACCTTTCTCTGTTAACATTCTTTTAATGTATAGATTGAGATTGTTCAGTTACTTACCTCTAAATCTTTTGAAGAAGTCTGCCTCTGCTGTGCTGTAAGACTTCAGAGTGTTCAAAGCAAATTCTATAACGTATCCTTCTAGTACACTGTCTATCCAGAAGTCTACTGCTCTTGATATTGGGCTATCCACTACTTTAAATATCTGAATCGGTTCTAGAGTCCACACCGTAGGTTCTCCTCCATGATAAAAATTCTTCCATTCTGCTAGTCTTGAAAACCACTCATGTAGATCATAGCTAAAGAATGAGAAGAAAATTTTGTGAATATCTGAAAATAGGTATCTCTACAACCATTCTTTGTCGGAGAAACGTGGATGTTTGTTCTCTTTCCTTGCAAACTCCTTTTCTATATTATCCACCCAATTATGTATTTATATTATCTCAAGATTCCAATATTCAGAACACATCACCAATTCAATTGTGGCAACGGAACCATTTGTTGGCTATGAACCTCATTCTTTAACTTCCTTGTACTGACCTAGGTTCTGTGCAGTTGTGGTCCAACAAAACCCTTCTTCACCGACCCTTTCGGCAACAGTCTGCGAACAGACTGAGGTCTCACCCGAGGTGAAGTTATGGGGGATTATAGAAGCAGGTTTTTGTAATCAGGTTATATGTGGTTAATAAGCTGGTGAGCTGTGCGAGGTCACTCCTAATTCACGTTTAATTCTTATGGTACAGTGCACGCTGGGACTGTGCACTTTGCAATGGCCAAAATACAATATGACATCGCAACTCCAGACTGTGCTTCTAAACACATACACACTTTACAGACTTCACTGACTTAGTGTTACTCCTATTACTTATTCATTCAACATATTCCGAAATACTTGTGCATTCAGTCATACATGTTCCATACTTAAGATATTATTCTCATCCATCATATACGTGAAAATACATATAAAAGCACGAACATACATAAGCATAAGTATGAATGAAAACATAAACATAAGTATACACAATCACACTCATTCAATCACATAACACACTTATTTACGTGGTTCACCCCCGGGATGGGAGCTATGTCCATGGGAACTGTTGTTATATTAATGGGAAAGGTTCAACAATTTCAATCTGCGCACTCAGCTACAGACTCTTCTTTGTACAATGCGTCTTTGCACATGCAGCTGTACAGCCTCTTTCTCTCTTCTGTTCTTACAATACAAAACTGAGACCAAAACTGACCAACCCTTCCCTTACAAAATTTTCCTTTTTATAGATCATGCCCGAGGGTCATGTCTTTACAATCATCGTGTGGAAAAAACCCATTCTACCCAAAAATCCCCCAAAACTACTGCGGTTACCCCGCTAACCTGGCATGTCGTAGTCGACAACTTCTCCACTCGCCTCTAGTCGCCTTTCTGTTCCACTCCTGGCTCTAACACCCTTCTGACAGCCACAATTCAGACTGGATAGTGGCGTGTCCCTTTTCACCACTCTTACTCTCCTGTAGGTGTTGATCCATTTTTCTACCTCTAACTGTTTCCGCCACTCCAGCTGACAGGTCACTTTCCCTTAGTTTCACGTCATTCTTTACCCTTCTCCTGGGATTCTACGGAATTGCTTGACCAAAATAGGTCATTGTTGGACCTAACTTCACTTGCACTTCGCTGCCAAAAATGGTTGTTGTGTTGGAGCCCCGCTCCACGAAATCTTTCTTCCCCAAAAAGTGGTTCTCTTGGGCCATGCCAAACACTTCCCCTCTGCATTGATCTCTCTTCTCGTCCACCTTCAACAGTGCCTCCAAAACCCCACACATCCACCACTATTCCCACGTAGCTAGGGTATCACTTGTAGTCATGCACCATCTCCATCCACACCATCACCATTAGGGTAAAAATCCTAATCATGTCCAAATAAACAAAATTTATGATAATATTATTATTTTAAATAACTATTACTATTACAATTTTTTTAACCTAATCCTTCCATTCCATTAACATTTTTTTAAACCTTATACAAAATAGAGTAATATATATAATAATATTATTATTTTTTAAATAATTATTATTATACTATCATTATTTGTATTTATTCCACCACTTTTATAATAATACTGTTATTATTATAATAGTTATTATTAATTAATTAATCCTATCACTTCCATAAACACTCAACTGTTTCCATCTTATATTAATCCAAAATCGCATCCAAATATACACCCCCACATACCAAGACCAGAACCATGGAGAAATTAAAAAACTAGACCGAGACATTGGCAAAGGACATCCAAGCCCTCGAAGAAACTGTCACCAAGAACCAAGAAGAAATTAAGAGAGAAATCAAATATCAAGTTATTCAAGTGATTGAACAAAATATAAATGACAAGTTAGACGTCATGAATGACGAACATAAAAAGTTGGAAAAAAAAAATGGGCATCATGACAGAGACCTGTATTGGAGAAAACTCACTATGGCTTGGGAATACCACAACAGACAAATGACTACCAGAAATCTACTCAATTCTCATAACAATGCTATTATAAATGACAATGTTAAAACAACAGAGAAATGTAACCAACCTCGATCCAACGTTTGATGTAGATCCCCATTGGAGCTTTCAATCCGAGCACATCCAAGCACTTGAAATCTGCAAATTAGTCCTGACAACAAATATCTAACAAGTACATGTGACATATAAATAACATTAACATCATCAATAACAATGGTCCATAATATCATAAGCAAATGAAACCCAATGTATAATAAATGACATTCACACCATGAATGGACGAGAACATGAGTATTTCTATTAATGAACAAGAAGAAGTACAAAGTGATATGACCTCTTTCCAACAACTAATCTGAACCAAGATCTAGATCAATCCACATGTGCCTCCATCACTTCAATCCTCCAGGAATGGGAAACTCAAACTAGAAAGGAGTTTGGAAGGTGAACATAACTAGTTCACAACTACAAGCATCAATGAGTGCAGAATCAAGATAGGGCAAAAATCTACTAGAGTGCCTTTACTATTCTCTTCCTCCTCCCGTCCATAAGCCATATGTGCTCAATATATAGTCCTCTCAAAGGTAGGTGAAAGGACTCATCGAGACATTACTCGGGCATATAGAGAGCCAAAGGTCACCCAATGACCACTTTTTGGGAGTAAAAAGTAATAAAATAGTGGTTTTTACCATTTACTTGATACCTGCGGTCTATAAGGATGCAACTCACGGGTACGCATGCTATAGTGATGCAAAATGCGGGTAGGAACAAAAATAGGATAAACTAGTATCACTAAAGGATGAAAATGGATCCTACAAGACAAAGAATGCCGATGCTCACAGGGTGGAAGATTTCTGTATAACAGATGCCCCCTAATGTGTGAGGTCAGAGACTGAAATGTGCTACGATGGCCGAAATACATTATAAAACTCAGAAGTGGAGTGATGGAGACACAAGTGGAAAGAACGGATCACTCACCATAATACAATAGTATCTCTGAATACATGTCAGTATAGTACAACAATCTGATACAATGGCCATGAATAGGCAGTACATAAGTAGATACATGTCATAAGTGATCATAGCCATGATCCCTCTATAGTAAGATATGGTCTTCTGCTGAAAAGAAGACAACTGGTGCAAACTGGAGGTACAAACTGCTGAAATCTGAGAGGTGATATCTCAGATGTAAATTCAAAGTCATATGTAGCATACTAAATGCCATAATCGCCTGGGGTCTTCTACACAAGTCTTCGACGGTGCAAGTCCCATCAAGTGAATAAAGGAGTTGGGGTCGAACCTGATGAGACATTGTCTGATTACCGGTCATTGATGTATACCGTTAACAGACGTGAGATGACCCACCGATAATGAAAATGGGCATCAAGGCACATAGCACAATCATCAGAGTGTGAATAAATGGGTTGAAGTCGAACACTACGATGAATCCATCGATAAGGGGACATTGATGTATTCCCAAAACTGTCGATGGCGAGAGAACCTGCCACTAATGACTGCAAGCCTCAAGGTACTCAACCGAACTCTAAGCCTCAAGTCCCGGAATAAATGAGTTGAGGTCAATGGAATGAGACTCGCTGGAAGGAGGGCATTAAGGCATCCCCCATCAACCAGCATGAGGTACCAGCAATGCTGAAAGATTTGGAAGATCTCAGGTGAAACGGACTGACTCAATAAGGATGGTCGACATGAAATAGTCAAGATATCTTAGGAGTGGCCGACACTAGTTTCAGGACTTCCTTTGAACAAGAGCATGAGCAGATGGATAGACTCAGGTAGCATAGACTCGACATAAACTGTGCAATGCAGGAGGCATTACAAAGGGCTCCATAATGACTAGAAGCTTAACCAATCGGTGGAGAAAACTGAGAAACAAGTACAGCTCCTAAGGCCCAACTATAGTCCCGACTCATAATGTAGGGAGTGGAATGAATGCTCTGTTCAAAGGTGACACAACAGCTACCAACAAGAAATAATGACCATAATCCCGTCCGGCTTTTTGGAATATTTGATTTTTTTTGGTCTTTTTCATATTTGGGAAAAGATTGAAAAAGAATAAAATTGCTTATAGTACAACAAGTGAGGTAACGAGTGTCAAATAGCTCGCAGACTAGTCACAAGCAGTGGAACATACCTATGCTCAATGTAAGGAAGTGCGTGCAGAATGTGGACACTCGAGGGTGTGTTCCCTCAGGGTCAAAGGGTCATCAAATTGTGAAGGGAAAATATATAAGCTCTGCAGGGTTCGACAGGGAAAAGTGCTCAGGCGCCAGGCTAACAATTGAGTAAGCGGGAGCCGGCACCAGGCTCAAGCAGCAAGCAGGATGATGCAATGCAATCACAACATGATATAACTGAGAAGTCCTTTTTCGTAAAGTTAGTCTCCTCACCCGAAAAAGTGTAAAACAATGAGAGAAGAACTCTTCTAATCACATATGACTAGAGTGCACATTTTTCGTAATTAATCCACAAAGGTTCGAAAAAGGGGTAAACTTATACCTAAGTGAATGTCGCTTCAAATCCTTTAACGAGTCTGAAATGACAAGTATACTCGGCAATCTTGTTTGATTTTGAAAAAGTATAACAAGGGCTTAAAAAAGACTTTATAAAAATCTTTTCCGTAAAGGTTTAACGAGCCCAAAAAAGTAAACTTGTGACCTCCTTACTATTTTTAACGAGCTCAAAGGAGATATGGAAGAATGCTCATAATGGGGGTAGACGAGTGTCAGGGACATGCAAAACTAGTTCCAAGCGCATGGAACAAAGCTATGCATAATGCAAGGAACATGAGCAAGATAAGGACACTCAGGGGGTGTCTGCGAATTCGGATGGCACAAGGTTCAAATGCATCATTACAATGGGGAGGCATAAACCTATATGCAAGGTTTCGAATATTCCTGCGATGAGTGAATCAAATGTCGAAAAGGACCAGTAAACAAGTATAAGTCCAGCTAAGAATCCTGTCTCCAAGAAACATAAGTACTAAGATCATCTCTAAAACATATGTAAAGAAAAATCTGATACAAGTCACTGCAGTAGAAACATTTTCAACTTCACTATTGTTAACCTCAGACATAATGCAGGTAGAGCTAACCATTGAAGGTGCCATAGTACCAATACCTGAGGGATCAAAATGATCATCTTCAAAATGTAGAGAAAAGCTGAAGGATGTGAAGGAATCTGCAAGAGCAAATTCATCATCACGGGAGTTGGAAATTCTAGAAATAGAATCAAACTCTTCAGGAGCACCGATTTGTGGATCTATAGGAGAGCTCAAAGACTCATCAAACTCAAACGCCAAATCAGGGCTGGACGATACTGTGAATGGATCCAAACTCAAATATATGGCAGGTTGTATTATAGGCTTATCTTGTTCAATAAGATCAAGGGGAGGAGGAAAATGAGATCTATGATAAAGATCCCCCCATGGATTTTCATTACCATTCATGGCCTCAATAAAAACTTCATCTGAAGGTAGAATACCATCGAGGAAATCATGAGAACAAGATGAGTTGGCTGCCCAAACTAGCAGTGTAACTGGATCTTCTTCAACTATCTGGGAAGAAGAGAGATCCAGATCTGCAGTGGTTTGTTGGATGTGATCGTAAGTGAGCTCCACTACAGATAAAGGCATAGACATCTCGACGTGTGCATTGTCTCTAGATATAGAATCCGGGAATGGAAAAATCCATGGATCACCACAATAGGAAGTCCAGAATGGCATACTATTCGAAGGAGGAGGTGCACTGTAGGAAATGGTTCCAATAAAATTCATAGGTGCAGAATGGTTAAAAGTTCCCATCAACGAGGGCTACATTCCAACACCTATGTTCGCAGTTTCTGACTGAGAAACAGAAACTTGCGGGACTACTAATCCCATGGATACTGTGGAAGGAATGCCAACATAATCCAGTTGATCGATCGTCACAATCTTGCCTTCATGGGGAAAGCAAATAACTCGAAATACAGTAGACGCGACAGCCTTCATAGCATACATCCATTTCTGTCCCAGTAAAAGGTTGTAGTCGATGGGCGCATCAACCACTTCGACTTCAATAGGCACGAACTTACCTCCCAAGGAGACAACAAGGGAAGGGATAATTCCATGCGGCGTAAAAGATCTACCATCAAATGCAGTGAGTGTAGTTCTAGACACGAGTAGAGGAGGATAGCCAAGAGATTTCCAACAAGTTAACGACATTACTGACGTGGAAGCACCTTCATCAACCATAGTACGTTTGATGAAGCTCTTAAGGCAAACCACCTGGATTTGAAAAGCCACGTGGTAAGGCAAGTGAGGTTGGACATTAGTAGTGTCAAAATTGATAACACTAGGACTTCCCCAATCCTGAACTCCTAAGGCACTCCAAAGGGCATGCTTCTGAGAAGGACAAGCTTGCAAAACTTCAAGAGCCGACATGGCACACGGAGTTTGGCCCAAATCTTCTACGATGGAGTAGTTCTGGGTGGCTCGAGCATTAGGATTATGCGTAGAGCTCTTGACAACACCTTTCGGTATCCGCGGCATAATAGAAGGCTTCTCGATATGCAAGGAATTATCAGGAGGAGGGGGAGGCTCATTCCCCAAATTCGGTTGTGGTGCACCATAATCACATTGACGAGTAGCAACACAAACCTCTGACTGAACCATATTCACGCATCCATAACCACTAGCATTGGAAGAAAACATGGTCGTTTCATTAGTACCATAACCAGTGGTGGGAGCATGCGAAGCCATGTTTTGGTGATGAGGTAGGGGATCCTTCAACACAGCTGGGCTCTGTGCCAAATGCTTCGATGCTTCTTCAATACGAGGACATAAGTAAGTAAGATGATCCTCCCCACATAGCTTGCAAGGGAATTTCACCTTACGCCTAGGTTTACGATCCTCTCCAGCATTACTACCTTCTCGAGGAGGGTTGGCATTCTCTTTACGAGGAGTATTACGATTGCTATTATTTTTACTTCCATTGTTTCCACCCCTACGATTATTTCTTCCCTTTTTCTTACCACCAGGTTGTTGGTTACCCAACGGTTTCGTTGATTGCACATTGTGTACATCAGACGACGGTGTGGAAGTGGACAAGGTGTGAACCTGTCCAGGTGCAGACTGGTTTAGCGACAAATTTTGCATTTGTTTAGCTACCAAGTCTATAGGACGAGTGCATGTGGACCCCACGATGCCATCGACATGTGGTCCACGAACTGACAAGGGCTCATGTCTTGTGCTCGGTTGCGTCAGGAATAATGTCATACAAAATGCCAGACTGAGAATAAAGAAGATCTAACTAGTGGACTTTCAAGATAGCTTGCTCCTCAGTCATAATGCCAGACATCGAAACATCCTTAGCAATATATGGAAGTAAAGACTTGAGGAACCATTCCAACAGGAACTTTGGAGGAATGTTGGCTTTCACTAATCTCTTCCGTTGATGCCACTCTTCAACGTGGTAAGAAATATGTGTGGCCTTATTCTGACGGAAGGTGGACAACAATTTAGTACCAGTATTATAACGAACCGGCAACTAGAAATGGTCTAAGAAAACCAAAGCAATCTCATTGAAACCCCTATAGGTGTTTCCGGGCAACTCCACATACCATTTCGCGGCTGCCCCCGTGAGGGTGCATTGAAATAGGCGTAATCGAATGGAATCATGATTCAAAGAGTTGGAGGAGCACCAAAGGTGAAATGTCGTGACATGATCTCCTGGATCCTCACCACCTTTCCCCTCAAACTTTGGAATGTCTGAAGGGAGCTTGGTAGGGATCGGGGACCAAGTAGGGTCGTGACACACCGGATCATTCGTGAGATTTGAAATATCCAAAGATTCAAGCATGCAAGGAATGGGAGCTGTGGCTGGAAAGCTTGATTATAAGCTCCCATAAAAGGTTGATTGAATGGAACTGTGTTGTACGATGGACCAAAAGCTTGACCATGAGGGTTAAACTGCTGATACTAAGGACCTGACGGCCCATAAGCTTACCCATGGCCATAAGATGGATAACCTCCCCCTGCATGACCCATTTGAGAGTAAGCAGGTATATGTGCATTTTGAGCACCATATTGGGGTGTTGGGTGATACTGGTGGCCATCACCGACTGTGTTGTAGTAAGGGTTGTCACCATGGGTATGGGGCATGTATGTACTATTCATAGTGAAAACCGTGTTGTATTGACCGTAATGGTATGGTATGTTCCCACCCCCAATATTAGGATTAGCTTGAGCAGTCATGTGATGACCATAAGCATGAGAAGTATTCCCAGGTCCAATATGGGTGTGACTAGTAGTAGGGTTGGTGGTGTGATGTTCATGTGGATAGGAAATATTCCCACCCCCTACATTACTATTACTAGTGACGGTAGTGGATGCAAAAGTATGCAGTAAGTGTCCACCCCCATGGTTGTGAGGAACGGTATCATGTGCAAAAGAGGTCCTAGGTTGACGAGTAGCAACATGTGTACTGGGTGGTGGATGGCGAGTTGTGTTTCGGACAACATTCCGACTAGGTTGAGTATTCCTAGGAGGTGGTCGCGTTCCAACATTAGCATGGTTAGAAATTGGACCAGTCCCCATACTATGTGAGTGGGTGGACAACGTAGTGCCCCCAGTGGGTATAGTATGGATAACACTTTCACTAGTGCCAGCATGAGTACCAACCATAGTGGAAGGTTCGACAGTATTGTGACTAGGAATACCAAAAGAGAGTGCAGTGGGGTTGACCATAGGGTCGCAATCATCATGATTCTCAGGCCTCCTATATCTAGAATCACGTGGAAACAAAGGAACGAAAGGCTAGTTCTGTTCTTCCTCCTTGGGTAAGTCGGGCATCCCGTAAAGATAATTATCTGGATTTAAAGGATCAAATGGATCCTGGTCAAGTGGATTAGGCCAAATAGAACCAGGTTGAGTCACAGGTGGATCACCTCCCCAATCCTCACAAGGAGTCTGGGGATCGAAAATGTGTTCAACTCTACCCGAAGGAGTAGAAAGGTTTTGCTCGATATCGGGATGTGTAGCCATGTAATCCTCAATGTAAGTCATGTAATAATCTTAAGACTCAGAGGGAGCCCTCCGACGTCCTCTAGTAATGTGCTGTGTAACCAAAGTTGGCTTTAAACCAGCCAAACGATGGGACCGGCAGAGTGTAGGGCTCCGCGCCACATTCTCTCCGGAGAGAGACACAATGTCTCCTAAAGGCCAACTATCGATCACAAAACAGTAAATCAAAAGAACACACCTAGAGAATCTATAGCTAAGAGTAGACAAACAGAGTGGCTAAATGAGCTCCCGATACTAGAGCCGGTATGTCTCACCTAGGAGAGGCTTGAGACTCCCAAACTATAGCCGATGGTAACAGAATCAGTTATAGAGACACCCAAGCTTCACTGTGTCGACAGGGTCAAGTCCACTGCACGAACACAACTGTGTTTCCCAATCCCTATCTGACTCAGGACACAAACAACATAACCACTGCAAGTACCCTGTGCGGTACTTAGGTAAGGAAACTATCTCTACCGCAATATAACCAATTCTTAGGGGAATAGTCGCAGGTGGGACCCGTCGTATGGGCAGGGTAGCTAAGCCCGAAGCACAAGAGGACGAACCTCCGGTACCCCCAGATACGAACAAATCTTGGATATATCTCCCATGTTTAACCGGTATAAGAGGGATATCTCCTCAACCAACCTCCCGTGACCTTGTGCTTAACTCTGGTTTGAGTAGAGCTTTCCTGAGAACACCGATCTATACCATGGATTCCTCCACTCCCTGGTCAAACACCTATTGTTTCGTTCAGTAGTCTTGGATTGTTGACTCACAATGATCTATTCCAAGACTCTAAACCTATGCTAGTTGGTGTACCCTATAAATAACATAAGTCTAACCAATTTTATGATTAAGCGTTAATTTTAGTGGTTGTGATTACTCAAGGGATATGGTCGTGAAACTAGTGATGTGTAGACTCAATAATATGCACCATCGTCCAATCCTAGACTCAACTATCCAATAAAACAATGTCACTAATATGCAAAATCAACCAACAATTCTGAAATAAATATGCAAACTTTTATCTTTTCAATGCACAAGCAGAACCTAAAATGAAGGCAACAAGCACTCAATGCAAAATGTAGTACATGGAAATAAAATATTTTTGTATTTTCTCTTATAAACAGAAAGGAAAATGCAAAAACTAAATGAATATTTTTTGTATTTTTTCAATATATATGGAATGAAAAAATGCAAGCAAAATCCTACTATTCAGTCACTGAAGTGCCGAGAAGATCACTAAGACAACCCAGCAAATCCTAAACAGCAAGACTCAGCCAAAAGGAAGAAACCAAGAGGTAAAAACCAAAGATGGTGCAAAACCAAGAAGGCTCAACCAAGAGAAACGAAGAGATCTGGTCACCACCAAGGCATGAAACAGTCAAGAAAGAGGCCATCAAAGACTCAGGAATCAACCAAACTCACCCAGCAACAATCAATAGCCATAAAATAACAAAAGCCATAGTTACACGCTACTGTCGAAGGAATACCTGCGGGTACCCATGAGTAGTAGTGTAAACAGAGGCGGGTGTATGCAAGCAGAACTAAGCTAGCTCGCGGGTGAGAAACAACAAATGGTCAAACAGAGAGTCCAGAGGCTCAGAAAAAGAAAGTTTTCTATAGTGTATCTTAATGGCCAATTAGTGACATAGAGCTTCGATAAACAACAACTCTAAATATGGACTAATGCTCAAAAAATTTCCCAAACATGGATGTTTTCCCCAGTGGAGTCGCCATTTCTGTATTGGAGAAAACTCACTATGGCTTGGGAATACCACAACATACAGATGACTACCAGAAATCTACTCAATTCTCATAACAATGCTATTATAAACGACAATGTTAAAACAATGGAGAAATGTAACCAACCTTGATCCAACGTTTGATGTAGATCCCCGTTGGAGCTTTCAATCCATGCACGTCCAAGCACTTGTACTCTACAAATTAGTCTTGAAAACAAATATCTAACAAGTACATGTGACATATAAATAACATTAACATCATCAATAACAATGGTCCATAATATCATAAGCAAATGCAACCCAATGTATAATAAATGACATTAACACCATGAATGGACGAGAACATGAGTATTTCTATTAATGAACAAGAAGAAGTACAAAGTGATACGACCTCTTGTTGGCAACCAATCTGAACCAAGATCTAGATCAATCCACTTGTGCCTCCACCACTTCAATCCTCCATGAATGGCAAACTCAAATTAGAAAGGAGTTTGGAAGGTGAACATAACTGGTTCACAACTACAGGCATCAATGAGTGCAGACTCAAGATAGGGAAAAAATCCACTAGAGTGCCTTTACTATTCTCTTCCTCCTTTCGTCCATAAGCCATATGTGCTCAATATATAGTCCTCTCAAAGGTAGGTGAAAGGACTCATTGAGATGTTAATCAGGAAGATGGAGAGCCAAAGGTCACCCAATGACCACTTTTTGGGAGTAAAAAGTAATAAAATAGTGGTTTTTACCATTTACTTGATACCCGCAGGCTATAGGGATGCAACTCGTGGGTACACATGCTATGGTGATGCAACATGCAGATAGGAACAAAAATAGGATAAACTAGTATCACTAAAGGATGAAAATGGATCTGAGTCACTGAAATGGATCCTACAAGCTAAAGAATGCTGATGCTCACAAGGTGGAAGATTTCTGTATAACAAGACCCAAAAATAAATCAAAGAAATCATAAAAATGTTACAAAAACAAGGGTCTAGTAATCACCGCAAATGGCGAAGCAGTTCAGAAATTTCAGTCGTCTCATCCCGTAGATCTACATGACCATCATCCAATAGATCAAAAGGTACCCAATATCATCCTATTATGATATTCCCACCTAGAGAAAAAATAGATTTGTTGAATTTAATGAGATTGAAGACGGATGTGTCTCCTCACTAAAAAAAGTAGAGGAATACTTCAATATATACAACATTACGAAAGACAACCTGAGAAAGTGAAGTATGCATTGATGCATCTAGAAGAGTACGCCTATAATTGGTACATGTGATGGAAAGGAGACAAATTTTCCTACAAATGGAACTTGTTCAAAAACAATTTTTTTAAAAGGTTTCAAGGAATCACTGAGGATGAGTTCTTTTCAAAGCTTACCAGGTTACAACAAAGAGGAAGCGTCAAGGAATTCACACATCAGTGCGACTCTCTCACCACACGAGTGTTTGGATTATCTAACAAACAAAGACTTGAAACATATTTAGGAGGCCTTAAACCATATATACGAGAATACTTGAATATGCATGAAATATCGAACGTAGAAGTGGTGAGATTTAATGCGAAAGCAACAGAAGTAAAACTAGAAGAAATATCCAAAAACAAATTTGATAGAAGTTATTTATAACAAAAAGAGATGAAATGCAAATACTACATAGATATCTAGTCACCAGTACATCAGTGCAACAAATCCCAATCATATGGATATCAAGCTGACAGGGAATCAAAAACATCCATCAATCGATCCGACAATGATAGAAAAAAGAAGAAAAAAACTTGTTGTCGATGTGGTGAAGATTGGGTCCTAGGTCATAAATGTATATCCAGTCAAACATTTCACTGAAAAATCATAGATGGGAGAGAAGTGCATGTTTGTACCAAATAAGACACGTCCGATTTAATAAAAAATCACCCAAGGTATCAATAACGACAATTACATGCATCCAACAAAATTGTAAAGAAAAAGACTCAGCACTGCTTAAAAAGGTTTCCACCCAAAGGAAAGAAATCCAATTAATTACAGAGAAATATATTCCACCCCAGTTGAGAAGTTGCGACAACATTAAGGATGGACAACTCATATTCCATAAAAAAAATTAAAAAATCCAGAAAGTCAGGGCCAAAGAGATTACAACTTATGGGGACAATTAAGAATAAGCACATCACAGTTTTAGTTGATTTGGGGAGCATACACAATTTGGTAGATATAAATAAGGAAAAATAACTAAAATTCTTTGTATACCCCGTGAAGAATCTCAAGATATCAACTATTGATGACCAACATGCAGAAGAAGTAGGAAAATTCCATAAGGTTCCTGTGCAAATACAAGACTTAAATCTACAACTCAATTTCTATGGCTTACCACTCAAAGGAATCTATATGGTGTTAGAAGATGAATGGCTAATACCGTTAGGCAACTACAGTACCAAACTTCAAGAACAATACATGGAATTCAGATGGAAGGGAAATAATTACAGGTTAAATGGATTGAGAAACTCACCATTCAAGCAGAAAATATTACAAAATAGAGGTCCATTACCACATCAAGATAAAGGAACAAATGCAGACTACACATTCAAGTTAGCACTTCATCGCAAATCTAGAAAAAAGTTGACATCGACAGAATCAACTTTGAGGACAAAGCTGCCCCTAAAGGGGGTGGCAATGTTGCATACATAAATAATACCTAAACAATTAATAAACAAATATACTTAATAATTAATAAATAATAATAATAATTTGATAAAAGGGTTGTACCCCTTCACATTATCCACCAAGGACTATTTAAACAAAGTCCTGCATTGTAATTTTATCATCTATATTCATTTTTCAATATTTATTATATATCATTATTACACTGAAGATGGTTTCTCTTCATTAAAAATGTTCGATTTAAACCATTTATTGGTTGTTTTGAATGGTTAGTTTGGTCATATATTTAGTTGTTGTTTTAGTCATTAATTGTTCTTAACTGGCCATTTATTTAGTCATTGATTTTTGTTAATTGGTCATTTGTTTAGTCATTGATTGTTGTTAATTGGTCATTTATCTAGTAATTGATTATTGTTAATTGGTTATTTATTTAGTCATTGATTTCGGTTAGATGGTCATTTAGTTATTCATTAAGTGTAGTTTACTAGTCATTTTTGTAGCCATTGATTGTTGTTAACTGTTCATTTATTTAGTCATTTATTGTTGTTAATTGGTCATTTAATTAGTCATTGATTCATGTAGATATGGCATGGATAAATCAAACCACCAACCTCTTGCTTGTAAGGAAGGTGTTCCTCCATTGAGCTAGTACCCTTCAATAACACCCTTAAATATTATCTCTAGATGACCACAATAGACATTATTGATTTATCATTTTTTCCTTTTTAAGTAATATATGCAGCATTTAAAAAAACACTTTAAAAACTAATGCTAATGAAATAATTATTCAAGTATATTCGATTTAAGTTCATTTCTTACAGAATTGAATAAAGTAGCTACTTATAGGAAGGGAAAATGAGAGATCAATGCCAAAAGTAGCATGAACAATTTCAACGAATAGATGAATTTGTTAAAATTCAAAGTTCCAGACAACAATCCATGCCTTGCTATTTACAACAATACAAAGTATGTAGGAAAACTTCTCTAAACTATCATAGTTTTAAACCAATTATCAACATTTAATTGAATCTGCAACCACTTCAGGTAGAAAATTCTACAAGGCTAATGCCCATAAGTTATAAGAGGAAATTTAGAAAAACACCTCTCCATTCAACCTACCATTAGACCAAACAATTGGAATCTCCAGCAAGTTTTCAAAAATATGCAGTAGCAGAATGTACAAATTAAATAAATCAAAATGACCTCAAAATTTTCATGCAAGAACAAACCACTCGTCAATGTTGGTAAGACCTAGCAACTGCTAATAAAGTTGACTTGTAGGTTTCAACTTCATTGAGATTTAAAAAAAAAAACTAAATACAAATAATATGGATACTATTCACTAACATATAGCATTCAATGATACATTCATATAGCATGGAAAATATTTACTAACCACAGCAAAGAGATTCTTCCATTTGATGTTGACATGCCACTTCTATTGTGTGAGGTCAACACATACTTTTAAAAAAAACTCCCGCCCATATTTTAATGGCATTCCAATTCGCCACTCTTTGGCCTCGTACTTAGTTGTGCATATAAATGTTCTTATATACTATGAAATTTTAGGTTCCCATTGATATTGTCCATGAACCTATTGTAGATGGGGTTTTCACCCCTGCTTGTGCAAATGAGGGCCTGTTAAGGATTATGGAATCCTTAGCAGCAGTATGGAAGTAAACAACAATAAACTAAGTATAAATGATTGAAGCAAATGACATTAAACAGTAAACCTGAGCTTAAACGTGTGCATGAAATAAAATATAACTTGAAACAACAAACGATACGCTTGCAAAAACTGTAGAATAAAGAATCTTTGATTTTTATATTATGGGAAAGCAAAGGGCTTGCAAAAAATACATTGAACTCAGAGACGAGGTTGGTGGAGTTCTAGCGATGTGTTCCGGAGCTCCTTGGTTCTATACTCTTCTCTCCAATGCTTTGATGGTGGATAAAGTTTTTGTCTCAAGGGAGGCGAGAAAGATCAAAGATGGATGGCTTAAGGCTTTGGAAAAAATTCAGCAGCATGAGGGTAGAGTCATTGAGGGATGTTGAAATGAGGGGCCTCCACCCCTTTTTATAAACTTGGATTAGGGTTTTAGGGCTTTTTAGGGTTTTTGCCCTATTTTCTCTTTTTTTTTCTTTTGGGATTTAATACTTATTTGTTTGATTTTGACCCTCTTTTGGGGTTTTAGTATGTTTTTTGAGGGAGTTTTGGAAATTTTTAATATCCTTTTTGGTTTTATGGGGTTTTTGAGGCGAGGTTGGTAGGAAATTTGGTCAACAGAGGTATATGTCTAAAGGGATGAGCTAGTGAGCACGTTTTTTGGTGTTAACAGATTGTCGCTTGATGTGTGAGGGCAGGAGCTCATTGTATGGCCGATGGACATCATAAGTACTGTGCTTTTTCTGGGTGATAAGCATTAGGATGGAGGAGACCACGAACCAATTGGAGATTGGAACACGGGGTCTGTACTGACTACCAAGAGCTAAAAATAAATGTATCACTAAGGAGTATCTCAACATATGCACGAGGTGGGCATACCCATGCTCGTTGTCAAAATATAATAATGAGGTCCTAGAAGGGGGACCAGAACAATACATGAAAACCTATTGTGTACATCATATTGGTCCAGAGGGGACGCAAATGTGGGACATACCCATGGTCTAACCATGGTTGAAGTGAAAAAATGATACACTGGAAAACATTCGTCACTCTGATTGTGGTATCAGAATGATTGATAAAAATGTTGGATCTGAAGATGTCCAATAACTGTAAATCAAAGAAGCATGCCACTAGGGTACTTCCATAAAACTGTCGCCATGCACAACCCAGATATCTATAGGAACATGTGACTGGTTGTTTCTTGAAGTAGACTCACAAATATACTAGAGTCCGGTGACATCAGGAGTCTTCAAAAGATAACTGAAACAACTGATACCGTATATGAATCTCAATGATGCGATCAAGGTGTTGATATCGCGCATGTGAGAAACAATCATTTGGAGAGGCACTAAGGACTCCTTTCAAAATGATCTGTAGGCACTCACCGCTAATGGCGATGAATCCAAGGTACATGGACCTCTGGGTCTATCCTCTGGAATAGACTGGTTGGCATCGATAGAGGGAGACCTTGCAACTACCAAGGCAATGATGTTTCCTTGATAGGAGCACGAGGTGTACAACCGAGATGTGATGGTACTGATGCGGGATGGACATACTGTGGGGGTGGGGAATAACTGGGCTCATGGAGTGGGAGGACTCAATCTTCCTTTATTTAGAGCATGATGACATGGATGATCTGGAAGCATATGAAACTGACTTTAGGTATGGGGATCATAGCTTAATGGATCAAGGATAAGTATTGTAGTAGGAAAGACTCAAGGGGACATACTTATGGATCATATTCGGAGACTCTCAGGGAGACATACTTATGGACCATATCCAGAGACTCTCAAGGGGACATACTTATGGATCATATCCGGAGACTCTCAAGGTGACATTTTGCAGAATGCTCTAAACAAAGGCAACCAAGCTGGGGAAGCTGCCGTAACAGTGCAATTATATATGCTTTGGTGTGGCAACCGAAAGGCGTTGTTGGGGCCTTCTTCATGGTTTAAGGAACTAGAAGAAGGGGTAAGAGTATACTCGAAAAATGGTACTACCGTGTGGATTTTTGCGAGCCTTGGACAATTAATGCTCATAAGTGCTTTCAATTTTAGGGAGTCTGAAAGTGATAAGAAAAATTTGAAATGGTGGACATGTACCAGCTTGTAGATTTGTACAAGCCGAGGATGGTGATTGCTCATGGTTACTTTCACTTTTTAGAGAGTCTGAAAGTAGTAAGAGGACTCTAAGGGGGGTCTTTTTCGTGTGTTAGTCTCCAAAGCTTGAAAAAGACTAAAAGGATGCAGTGAAGAAATCCTCTAGCCAGTGTGACTAGAGTATTCCTTTTTCTTAATTAGTCTACAAGGTCCGGAAAAGGGGTAAACTTATACCAGGTAGACGCCCTTTCAGATAATTTTAGCAAGCATCAAAGGAAGCAAGATTTCTCAATGATCTTTTCATTGTTTTAGGAGTCAGAAAAGATCTTAACAAAAACTCCCTAAGTGCCTTTTTCGTAAAGGAATTGCTTGGCCCAAAAAAGGGATAAACTTATACCAAAGAAAAGTGATGGTGAGGCAAGGAGGAAGTGTTTGATCAAGGGATAAATATGGGTATCCAACAGAGTGATAGGGTGGGAACATTGATGGGGCCTCCTTGCGGGTTGATGAATGACAGCAAAACAATGTCATAATTGCAGTATGGATGGAGTGGATGGCTCCTGGATAGGTTGTGATGCACGAACTTGTAAAGATTCGGCAGCGGCCGATGTGGCATGCAAACCGAGGCGACAAGGTGTAGGGACACTGTGTCAAAATGTTTTTCCGGTGAGGGCGAGAAATGATCTCAAGCCTCGTCATGAGCGCAGAAAACTGAATCCGACGGTATAAAGAATGTTAGAAATGGGCAACGGCCAACGTGGCATGCAAACTGAGGTGATGAGAGCACTGTAAAAAATGCCTGAATGATTTAAAGGTGAGAGTGAGAAATGGTCTCGAGCATCATCATGAGCACGGAAAACTGAATCCGACAATATAAAGAATGTCAGAAACGGACAATAGCCAAAGTGGCATGCAAACCGAGGCAACAAGGGGCATGTGAAAAATGCCTGAAATATTTATAGGTGAGAGCTATAAATGAACTCAAGCATCATCACGAGCGCGGAAAACTAAATCCGGTCATATAAAGAATGTCAGAAATGGACAATGACCGAAGTGGCATGCAAACCGAGGTGACGAGGGGCATGTGAAAAATGCTCGAAAGATTTAGGGGTGAGAGCGAGAAATGAACTCAAGCATCATCACGGGTGCGGAAAACTAAATCCAGCCATATAAAGAACGTCAAAAACGGACAACGACCGAAGTGACATGCAAACCGAGGCGACGATGGGCATGTGAAAAATGCTTTGAAGATTTAGAGGTGAGAGCGAGAAATGAACTCAAGCATCATCACAAACGCAAAAAACTGAATCCGTCCATAGAAAGAACTTCAAGAACAGACAATGGCCAAAGTGGCGCATAAACTGAGGTGACGAGGGGCATTAAAATATGCCTGAAAAAGGTGCCGGTGAAAATTGTAAATTAACTGACCCACTGCAAAGTTCTAGCTGCGCTGAGTGCATTGGTATCAATGGTTTGAGAAACAGGCCTTGGATGATCCCATAATGGCAAAAGGAGAATAAGGGCAATGCCTATAAATAGTAAGTGGTCCTTCATAATAGGTGTCATTTGAGCGTGGTGAGTTTGACAGAGCATTAGAGGAGGTCAGAGGTAAAAGTTGAGATTGTGGGAGATTTCACAGGTGGATTTGTGTTTTGAGAGTTGCAGGTAAGAGCCCATGTCCTTAGCTTTGTCATTTAAGGGTTTTGTTTTCTTTTGGGTCTCTGGGGGGTCGTACCAGCCATAAATGGGAACCTATGTGGCATAGCGCGGGTTCCGGATGGTTTGGTGTAGTCTGGATCATGGCAATGGGGGAGATGGCTGCGCTGTAAAGTGCGGGTTTCTTCACAAAAGGTGTAGTCTAGAGCACAGTAGGGTATCCAGAAATCTATGGTGTGCCCCGCAGGTTGATCCATGTTGGTTGCGCTTTGAAGTTCGGCTTTTTAAGGGGAAAGCGTGCTTCAAGGTACAACCAGGGGGTGGTTCGATCTGCGACTTGAACCGCGGCTTTCAGGGAGGAAAGCACGATGTGAATAGCAGGAAAATGTTTGGTGAATGCATTATGGAACGTGTCTTTCAAGGGAGAAGGCACGCTCTAGAGGGTTGTGTGTTTTTTTTTTTTTTTTAAGATTGGGATCTAATGAGCTTTATTGTTGTTAATGGCAGGATTCCAGAGGTTGGATGGCGAGAGCACGAGATTCCTCCTAACATTCAGAGGAATATCCAGACAGATCGAGTAGTTCAAGAGGCACTGGCTGATAGTGGGCTCCTGAAGTTTTCAGAGATCCCATACATGCATTCAGCACCTCTGTTGGTGAACAAGTTAGTTGAGTTTTGGGACTCTGATATCAAGGCTTTCATGATCCAGGGCGAGCAGCTAGATTTTTCCTTAGCTGATGTATATTTCCTGACTGGCTTTCCACGGTTAGGTATGATTGCCGAGACTTAGCCGAGGAGGCCGGAGAATATCTCAATGGAGACTTTACTAGAGAGACACTATTTTCCTGTGTCGAAGGTGAGTGGTTCTTCACTCATGTTGTGTGACATAGAGAGCCCGGTTACGCAGGATATTGCAGCGGCAGTGGTATGGGTTTTGGGTTCCCATGGCCCTAAACGGATCACGGGAGGGAAGATGTTATTGATAGAGGGATTCCTTAACGGAATGTACTACGCTTAGGTACATATTTATTTGACCGTTGTTTGGCGAGAGCTTAGCAAGGTACGGCACCCGGGGAAGGAGTTTTGTTTCCTGTCCTTTGTGTGAGCCTTTTTATTTCAGTGGGTCCAGATGCTGCGACCTCACAGACCTGTACGGGAGGCGATACCGACAGAGCCATGGATGCAGCGATGGAGCGAGATGATGACTCACAGGGGTTGAGGGCTAGTGGGCCATTTATTTACAGAGGAGTCGTTTCTATAGTGGATGCAGATACCTGTATCGATTGAGGATTACCTGTATGTTGAGACGGACTTTCGTGGGGACCCAGAGATGCCGAGACCTCCTGTCCAGGCTTAGGGACTAGATGGTATGTCTATTTTATTTTAGTTTTTCAGGTGATGTGTATGATATCATATGTTAGTGGTTTGACCTGTATTGACATTTTGGTGTTATTTTTTGATAGATGTGGGACCGGTACCACCTCCAGGTCATAGGCAATGGCGAGGGCATGTGGAGGGGGTGGACCTAGTCGGTCGTGGACAGGGTTGTCACCAGAGTGCCGCAATTACTCTGGATGTTTTGAGGCAAGGGATTGATCGGCTCTTGGAGGGGATCTCGAGCGATGGCTGGCAGCATTTGGACTAGGAGCTGATAGATATCTGTTATCATGCTCCATAGGAGTGGAGGCCTATTATGTAGTGTATTGCGATGGCCGTGGAGACAGTGAGAGATTTTGCTCGAGGGGATGTACCTTATCTTGTGGAGGATGATGAGGATGAGGAGCCTGAGGAGGAGAATCCTAAGGAGGGGCTTCCTGAGGAGGAGTTGGGAGAGGATGAGGAGGTAGCACGGGCAGCTGCGGCCACTGCCACAAAGGAAAGGGGGTCTGCGGGAGATGATGATGATGAGGACTACTGGAAGGAGTTTGACTAGGCAGTTGAGAGGGCTGCCCCCACTGTGAAGATCATGTGGGATTTTTTGTATATGCGGCTCATGATATTTACCAAGGATGTTGTTGGGGCTCCTTGCTGTGTTTATATGTATATTTGGGTACAGTGAGTACTTATGACATTCTCATGATGATATATATATATATATATATTTATATATATTTATATATTTATGGCACATGGATTCCTTTTGTGATAATGTTTTGCTTTCTATGCATGTGGATGCAATTATGTTTATGCATGTGGGTGCAATTATGGTTATGCATGTGGATGTGCGCACTTATGATTAATTTTCTTTTTGATATTTTTAAATGATATTGTTATGTACATGTGGATGGTATGTATGATTGATGCCCTACATATGGTGATTCGTGTGACAGTCTAGAATATTATTAGCCATTTGGTCTACTACACTATTTTGATTTCGTGGGACATGAGTGAATGTAATGGATTAAAACTGTCTAATCATTTGTTTAGTGTGTAAGAACTTTCTAAAAAGGAAGGGATCCCGTACCTGGTAACAATTGTTGAGTTGAGCGACAAGCAGCTGGGAGTCAAGGAACACATGAAGGTGACATATGCCCATATGGAGGGAAGCGGTCAATAAACCGACCACATCATCGTACTTAGCCTGGTTGTTGGTAGCAGTACCTATGCACACTCCATTGAGGTGGATGAGCTCGTGTGAGGGGGAATATAAGACCCAAGCTGCAGAGGTGAGGTTCGGGGACTAGCGACTTGTGCCATCGGTGAAACTGACGTATTGTGGTGGGAGGGAGCCCATCTGTGATCATGCAGGGTTATCAAAATGTAAGTCGTAGATAAAAAAGGGCGGGAAACAAAAATGGAATGAAACTGTACAAAAGGGGACTGGTGGGTCCCCAGAAAGGTGTTATGGGTAGCATTTAAGGTACAACCCATTTCGAGGATTGCGTAAAGGGGTCCCTTCAGAATCAGTGAAGATGTATGCCCCATGTCCCAAACAGGTATGCACAATGTATGGTCCTTGCTACGTGGATTCAAATTTTCCTTTCCCGGTCTTATCTTGTGCTTGGTCATAGACTAGGACAAGGTGTCCTTCCTGGAAATTGCGTGGGTGAACGTGTTTATAATAGCCAACTTTGGAGCAGCTTTTTTTAGCTTCGATGGTTTGGAGGGACGTCTGGCGATCCTCGTTAGCCTATTCCAAAAGGATTAGGCATTTCTCAAGTAGGGAGGTATCGGGAAGGAGTTCTACAACTATGTGGAGGGAGGGAATATGGCACTCTATGGGGAGGACCGATTCAACGCTGTGGACCAGGTGGAAAGGGGTGAACCCTGTGGTGGTCTTAGTGGAAGTGTGGTGAGCCCAAAGTGCACGAAATAACATGTGATGCTATTTGGACTTATGGTGATCCACGGTACGCTAAAGAATGGTCTTTAGTATTTTTATTGATGGCTTCTACCTGACCATTCCCTTGAGGGTAATAGGCAGTAGAGTATTGATGCTTGAATTTAAGGAGGATGGATAGTTCCTTCCAGATGGTGTCCTCAAAGTGGCTGTCGTGGTCAGACACAAGTTGTTGGGGGACACCGAACCGAGTAATGACATGATTAAAGAAGAAACGAGTTGCGGTGTCAACTTTGCAGTTGAATGTGGGCATGGTTTCGACCCATTTGGTGAAGTAATCCACAGCGATGATGATATACTTATGCCCATCAGCCGAGGTTGGGTTGCATTCCATGAAATCGATGGCCCATTTGCAAAAGGGGCCGACAACGACGACTTGGTGGAGGGGGGCGGGTGGGGTCCTTGCCTTTGGTGCAAATAGATCGCAGTTGCAACAATGTTTTATTGCAGTGATATAGTCAGTGAAAAGGGAGGGCCAAAAATACCCACCACAGATGACTTTTTGGGTGGTGTCCATCCCTAAAAAGTGTCCGCCACAAGCTCCACTGTGGCAATCATTAATGACTTGTTTGGCCTCATCGTGGGTTAGGCAGCGACGTATAATGGTGTCGATACTGCAATGGTATAACACATATCGTAAGAGAAGGTAACGTGAAGCGTGATGACGTATGCGTCGACGCTCATCATGGTCAAGATCTGGTCGAAATTTCTAAGTGCGAAGGTACACCAAGATATCGTCGTACCAAGGGTCATCTGAAGAAATGATAAATAAATTATCATCCAGGAGACTGGTATTAATGGGGGATGAACTGGAAGACGATGGGAAGTTTGTCATAAGTTGTGCCAAGGCAAGGGACTTGACGCTCTTTGGTGTTGTTAATGTGAGGTCATATTCTTGGAGAATAATGACCCACTTAGCCACACGGCCTTGAAGTAGGTGACAACTCAAGAGGTAAACCATAGGATTAGAGTTAGCCACAATAGTAGTTGTGCTCAGCAATATCCAGTGACAGAGCTTTTGTACGAAGAAGACAATAGCTAGGGCCATCTTCTCTTCAAGAGGGTAACACAACTGTGGGCGAGACAAGGTTTGACTCACATAGTAGATTACGTGCTCTTTTCGTGCACTTTCTTCTTGAACAAGCACCCCAGAGACAGCGTTTTCTAATGCCGAAACATACAGCATAAAATCCTTTGGGAAATCCTGGGGGGAGATCAAAGGGGCATTAGTTAAGGATGTTTTAAGGGCTATAAAGGCTAATTGAGCTTGCTCATCCCAGAAAAATGGGTTGCGGGTACTGAGTAAGCAGAGAAAGTCATGTACCGTCATGGCATATTTAGGAACAAAGTAGCAGAGAAAGTAAAGCGGCAGAGAAAGTTGGCTCTCCCTTGTAGACTTTGTAACTGACATACAATGCCAGGGGGAGGTAGGTCCAAGATGGCTTGGACTTTTAAGGGGTCGACAGTTATCCCTTTCTGTGACATGATGAATCCTAATAACCGGTCGGAGGGAACAAAAAATACACACTTGAGAGGGTTCAAGCGGATTCTGTATTTGCGGCACCAGAGGAAGACTTGCCGAAGGTCATTTAGGTGGTTAGATCATTCTTTGGAGCAAGCAGTAAGGTCATCTAGGTAAAACAGGATGATATGAGTTAGGTCATGGAAGCAGTATGTCATGTCTCGTTGGAAAGTGGCACCCACATTCTTTAGTCAAAATGGCATGACCCAGTAGGCAAAGGTGCCCCATGGGGTAGTGAATGCAGTTTTATATTGGTCTTCTTTCCGAATGTGTATTTGGTTATATCTAGAAAAATCATCCATAAAGGAGAGGACTTCATGTCCAGCACAAGCGTCAACGAGTTGGTTGATGAAAAGTGTGGGAAAGTTGTCTTTGGGACATGCTTGATTCAGATCTTGAAAATCTGTGCAAACATGGAGAGTGACCTGTTTTCTATTGATAGGTACAAGGTTGGACACTCAGGTGGTGTAAGCGATGGCATAGATGAATCTGTCTTTCCAGAGTCTCTCAATTTCAATTTTGACGGCGGGGAGTTTGGAAGGGTGAATTGGTCTCTGCTTCTGGCAGACAGGTGGGACCTCAGGCCATGTGTCGATGTGGTGTTCAAGGATGGTAGGGTCTAGGCTGGGCATCTTGGTATAAGACCAGGAAAAGACATCACGAAACTCCTGAAAAGGTTTTTTGGCTTCCCTGATTTCGTATTCCATACAAGTGGTACCTAAGGTGATAATGTCAAGTTGGCCACTCAGGCGAGCAATGTCTACTTGTGTGATGGGAGAAATATTTTCCATGTTTCCTTCCTTGAAGGTGTTGGGAGCAGGGATAGGATTTTTGAACCAGTCGACCTTCTCAGGGAGAAAGTCTTTTGTTTCAATTGCCAGTTGGTTGGCTGCAATAGGGGTAGTCTGGTTCCATAAGGGCTTCGAGGATTTCTTTATCACTACGGAAGTGCTAAGTGATCACGTCATATGAGAGAAGGGTAGATGTTGGAGGAGAGTCATTTCTATCGACCATAGAGATCATATATATGGTATTGACTTCTTCCGAAGGGGAAGATGTTAGAGGATAAGTTTCTTCAATAGTAAAAGGGGATGTTTCCAGGTCGGCATTATTCAACTCATAGAGGGATGCTCTATAATCTGAGAGGTCAAGGAAGTGGTGTGAGTAGTGACGATATATTCTACAAATAGTGCAAGCGTGATTAGTACGTAACGCCTTGTTGCCTTGATGGGCTGGGGGGTTTAGTACGACTACGGGGATGTTGGGGTCGTCGTCCAAGGTTTGAATGTGTTTTTGGAGATTAGGCAACTAAGGACAGTTGTGGGTAGCATGGCCAATATCCTCACACAAGGATCACTTAGGGGGTGCTCGCAGGGGTGGTTGGGGTGCCACCGATTTTCTTACCGGTGGGGCAGTATAGTTTTGCGGTCCTATGCCCCCATTGTTTTCAAGTGTTGGGGGGGAGGGTGTGTAGCAGATGTGGATGCTGCACCGGAAGGGGGATAGTTGGGCATGTTCACAACTCCTAGTGGTGGGTGGTTGGAAGTGTTAATAGGTTGGATTGGTTGAAGAATGACTTGTGGTGTTGGTGTAGGAGTAGGGGCGGGTAAATACCACATGGGTAAATCCAAGGTTAATCCAGGGAGGTTCAAAGCCACCATCACCGGTGTACTTATCACTGCAGATGGAGGAAATAAAAATGGGATCGTATGGATGGGTGTTGCTCCAATGTAACCTGGTAACGATGGTGGTTGTGGTAGAAAAGGTGGTTGCGGAATGGATTGGAATGTGGAAGACATGGGTGATTCCAAATATAATTCGGTTCTGACTGTGGAGACTAACGATGTAGGAGCATCGTGCATGGGTTGTTCGATCATGGCGAAAGCATTCTCGGGAGCAGCGGGGGCACTAGGATCATAGTATGTTATTTGGTCAATTTTGACCACACGTCCCTCATGGGGGAACATCATGATGCAGAAGACGGACGAAGCAATGGCCTTCATAGAATACATGTAACTACGACCCAGTAAGAGGTTGTAATCAAGATGTGCATTGATAAACTCTATATCGATTAGGACAGTTTTTCCCGCTAGCTGGACGGGAACGTTGGTCAAAAGACCTTGGGTTGGGATGTGCAGCCATCGTAGGCTCTTAATGCAGTTGTTGATGGCTGTAGAGTGGGAGATCCAATATTTTTCCAAACAAACATCGACATAATGCAAGTGGAAGCGCCTTTATTGATGATGCATCGATGGATGACTAGGTTCCGAACTGATACAAAAACCTAGAAATCTAGTGTCGAAGGCAAGCGTGGTTTGGCTTAGTCTAAGTCGAATGCCATCAATCTTGAGTCGTTAGGTTCTATTGGCCCGATGGGAAATAACAACAATTTCCTCTATGCAGGATAGTTCTTTAGGACTTCTAAGTCTGACATAGCAGCGGGGGAATGCGCTAGCTTTTCTACGATATTATAATTTATTGCGGCAGGAGCATTAGGATTGTTGTTGATCCGTCGTAGTCGGAAACGAGGGGATTTAGGCGCCCCATTGCCATGTGGTGGGGGTATGCGTAAGGGCTGATCTGTGGGGGAAGCAATATCAATGGCGGCGGGCGGGTTTCGAGGTTAGGGCCGTATTGATTTTGATGCATTTGAAGATTGACGTCTGTCGATGACATCATGAGGAGATGGTGGGTTCCTGAATCCGTCTGTTGGTTTATTTCTATAGCATATGTGATTTGATGAGGTGGTTGTGCAGTTCTTCGAGGAGGAGGTAGTGGTTAGGTGTTTACGACTCCTTGCGTGGGAAAGGGATTTTGCAGCACCATGGGAGGTGGTTGGGGGTTGGGTTGTGCGGGAGGAGCAGCTCGTCCTTGGCGTTGGGCATCGTTTGTCCAGAGTTGACGGGCATGATCTAAATGTGGACAATTGTGCATATAGTGGTCATATACCCCACATATGGAGCAAGGGTGATTCATCCCTAGGTTGGGATTTTTTCCCTGACCAGGTGGTCTGTTGGGGTTTTGGTCAGGTGGGGCGGCGTTGTTGTTATTGGGGGGGTTTAGTTGTTGATCACCTTGGTCTTGAGGTTGGTTATTCCTATGGTTCCGTCCTCTCCCTCTGTTTTGTTGGCCTTGCTGGCTGTGTTGAGTAGGCTAGTTTTGCTGTGGATGTTGTTGGGCATAGACTTTCCCTTGGCGGTTGGGAGGATTTTGTGGCTAAGTAGGTGGTGACAGTTCCAGCTGCGGGTAGTAACTAGGATGTGCTTGCGGCTGAGCTAATGTAGGTGGGTTCGGAGGTGGATGATAAACTGAGGGAACTTGTGGTTGCACGATGGGGGCTTGAGGGGGGTAGTAAGCCTGCAGAACTTGGGGGTGTGGATGTGAGGGTGGAGCCAGATGTTCATAAAAGGTGGGTTGGCTCGCAGAAGGAGTATACGGGGTGTGTGCATGGCCATAATAGTGTTGTGGGTATGATGGCCCATGAGTATTAGGAGGTCGAATGACTGGTGCGTATGATGTAGTTGCTCTAGAATGCGACGTGGCATGTGAAAGATCAGGGCCAGAAGGAGTGGGCATAGCTGTGTATGGTTGGGTGCATGATGATACATGCCCGATGATGTCGTCGATGGCATGGGATGCTCCTGGGGCGTCACCATGGTACAAGTCATCGCGAGGGGCATCTGGTAGGATAGAATATAGGTATCCAGGTTGGGCATAGATAAAATCAAATTATTGGGCTTTGAGGATGGCTTCTTCCTCAGAATGAGGTCACTCAGAGGACACGTACTTGGCGATGGTTGGTATGAGGTACTTCAAGAACCAAGCTAAGAAGATACAGTCGTCCAACTTGATCTTACATAAAGTGCGTCGTTTACGCCACTTATGGATGTGGTCCGTAATGTGGGTGGTTGTATTTTGCCTACAAGATAGGAGGATATCTACGCCGACATCGTAATGAACAGGTAGCTGGAAGAATTGCAGGAAAGTGGAAGCAAGGGATGTGAATGTAGGGTGGGTCCCATGATGTTGGTTAATATAGCACTTGGCTATAGCTCCAGTAAGGGTTCTTTGTAGTAGTCGAGGGCGAATAGAGTCGTGCACGATGGAGTTAGAGGAACACCATAAGTGGAAAGACATGATATGATTTTGAGGGTCTTCTCCTCCCTTTCCCTCGAATTTGGGTATGTCCGAGGGGAGTTTGGTGGGCATAGGAGGCCATGTAGGATCTTGTCATATCGGATCATTAGTCAACTTATCCAAGTCCGGGAGGTTCATACTAGCCATGAATGGCAAACTAGCAGGAAGGTGCGTCGGGGGTGGTGGGGGAAGTGTGTTCGCCATGGCAGCGATGGTATGTCCACTGCCCCCTATGTGTGGGGAAATGGTGTGGGCCATAGCGGCCATAGTGGAGGTGCTGCCCCCAATTTGTGGGGAAACGGTGTGGGGCATAACAACCATGGTGGAGGTGCTGCTCCTAATGTGTGGGGCAACGTTATGGGCCTTAGCAGAAATGGTGGGGATGCTGCCCCCATTGTTTGGGGCAACAATATGGGATATAGCGGTAAGGGTGGGGCCGCTGCCCCTAAGGTTTGGGGAAACGGTATGGACCGTAGAGGCAAGGGTGAGGCTACTGCCCCCAAGTATGCTGCTGGTCATCAGAGGAGTTGTATTGGTGACCAGTCCACTCCCTATAGTAATGGATGTGGTGGTGGGAATGTTAGGCATAGATGACATGACAGGGATAGAGGTTGTTGTGGTATCTGGGTGGTTGTTGAGTCCTGTGCCGACCATCCCGCCAAAAAATGGGTTAGACATCATACCAGTCAAGGGGCTAGATGGAGTGGTGTATGTTTTGTATTCTGGTTCCGAGTTGGATGATTGATAAGGAGCGTCTCGGTCCAGTGATGAGGCTCTACGTCGATGGCATGGAGAGCCAAGTAAACCGTGCTGTGGGCATTGGCCCCATTGACGCTGGGACTGTCTTTGGGACTCAATGATGATGATGAGGATATTCCAAGTGAGGTGTGGTGAGTGAAAAGCTCAAAAAATCCTAGTGCAACCGTGTGTGCACAAGGAGAGATTAAAGAGGGTGGCACTCAGGCCAACAACAATGCTCAAAACGCTGGTTGTAATAGCTGTGTTGCAATCGAATGGAGCAGCAATAAAAATGGTCAGAATACCAATAGGCAAAGGCTCCTAAAAAGTGAAAAAGGTGTACTCACTAGACTCAGGGGAGGTAAGGGAGCATGCAAACACCTAACTAGAAGGTATGCTAATTCGAACTAGATGTATCCTCTACAGGGTGATGAAATCCCAGTCAGACAATACGAAAACTAGAACCATAGGCGAATGATATCCCCCTACTGGGAGGGACACCGGGTAAACAATCCTAGAAGAAAGGCAACTAAGATACCCCATTCATGACACGTTCAGAAAGGTAAATCTGCGGCTCCAGTCCTATCACCGTGTGGGCCTAAAAGGAATCACCACATGTGGACCAATGAGTAGGTAGCCTTCGGTGACTGAATGGATTGAGATATTCCACTCAGGCCTCCGGAACCAATCTCACCACTTCAACCCTCCTAAGGGAGAGGCCTTTCCGACAAATTGGTCGTAACCATGTCAAAAAATACTAAGGGATTTTGGCACCCTAGATGACAACAACTATGTCTTAGATGTAAGCGACAAAGGGGTGTTATTTGGATACCTATCCCCTTTGTCCTACCTAGCTACCAAATTCTTCTGTATTCCCCAAGTGGGGTTAAAAGTTGGTTGAGTTAAGTAGTTTTTTAGGGCTCACTTGAGTCAGGTGTCAGAGTGTGTGCAATGATAATGTTGGCAGTTAACTAGCAAATAAAAAGATGGTACTTAAATGCTAGAAAAATGGAAACAATGTTGGAAATTGAATGTTGATTAAAAGACTTAAAACATAAAGTTTTTTATTTTAAAAACAACTAAAATTAAGAAAAAAGTGGAAATCAAAACGCAGCTAAGGGCCTACTCAGTGCAATGTGCAGCGCATCTTTTGTGTTGAAAGCTGCGATGTGCAGTGCATCTTTTGCGCTGAAAGATGCGGTGTGCAATGCAAGTTCAGAGAAGTCTGGCGCGGTGCAGCATGGGTATCGGTGAGAAACTCGCGGTTTGTAGCGCAAGTTGGGGGAAGGTCAGTGCGGGTAGTGATGATAGAAATGCGGTTTGAGGCACAAGTTCCAGCATGAAGAATGCGGTGTGGAGTGCACAAATCATGGAGGTTTTTGCATGTAGGCGGGGTGGTGGCAGCGCGCATGTCACTAGGAAAGCTGCATTTTGCAGCGTAGTTCACAGGAGTGTTTCTACGGTGGAGGTCGCAATGGTGGTGGGGTGATCCATGATGTGGGTCGCGTGTAGGTCAGGGTAATGTGTGGCACCGTTATGGTTCTGGGATAGGGCCGCGGGAAGAGTGATGCGAGCCGTGGTATGGACCGCGAGTAAAGAATGGGTTGCCGGGGGTATGGACTGCAAGCAGGGCCTGAGTTTCACATGGTGCACATCGCGTGAAAATGGAAAACAGTCGTGGTTGGGATCGTGAAGAGGAAAGAATAACCCACGTTTTGAGTCACAGCAAACAGCTAAGAAGCCGATGTGCAGACCGCGCGAAAATGGAGAACAACCGCAGATGGGACCGCGAACAGGGAAGGATAACCTGCATTTTGAGTTGCGGCAAAAGGCTAAAGAGCCGATGTGTAGACCGCAATAAATTGGAGAACAACCACAGTTTGGACCACAGCTGTTAGTGAAAAAGAGGCGGTTTTCTGCGTAGATGCAAACTGGTTGCAACCATACAGAAAAACATGCTAGACTATTACACTAAGCAAATGAAACCAGAAAAATAAAAAGAACTTTAAAAAGAAAACAGAAAGGACAATAAAAACTATACTTTTAGAGAGGGGTTCAGACAGTGGAGTCGCCAAACTGAAATAACTTAACTAATATTTTCCAAATGTCACTTGAGTCAAAGTCATAAAAAATATTACAAATTTCTTTGGAATAAAATATTTTAAAGTCTTCATTTGATGTAGCATCCAACGGATACTTTTAAGCACGAAGGGTGTACTTCATTCTCGCAAATTTCTCCACACTTGTCCATTGATCAGCAGTTGGAAGATCGTAGCTGGTCATATCTTTTACCATAACTCTTATTTCAACATGATCTACAAGGGAAATCTATGGAAGTCTTTCACTGATCGAAACCAACTTATTTAGAATTTCAAAGTCTTTTGCAACATTTTCCATTAAAATTTTCCTTATAAGTAAATGATTTAAGTGCTGAAACTTCCCACGATCCATTCTTATATTGAACAATAGCGTTTTATATTCATATTGGGGAAACAATTCTTGATTTTCATCCCATAATGCAGGTAGACCCTTTTCATTTAATTTCTCAAACTGTTTTTTGAATCCTTCTACATGCTTCTTCATAGATCTAACTTTGGATTCAATGTTCTCGATGTGTGCATGCTTTCCTAAGATTCTCCTTTCCCATGTAATAAATGCAATCATGTTCTTAATACCCATGGTCCTTAAATCTTCCTCCGTTAAACTATTCAAAAAGGTAATTGTATTATATGCTGTCTCCTTGGGATTCCTATTTAGATTCTCTCTGATTGTAGTACAACTGGTTAAAGCATATTTAATCACTTTTTCCTTTACTCTTATGAAATCCCAATATCATCTGAGATTTTCAGCTTCTTCAATGATTAAATCCCATACCATGTGTTTATTGTTGGGGTGTATTTACTGTCTTAAGGAATCACCAAAATATTTAATTATCGACCAAGGTTGGTAATATTAGAGTTATGGCACAGTATATGCTGAGGTAGAGTGGGACCTAAGTTTTGGCTCGACAGACCTTAGAAATGTTTAATAAAGAAAAGATCAAAATATCTTTCAAAATGAAAAACCGAGTCAAAATTCAGAAAGACAATGAAGGAACTAACTAAACCTAACTAAACCAACAAATCAGAATAGTATCAAGTTATACTACTATACTCTATGATTAAATAATGGGAAAAGAACAAATACTGATAAAAAAGAAAATTACTTCTTATGAAAATGGAAACTACTTGACTTAAAACAAAAACTGCAAACTACTTAGTGAATTCAACAGCTATTCATGTATTCAGTTAACACTTCAAGACTACACTAAAGTATCTAATTCCATTCTCCTTGATATTGTACATCAAATGTGATAGGAACTGGGGTGAATGTATCGTAATGAATTTTCAATTAACTTTAAATATTATGATCTATCTTCTATCCATAAGCAAAATGGTATGAAACTAATAAAATCTAGAAGCAAGTAGAAAACTTAATAAAGATATTTATTTAGACTCAATTTGATTTGGAAGCAAGTAGAAAACTTGATAAAGACATTTATTTCTGAACCAAACTCTATTTTATGAAAATTTTCCTTATTTGTGTGGAAGGGAAAATTGATCCTATGCTTTACAAAGAAACTATCAAAATTAAGATAACCTAGAGAATGAAATTATTAACTCTAGTTCAAAATAAACCTTAAGAACATATAATAAACTATAGTAAGAATGAAACTGATCAATTTTAGAATAGTAACCTATTGGAAAATCAATCATAAAAGATACAACTTGAAAAATAGTTAAGGCAATGTTAAAGAAGAAGAAATGGGAACTAAGAATGATGAAAAAACTTAATTAAAACTCTATGTAATGTAAAACAAGATCTTAATTACATCTAAGACTACTAATTAAAAGCAAGGAACATTACAGTTAAAAATCCTAAGAAATTGAATTCTTAATAAGCATAAAAACAATGTAGAAAGTATTGAAGTCCGAATGACGATCTAGATGACTGTCCGAATGACAGTCCAAATGATTGTCTGAATGACAGTCGGGATGGAGCAAAATGATTTAAACTAGGGAAAGAAGCAGTTTCGATGATATTAAGTACTAGCTGGCTGATGCATATGATCCTAATGTGCAAGGGAAGCAATGAATGGAGTATTTAGAAGTTAAGATAGCACGAAATAACCTATTCTAATCACTAAATAAATAAACTATTTCTATGGCCTAATCAAACAAAGCTGAGACATGAAATAAAACTAGCCTACAACTACAGGAAAGAAACTAACAAAACTGATTCTAATTATAAACTAAACCTGGGACAACAACTAACTAAACTCTATCTAATTCCAGAAGACTGAAAGAAAACTATCTAATTGAAAAAGGATGAAAGCAAACTATAAACACTATGCTTGGTCGACCATTATCAATTCTGGAAAAGTAAATTAAGTTAGCAACAAAATACAGATTACAGAAAAATAAAGAAATGACATATATAAGAAAAAAACAGAATTAATTACATATACTGGAAAATGAACTATTTACTTGCAGAAAGGAAAATACAAAAACATATAAAAAACCTCCGGTTGATGAGGGGCCCTTCCCAATAATCAGATATTGAAACTAAATCAACTTAGTCACCAACAACAGTACATTAACAATAAAACTCAGGAACTTCCATTAACTAAGAAAATTACACTGCGTTCTATAAATTACGGATAGCGTGTATGTATATGGATTTTATATCTCGTTTATAATGTCTGTGTTTCTCCAAATGAGATGTCTATTTATAATTTTACAATGGGAGAGAAGGTCGACATAGTTGACCTCTCTAAAAATAGAAGTATTAATGATTATACAATGACGACTTGGTGGTTGACAACAACGTAGAGGTCGTTGGCCTACTTCCACGACATTGATCCCCTTTGACATGAACAACTATGAGTCGGTTTCCTTTCATCGTGGGTAGATAATGCGTTGGAAGGATGAGAGTGGGAGAGCAAGGACCTTCTGGAACTTTGACGTGAGAAGAGGTGCGTGTTGGCAGGTTGGGCGAATAGGAAAGATAGATCTTCTGGAGCATTGACGTGAGCAGGAGGTGTGTTGTCAAGCTGGGTGAATAGGGAAGCGAATCTTCTAGAACGTTGACTCACCAACCATAATCACCACGTTGCTAACAGAATCCATATTTCTATTTTTGTCTTTAATGGGAAGGAGTATGCCAATCGACGATTCTATGGCCTGAACAAAGGGCTGAATGCGGATAAACATTTGCAACGTGAACACAAGTCTGAATAGAGGTCCGTTTGAAACCTATAACCTACAAGATGAAATCTATTTGCCAAACGAGTTGCAAAATATTAAAGTAATATTAATAAACCATGAAAATAATGATACTCATCCAAGATTTACGTGATATGTAAATACAATCATACTTGTGTCTGATTGACGATTTGAATGGCAAGAAGAGTGATTTATTATATCAGAATAGTGAAAATAATGCCACTCGGAGAATATTTGGTGATAAAAAATAGTGACAAAATAGACACCAACATTCCCCCAAACCAGATATATGCCAGGTCCCACTGAGCAAAAAAAGAGAGGAATTCGAGAAGAAGGCTGAGCTACGGTAGTAGCTGCCTTCAACTTGGAAGAAGAACTGGTCTTAGCCTTAAGATTCTTGAACAGATTCTTCAAGGCGTCAGACCTCATCTGAAGAGAATTATGGGATGTTGTTTTGGCATTGACCAGGCATTCAATGCTTCTTACTTGTGTGCACAGTACCTTGTTTTCTCTATGAAGCTCAGAGATTGTTTCCACATAACTTTGATTTTGGTCTATCAACTGTGCTATCCCTTCGGTCAACCTATCCACTTCTTGCTGATTCATAATGGGTTGTTCTATGCGATGTTCCAGGTCCTTTTGAGGAGTCAACTTTCTTGAAAATGTTTTAATCTCAACAGTATGTTCTTCAAGAAATCTGTCTTTGTTGTGTGCAAAAGAACTGCCAGCAGCAGGGGCTTGACACAATCGAGCAGATACATTGGCTAATGTGAGGAGAAGTGTTTCGAGGGTATGGTTTTCTGACTAGTCGTCTGAGCGATAGTCTGGATGACGGACTAGTCACAATTTGTTTTCCTGGATTTAGTGGGTATTGATGAAAAAAGTGGAGGTTTCGAAGTAGGGTCACCAAGGGAAAGCTCAGGAGAAGGCGATGGATGGACAAGGTGTGCATCGCCTGCGATATCCTCATCAATCCACACTTGCTTAGGGTCTTGTTTTGCTTGCATAGAAGCTTGGGTGGGATCACTAATACTGGCTTGGAAACGATGGTGTTTTCGAGAAGAAGAGGTTTTAATAATAGGATTCTCGATCAAATGAGGGTTAGTATTTCAAAGACAAAACGATCCCAGGTTTTCCCTCTCTCTTCCAACTGGTGAATGATCAAGATTTTAATGAGACAGTGATGGTACAAGCTACCATAGGGATTAACAGTATTCTTCCTAACCTGGCTTGACATTTTCTCTAAACTTTTCAGGAAATAAAATGGGAAATTGAGGGTCTGATTGTTAACAAAATGTGCTAGCAATCTAAAATGGCAGATTTTAAAAACAGTAAACTTACCCTCACAAGTGATCAGATGGATGATGAAAGTCAAGGGATCTAGTTATTCCGGCTTAACCCACTCCTGGTGGAATTCTTTGTTCCAGCAACATGTTGATATTCGATCTTCAAAGCAAATTCGTGAGCCTTCCGTGGAAGGAAGAGATGTTTGTGCCAACGGGCACCCTCCCTAGGAAGCTTTGTGGCCAATGCGATAGATTCTTTCATCACAAATAAAGTGAGATGGCCGACTTTGGCCGTCTTTCCATCGAATCCCTTAGAAAAAAGCAGTGAGATTTTGTGGTCGTGGCCTTGGAGAAGGCGGAGAAATGGACCCCATCCAACTCGAAGGAATACCTCACGACACTCTTTGAACTCGGGGATGTGAACTAAATTTTGGTAACTTCCAAGTTCATGACGGATTGTCATAATTGAATAGAGGTTGAGGGATGTGAATAGGTACAGGGGATGCAAGAGATGCAGGAGACATGGCTTAACAGAAAAAGATGGAAAGTGAATAGTAATGGAGCAAAATTCACACAGTCATCAGTTTAAATTGAAGTCAGTTTGAATGGTTGAACGATCGTAGACGAGGACATAGCATAATTAAGAGATCATGCTTGTCATTCAAAGATATTGAATTGAGTGCCAACATAGAAATGCGTGAGTTAGTGAATATGTGTGGTTATAATATATTCAACCATGTCCAAAGTCAAACTTTGGACAAGTTGAATGTAATTCTCGAAATGAAATTATAGACATAGATTACACGTGAGAGATCATGATGACTCGATTATTATGATGGCAGATCATATGATAGGATAATTAAGACCATATGGCAGTCATGTAATGATTCTGAAGATCGAAATCATGCATAATCCATTCGTTTAATGGAGGCAAGATGGATAAGGGAATGAGACCATGTGCGAAATTAACATTTGATTGATTCCTGACATAATTAGCCAATTACATTTATCAATAATATTCAAATTTAGACACCTTGGCATATTTAATAAGCCATTATAAGTTATGGTTTCATTCGACAGTCCATTCAGATCGTTGATCCTTTTCCTCGTTTGTCACCTCATTCGGATCGGCATTCGACCTGTCATTCACTACAACAAATCCCGGAATTAGTGTCTGTTTTAGCTCGCTTTTTAGCGTCCACTATCACTTTTAGTGTATTTTTCATCATTTTTTGTACAAAGTGGACGCTTTTCTATGAGATGGCGCTTTTAATGGCATTATTTGCGTCCTTTTTTGAAAGGGGATGCTAATTGGGACGCTAATTAGCAACCCAATTAGTGTCCCAATTAACGTCCCAATTAGCATCCCACAATTAATGTCACAATTAACGTCCCAATTAGCACCCCAATTAGCATCCATGATAACATCTCGTTTAATGACAAGAATAGCCTCCAAAATAATGTACAAAATAGCACTAGGTATAGAGTAAGTGATTGCGCCAGGAATTTTGAAAGGAATTACGCCATGAATTGCACCAAGAATTCTAAAAGGAATTACACCATGAATTGCACCCGAAAAAATGCCCGATATAGCACCATGTATAGAGCCAAGCATATTGCCAGGCATAGTGCCTGGATTTGCTCAAGGAAGTTTGAAAGGAATTGCGGCAGAAAAAAGTGCGAGGAAAACCCCAACGTTGCACCAGGGATAATGCTAGGCATGTTGATAGAAGTAGCACCTAAATGGCCATTTTGGAAACTGAGAGACCCTAATTAATCGTAAATAAACCTAAGAAACCCTATGGTCCATAACAACATTATAAACTTTAGGAAACTAACAAAAAACTAAGAGGGATTCTAATATAACCACACAAATCCTCTTTTCTCTTTAGTCAATGTTATGCCACATACTGTATTGGCATACTGTTACTTATTCTTGGTTCATTCTACTGACATATTCCAAATTATGTTAAATTTTCAAAATTTACTTCAATCTGATCTAGGATCTTAACTAAGAGAACAACATGTACAGCAAATCTACAACATATCAATCATGGACACAATAATGCAAGCACACAAGAGACACAGAGTTTACTTGGGGAAAACCATAAAGGTGAAAAACCCCAATAAATTCCTCAGAGATAGATAGAGCAATGATACAACCATAATACAAGAGATAGTATTCTCCTAGCAGAAGAGCCTCCTCCTCCACAAGTGCGCCACTCTCCCAAGTGTGAGTGAGAGAACAGAATGTGTAAAATGAGAGAGACACACTCTCTATTTATACACTAACTTGACTTGACCTTTACTCAACTAGGTTGGCCTCAACTTAACCACTTAACATAATGCTGACTGGGCCGACCCCCCACTAGGGTGGTCTAATAACCCTTTGACCCACATGGCTGACCCCCAATAGGGTGGTCTAATAACCCTTTGACCCACATGACTTATACAGGGCCGACCCCAACAAGGTGGTCTAATAACCCATCAAGTATAAGTTACGACACTTACAATATAAATGACGACACTTCCGTATAGAGGAATAATAACATCTCTATAGGAATACAATATACATATATGTGAAATACATTCTGAAGTTACATATACATCAACACCCCCTCTTAACTAGGAAGGTATTTCTCAACACAGGTCTTCTAGCACAAGTCTTCTTCTCAGGATCATCGTCACTAGATAATCGTCATCGAGTCATCATCATCGTCATTGTTGTTGCTATCTCAATCAATCTATGAATCTACTCGTCATAGGAAGTTCTACAAAGCCAGTCCTTTTTCATACTGGATGTAGGCCCACCACCTGCAGGTCTTCATCATCACTGGCCATACTGTGGAATCCTTAGGACTTATTACGTGCGTCACAAAACCTCGAAAGAGCATCCCAGGCTGTTACGAGCACACGTATCTACCTATAGGATCTCCCAGGGCCATATTATATGTGACCTCGCCACA
The DNA here is from genome assembly GCA_027924585.1 of Larix kaempferi. Lineage (NCBI taxonomy): Eukaryota > Viridiplantae > Streptophyta > Pinopsida > Pinales > Pinaceae > Larix > Larix kaempferi. The sequence goes on along the minus strand of BSBM01002227.1, from coordinate 877,575 downwards.
AAACCTCGCAAGAGCATCCCAGGCTGTTACGAGCACACAGCTCTACCTATAGGATCTCCTAGGGACAGATTATATGTGGTCACCACAAAACCTCGCAAGAGCATCCCAGGTTGTTACGAGCACACAACTCTACCTATAGGATCTCCCAGGGACAGATTATATGTGGTCATGGAAAAACCTCGTAAGAGCATCCCAGGACTCATTACGGGCACACAACCCAACCTATCGGATCTCCCAGGGACATATTATATGCCATAGGAAAAAACTCGAAAGAGCATCTGCCAGATATCCCAAGGCCAGATTATATGCCATAGGAAAAACCTCGAAAGACTATCTGTAGATCTCCCAGGGCCAAATTATATGTCCTCCTAGAGCAAAACCTCGAAAGAGCATTTGCCAGATATCCCAGGGCCAAATTATATGCCATAGGAAAAACCTCGAAAGACTATCTGCAAATCTCCCAGGGCCAAAGTATATGCTCATCTGCACAACCTGATCCATGGCCATAGAGTATCAACTTGATACTCACCATACATCATCCTGATGTATACATGATCATCCTGATCATCATCATTGCAACATCCTACTGCAAGTCATCTGGAGCAACATCCTGAAGCTCATCATCCACGATCATCCTGATGCATACCAAGTATCTACCTGATACATATCATCATACATGATCCACATGATCATACAATGTATCCACCTAATACAAATACAAATACATGATCCACCTGATCATACATGGTACATATCAATATACATGATCTACCTAATCATACAATGTATCCACCTGATAAATATACAGATACATGATCCACCTGATCATACATGATACATATCAACATACATGATCTACCTGATCATACAATGTATCCACCTGATACATATACAGATACATTGTCCAAGCATCCAACATGATGCATATACAAAATCCATACAAATGATCCAACCGATCATATCCAACATCCAACATGATGCGTACATACATAAATGATCCAACTGATCATATCCAACATCCAACATGATGCATACATACATATACATATAAATGATCCAACTGATCATATCTAGCATCATACTGATGCATATACAGAGCAGTAACTAGAGCATCGTCCTGATGCTCATCATCCAGTGCTTACATCCACAACCATGTGAAGGATCCTCCTTCCAACATGCTTGGAATGGCCTCTGCAAATGTGTCCATCACTTCTTCCTTGAAGTGTCAACAATCCGAAGAACACCAAGCCTCTCTCTGAAGTACTCGAACTTCACTCTGGCTAGTGGTTTCGTCAGCACATCTCCAATTTGCTCGTCCATCGCAATGTACAGGAGCTTCATAGCTCTTCTCTGCACCATATCCCTGATATAGTGATATTTGATATCTATGTGTTTCGACTTGTCATGAAACACTGGGTTCTCGGACAACTTCACACAACTCTGCTTATACTAGTAGCATCCAATGGGAGATCAAATAACTCAGACAGTAGCTTCCGTAGCCATACTGCCTCACAACTAGCTAAACAGGCTGCAACATACTCTGCCTCAACTATACTCAGTGCTACGCAAGACTACTTCCTGCTAAACCAAGAGATCACACCTGATCCCATACTGAAGCAACAACCAGATGTGCTCTTCCTATCTGCAGCACTGCCAGACCAATCTGAATCAACATAACCCTATAGGTTAAACTTTTGATTCGCTTCATACTTGAGCCCATAATCCATTGTACCCTTCAGGTACCTTAGAACATGCTTTACAACAAATAGGTGAACACTCCTCGGATCCATCAGGAACTGGCTCAATGTGTTCACCGCAAAGCAAATATCTGGTCTCGTGTTCGTCAGGTACATCAAGAACCCAATCATCTGACGATACATAAAGACATCAACCGGCTCAGATGAAGCATCACAAAGAAGCTTCAGATTTGATGCCATAGGTGTGGCCATGGCCTTGCAATCCATCATCCCGAACCTCTTCAGGATCTCTACTGCATACTTCCCTTGTCCAAGGAAGATTCCATCTACACTCTACCACACCTCCATGCCAAAAACAAATAGTGCATCATCCCCAAGTTCTTCATCTCGAACTCGGCAGCAAGCTTCCGCTGCGTGTCGGCAATCAATCTATCTTCACCTGTAACAAATAGGTTATCCACATACAAAAGTAGTATCACTGGATTTCCTTCCTCAACCTTGTAGTAAAGGTTGGAATCCGCTTTACTCTTGGTAAAGCCCAAACTGGATAGAAAGATGTCTATCCTACCAAGTTCTTCACACATATATGACTACACCATTCAAGAAGGCTATCTTGAAATCCATCTGGTGTATCTTCTATTTCATCACTTTTATATTTATCTATGCTGCCATTTGTAGCATGCTTGATCTTATAGTTCCATTTGGAAGTCACAACAGACTTCCCTTCAGCTCTTGGGACCGCATCCCAAACATCATTCTTCATGATCGACGGATCATGGCATTCTTCCTGTATTTTGGGAACTTCAATATCTTCAATATATAATTTTGTTGCTTGAACAAATATTGTAGTCCTTCTTTTGTAGGTGAAGGTATACGGTCTTTTCTACAAAACAAGTTAAATTGCATGATTAGAAACATCTCATAATTTTCAGACAAATTCTTACACATAAAGAAATATGTCATACAGTCATGCAATTATCTTAGCCAATGCTTCAATACAACATTTATCCATGTTCCACAACTTTCTAGATGCCTTCCAGTCTCTACCAGAACATTGTTAAGAGTTTGCACTACTCCCAACATGTCAGCAAAGAGGTTTCATTCTAGATAAGTAGCATTGGAATGTTGTACAGTGCCATAGGCCACTTACCCATCACATGCATATTAGTAGTATACTATTCATTAATGCAATCATTATAATATGCACAATACATATCCTAAGTTTAGGAACATGAGCATATACATCATTGAACAATTTTATTTAAACAAACAAATATGCAAGAAATGATAATTAAAAATAGTTATCTTTGTTTGGTTGCTGGGTGGACTCCCTCTGAGTCTTTTCTTCCTTGCAGGAGCTGCTGAAGTAGCTTCTTCTACACCTTTCTGTTGTGGAATGTAGAAATATGGTCAGCTCCCTCTGAATATCTGCATCCTTGTAGAAACTACTGAAGTGTGCTCATTTGCTTTCTTGCAGGGACAACATGAGTGTGCTCCCTCTTGAGCTTTGCTTCCTGGATTACCTGTCCTTGAACTTACATCCATCCTGGATTAGCATGCTAGCTAGTTATGTATAACATATCCGCATAATGTCTTCTGGTTCTCTTCAATGAATTGTGCTAGTAACCTACATGTCTCATAAGTTATCCATTGTAGAACCAAGTTATACATGCCTCGTAAGTAGATCTTCTAAGTGATCCATGACAATGGATGAATCTTTGTCTTCATGTTATCATGATCATATGTTCTTGAACTAGAACATGATTTGAATTTCTTGGTGTACCTTTTATGTTAGTGAACAACATAAACCTCATACAAGATCACAATGCATTAGTACATTCATAAGTGTCAAAACCTTAATCAATGAATATCTTCTATTAAGGTGATACGACAAGTCTAGTAATTAATCAAGATTGTACTGTAATGATATGAAGACAAACATATGATAAAATTAACCATGAAACATACCTGTAAGCCATACCTATCAAGATTGCTTGTAATCTTCTTATGGAAGGCCTTAACCTCATCTCCCTCTGAGACATGAACTTCTTCACTTATGCAGGTGACGAATCCATCTTCTTATAGGATTACCCCAATCCACTTGATTTGCAAGAACTGGACCTGGAGTTGGATTAGGGTTTGTCAAGGAAACCCCAAAAATTCAAACTTTGAATTTCAAACTTCTGAAAAGATAGAAATATGCACCTTGATGAGCTGATCAAGTTTGTATATTCAGAATTTGAAAACTGCAAAGTTTCACCCCTCGAAATTGCCTTTCAGATTTCTGGATTCACTAGGGAGGACCCTGAATTAGGGTTTGAGTTTCCCATGGCTTCACCCAGCCAAAAGATTTGATTCAAATCTCTAAGATTCAATTTTTCTGAGGAGCTTCCAGTCGTGGTCACATATTTCCAAAATTCCAAGTTTTGTAGAATCCCTAATTTTCCATCTTTCCGATCAAAGTCCCGAACTGGGATTTGATCAATCTCGGCCTTCTATCCAACCAAAAAATCTGATCTTGGTCTCTAAATTTCAATTTTGATGCATAGCATCCAGCCATAGTCTCCGATTAGAGAAATTCCAACTTTCCTCGAAGCCCTAAATTCCGGAAGCCATGAATGAAGGTGCTCAAAAATAATTCTGTTTTGACAGACATATGTACCTGATTGTTTCTGGTGTAACTCCAAACTTTTAGATCCACAGGGTTTGAAAATTTTTCCTGAGATATCCCAACCTGTTATCTTTCCAGCCCGATAGGTCTGACCTCAATTGGATTCTTTGAGAGAGAGTTATGCTACGTGTCGCAACGTGACATGTTTATGGAATAATACAGGAGAGCGAACTTGTACGGCGTGCCACGTGTTACTGGTTCAACTTAGGACTCTGAAATTTTGTTTTGAGATAGTACTTTCTGTGTACTACCTGTCACTTTTTACGAAATTTCGTTTGGAGCTTCCTAGCCCAAGTTATGACCATTTTCCCAAGGTCACCAGATTTTGACTCAGATCTGGAAGAGGCAGAAACCCTATATTGTACAGATCATAAATCACAAAGTACAACGTATTATAGATTGTCCTTTGGACACAAGGTACATGGGGATTTGATATTCAACCTGTAAAAGTTTCAGATCCGAAAATTTCTCCAAAATGGATTTATAGCGAAAGTGCTACGATGACTTGTTTTTGCTATAACAAGCCCTAGCATCGTAACTGCAACAAGTGTCATACATGCCATAGCATGCCTTCTTTCAGGCTAGCTCTGATACCATGTTAAATTTTCAGAATTTACTTCAATCTAATCTAGGATCTTAACTGAGAGAACAACATGTACAGCAAATCTATAGCATATCAATCATGGACACAATAATGCAAGCACACAAGAGACACAGAGTTTACTTGGGGAAAACCATAAAGTTGAAAAACCCCAATAACTTCCTCAAAGATACATAGAGCAATGATACAACCAGAATACAAGAGATAGTCTTCTCCTAGCAGTAGAGCCTCCTCCTCCACAAGTGCGCCACTCTCCCAAGTGTGAGTGAGAGAATAGAATGTGTAAAATGAGAGAGACACACTCTCTATTTATACACTAACTTGACTTGACCTTTACTCAACTAGGTCGGCCTCAACTTAACCACTTAACATAATGCTGACTGGGATGACCCCCCACTAGGGTGGTCTAATAACCCTTTGACCCACATGGCCGACCCCCAATAGGGTGGTCTAATAACCCTTTGACCCACATGACTTATACAGGGCCGACCCCAACAAGGTGGTCTAATAACCTATCAAGTATAAGTTACGACACTTATAATATAAATGATGACACTTCCGTATAGAGGATTAATAACATCTCTATAAGAATACAATATACATATATGTGAAATGCATTCCGAAGTTACTTATACATCAACAAATTAGTATGGTCTATCTTTTACTATTGTTGGGACACTACTGGAATTTGCGGCCACCTGATTTATCAGATTTGGATGATAAAACGCAGCCTTCAAATGGGAATCATGTCAAATTAAGAGTGCCTACAATGCTCTACAATTTTCCTTTTTACATGTATAGTGTTATGCAAACTACAATATTGTAAATAGTGTTGAGGAGTACTTTTGGAGAATCAAGCACATATGTAGTGGGTGACCAATAGTTAGAGATATCCCACTCACATGTTAAAGATTCCCAATGTCATACTTGTGTGGTGGTTTGGCGAACATATGAACCTAATTGACATTCACAAACATAAGTGACAACAAACTTGTAAACACAAGTGCATATACACCTATCCATGCATCTCATTGACGAACATTCTCCTCTCAAGTAAAAGGTTATCCTTTGTTAATCAAATCGGTTAGCTTATAAGTGATTAATATTTAATCGGTTAGTGTTCCCCTAACCATATAAGGCCATGAGTCCACTAGTATCCTAAAACGCTAACATACTAGCCCATAACTAACGATTAATGTCCCATTATAACAACTAACCCACTAAACCTAACTCTTTTAAAACCCAACCTTATGCATGGATACAAATAATACATCTTCTTACCCATGTGACTCATATTGTAGGAATGCCTATCACATCACCAGTTCCAAGAGGATTTTTTAATTAGAGAGATGACATAATGACAAAAAATATAAATACATAACTCACACAGTGAAGTTAAGTGATGCAACTAACCTATGCACCTTATTGATGCACATAAGTAATGTTCCTAACTAACACAAATCATGCATATAAGCAATGCAAATAAGAGACACACCTAGTCCACACATCTCATGGTCCATATGTGGGGCCCCAAATTACCACCACAAGCTCTCCATAGAGAATATTTGGCATGTAAGTTGGATATGGTGGCATCACCATTTTGAGGTTTAGAACAAAATGGATGGTTCTTGATAACCAAGTAAAGTTTTATTGAGCCATAATTTGTGGGGTCCTTAGCCACTACATACGCCTTATAAATGGGAACTTTGTCACATGAGAATGATATGGTGTCTATTTAAAGTTTGTGACACCAAGTCGAGTTCAATGCCAAAAATATAGGTTGTTGGATCAAAATTTTAGTGTACTCTAAGACTCTTCATGGGCACTGGGGATGGTTTTCATGGCCTGAGCTATCATTCATGGACAAAATTTAGTGCCTTATGTCATATCATTTATCTTTGGGGGATCATCATGTGCCATGTTTGGGGTATGAAGGAACCACATACACTCCATATTTTGAATATAATTTGGCTCATGAGCAAGATATGGTGGTCATTTTAAGGTTTTACACATGATGTATGCTTCACATAGAATGGGTCATAGTCCAAGAAGAAAACCTTGGGTCTTAGGCGATAACAAATTCCTTTTAGACTTATGAGCGCCTATGCACATGAAGTCCCAAGACCACCATACAAGACCTACATAGGGAATATTTAGGCTATAAGTAAGATATGGTGGGAACATATATTCCTTACCATATGAGTGAGATATGATTCACATTTTGTTTTTTGTAATAGAAAGGATGGTTCTTAGCTCCCATGCTATGGTCCAAATACAAAACTTGAAAATTTTGACGATAAAAATTCTCATTAGGGCTCATGGGACATGTGTAGGCCCTTGGGCCATCTCACATGCATTCCTAAATATGAAAATTTTCCTTTTGATTTCAACATGCTAGTTATTTTCCCTCCATTGCCCTTTCTTCTTGTTGTTTTTCCATTTTTGTGAAGGGTAACTCAAGTGGCTTCCAATGGACAATAATGGCATTGAGAGGAGAGATGACCAGGGCAACGTCTAGTGCCTCTCTGAGGGAGAGCACACTGAGTTAGGGGAAAAGTGCTACAGGCTACCACTTTTACTACTGGTCCATCATTGGCATTGTCATATTCGGTCATTATTCGAGTGTATGGGAGTTGGGAACACACTCAATTTCTCAATTTCCTGAATATAGATGGACTAGTGGCCGATTTCAAAAAAGTAACAATTTGATTTATAAGTTCACCAAGACCAAGAATTTTTGGAATTTATGTAAAAACGTAGGTTATGTTTTATCCTCAATTCCATCGATATGGATGAATTCAGAAAATTTATTTTCATTTTAAACATTTTTACTTATTTTAAATGTTTTTTCATGTGATTGTGAAAGTTATCAACTCATAAAGTTTATTGTTTAGAAAATTATCTACATAGGTAGGAGGTGGGAGGTTCAAATATTAGAGAGTTGAGATTCAAAACAATAAGGATCCAAGGGAGAAAAAGTGTTCAATATGAAAATGAAAACAATACTTGACATTCAAAGCAATAAGGATTTAAGGGAGGAAAAATGTTAATTACGAAAAATGAAAACTACAAAATTTAAATAAATTTATTTTTTATGATTAGGTTCATTAAAAATAATTACACCAATAGGTGTTTATATTTTAGAATTTGGGGTGGAGTAGCAACTATAATTTTCCTAAATTGGAGGAGGATGAGATAATTGTAGTGTCGAAATTGACATAAAGAATAGATAACAATAATGTTTTCATGACATTTAACTTGTAGTTAGTCTATCCATATTCACCGACCATGAGATGTGGTAAGTAATACTATTAGAATTAATAATAAAATACATTATATATATATATATATTATATACTTTATGGTTAATATTATTATTAAACTTACCACAACTAAAAATGAATTAAAAATGAGAAATAAAAAAAAAGTCTGTTTTAATTTAAAAGAATGAAAGAGAAAATAAATAAAACAAGAGGGAAAATCATTTTTGGTGACCACTATAAATTGATCTCAATTGTTTTATTGACTAAATTGTAGGGAAGAAACAAAAAGCAATCATTGACAAAAACATGACATAAGGTCGAGAGAGGAAGGAAAGGGGGGATAAGAAGACAACCCTAGACCCTCATCCAAAGAATATCTGCATTCTTTTGGTTTAGGGTCTAGGGTTGCCTCTCAACCCCCTCTTTAGGGATTTTTCTATAAATATCTCATTTGCATAAAAACGATTAATCCAGTAAGTAATCCAACCCGAATCCATGGAACTTGTCTCACGCAAGATCTCAAAGAGTCTTCAGAGTCCGGATGAGATCGATAGTAGATTACATAGAACAACAGAGGACCAGCAAGACCTATCACTCCTACTCCAGGCTCAACCCAAAACTCTGGAAACTCTTTTCCTTTTGAGGTGCTTATGTTATTCTGGATTTCACTACTTGGATTCTCTGTTAGTAACCGTAATAGCTGGTAATACCTCATGCACATTGACTGCCTTTGTAATATATATATATATATATATATATATATATTATTGGGCCTACGTGGGTTTTGGACTGATGATGTAGGACTTTAATAACTTTCTCTAAATTAGCTATTAGTTTCTCCTTGTTTCTTTGTAGGAGAATACAAGGATATCTCCATAAGAATATGGGATGAATCTGAGAAAAGTTGCTCACAAGAACCTGGGAAAATGGCACAACTAATTACGTTCGCTACATCTATAAAAAGCAGAGGTATTCATTATTTTTCTCTTGTAGAAGCCTTTTTTTGGTGTATTTTATTGTATGGCATCCTTGAAGTTTTCCCTATAACAGGTTGTTAAAATTATTGAATGAAAAATGTTAGAAATATTGAATACAAATTTGAAAAACTGTATAGCAAATCTAATTGGAAATGGTAGAATCATGACAAGCTAAGCCTAGCCTCGACCACAATCCCTCATTATATGTAAACTCTGACGCAAATGAAGCATATTCATATATCAAAAATGATACCACATATATCCATACAAAATGTGGTCTAACACTACCAATTATGATTTCCCGGGTGTGATATTTGGAATCTATGACTTCTGCTTCGTAGAGTTGCTTTTATTTAAGGCATACCATTAGTTTTACAGAAATAAAAAATATTGGGTTTTACTCTTTGAGCATAAACCCTTTCCTTTGATCGATCAACAAATACAGGTATGCCGGGCAGCCTTACATTCAGCAGGCTTATCAAAAACTGAGACATTGCAGCTTCGAGAAAGCCAGTTAACCTACCTAGATTTTTAGGAAGATGACCCAAATAGGCCGCTTCTTAACCAACAAGATATTTTTAAGTAGCGTCATAATGCACTGCTTGATTACCCAGTTTAGGATAGCATCTTTCATCCTTTAAGCATATCCCTTAGCTACCGGGAATATTTTGTATACTATAAAAATTGTTCTGTCCAAGTGTAAGCCCTTACATCTTTGGGTAGTGTATCTCCTGCTGCAATTGAATGTGTTCCGAGTAAGATTGAATGCGTTGGCCTTTTTTAAATTCTAAAATTACTTTATTGAATAAAAATTTGAAAATAGAAGTTTAAATTATAAAATTACTTAATTTCCTTAACTATTAGGTTGGATATTCGTGCTAATGAATTATGAAAAACTAATTTTTAATTTAGCTTTGAATTTTTACTTTCAGTCAGTTTTTTGGGTTTTCTTTAACCTCTTTTAACTAAAGAGAGTTTCACATTTACTATTCACTTTGCGCATTTTAATTTTGGATAAAAAATGAATCAAAGATACTCAACCTTTTCTGCCTTTCAAAACCCTTGAACTTTTTATTTGAAGAAAGTCTAATTTCTTTTCCATGAGTAGAACCCTTTTCACAATAAATTCTATGTCCCTTGCATTCTACAGATATGTTGACACTATCATATCATGCTTTTCAATTAAACGTCTACATGCTCACAGTGAATATATATTATATATACACAACTCAAGAGATGAGACACTTTCCCCAAGAAGGGTTATATAAGCCTACATGTACAAGGTGAACCTTAGCCAAACCTAGAAATATAATAATGGTCACAATATAAGTTTGGCCATGGCTAAAAGTAAAGCTTACATCATTTTCAATAGTCTAGTGTAATATCTCATTTCTATTATAAATTCAATGCAATGACTCGGTATACTTAAATTGTTTTCTTGAAAAAAAAAATTATATATATCTATATCTATATATATATATATATATATATATATATATCTATCTATATATATATATATATATATATATTTGTATTTTTCAGTATACTGGGTCATTGCCAGGTTGACTCCAATGTTTTTTGTGGAGTCCCGAGTCATATTTGACTCCTATCAAAAGAGTCTTGTGGAGATTTGAGTCTTGTGACCATGGATGGGAGCATAAGTCTTGACAACAAGAGATGGTGGGACAATGTACCCGAGGATACAATATAAATGAGCATGGTCAACAACTGGGAGGTGTTGTGACTGGAATAAGGCGAGAATATGATGAAGAAGGGCTAGTGAGAACATTAACTCAGAAACCCTCTATTACTTCATAAAGAGGTGATTACTATATAATTTCTTAAGCAAAGTAGTTATCAAAATATATGAACCTGAGCAGATGCCAAAGTCTCAAGTACTTGAAACCTGCCACATTGTTGATTCATGTTATGGATATTCCTCAAAGCAAAAGTGACTATGGAACCATTTTGAATCACATGCATAGAGTTGTAGATCTTCTTAGTTAATTTTGGTCGTCTCTATGTATCCTACCATGGAGTATGCCTTTTCAATCAAACTGGTGAGAAAATTGTGACCCCAAATAAATTTTTTAGGTCAAAAGAGAAATCAATAAAACTTGATTTCGGCTTAATTTTCTCACCACACAGCTTCTGAAATCCCCATTTTTTTCTTACATGGATTTTGACCTAGAATTGATCTATTTGTTGTTACTGCTTGACATTAAATCTTCTATGAACAACGTATGTAAATAATAAATATGGTATCTGATCATTTACGTCTTTTTTCTGGCATGACTTTAACCATTGTTGACATTTAGAAAGAATAAAGCATATATGTTACAAAACTAAATTTTTTTTAAACAAAGGTAGGACATATGCTTATGCCCAAACTTATAGTATATTCTGGTCGTTCAAGCTCATAACCGGTTGTAGTTAAGAATTACAAATTGCTAGGAGATTGGAAGAACAAATTGTGGCAAGTGCACGTATTAATCTTCAGAAAAGAAAGACTAGGTTAATCTACAACTCTATATTATTCTATTTGTGTACAGGTACCGGAATTATCCACAGAGCAGCTTGTCGACATAATTGCAAGGGTTTTAGCTTTAGTGCCACCCTGGACCCGTGTCTATCGTGTTCAGAGGGATATTCCAATGCCTCTTGTAACATCTAGTGTTGAAAAGGGCAATCTTCGGGAGCTGTCTTTGGCACGTATGGATGACTTGGGACTGAAATGTCGTGATGTTAGAAGCCATGAAGATGATATTCAGGTAACCTATACTGGTTACTTTTTGAAGGTGATCAAGTCATTTTTGTTTCATTTGAACCCCAGAATGTTTTAAAGCTATTTACTGGGTCATTTTTACAGGATATTCATCATAAAATAAAACTAGAAGTAGTGGAGCTTGTACGACATGACTATGCTGCTAATGAAGGTTGGGAGACATTCCTTTCATATGAGGATACACATCAGGTAAGATTCCCTATATTTAATGAGCAATATTTTATTATCTAGTTGGCTTTTATCGAACTCTGGACATTAAAGAAATGCTAGTATATCTTTGTTATTTTCTGTACTGTAGTAGTATCGAGAGGAGCGAGGTTCTCTACAGTCCAGTATGGGGGAGATGTTGTCACGTAAGGGTAACGTAACGTTACATTACAAAAAATATAAAAAGTAATTAACAAAAATTATGTGGGCTCACAAAATAAAAAATTAAAATCAAATGAAAAGTAATTAAAAAATCCATGTCCACTCATAAAATAATAAAATTAAAACCAGTATAGATCCATCTTAAAGTCGGATCTATCAAGCACAGAGAGTGATCAAATTTCTCGAGGTGTATATTTTTTTGAATGTGTAAAAAATTTAAGATAAAAAAAAATTACACCTCAAGAAATTGGATCCCTCTCAATGTTTGGTAGATCTGGGTTTAAGATGGATCTATGTTGTGCCAGTAAAATTGATTGTTTGCAGATTTTTGTATGACATCTGAATAGTATAATCTGCCCTCTTATCATACTTGAAAGCATTTTGGAGATGAGAAAGTTTTAATGGTGTAATTTTCCCTCTCCTCGTAGTTGAAAACACATTGGAGATGGGGAAATTTTAATCATGATTGAAGTGTATTCATAGTTGTTATAATGGACTTGTAACCACAGAAGCATATGATACAGACAGTTATGCCACTTAATGTAAGATTTTATGGAATAAAACTTGTTTATATTCAAACATAGCCATTGTAAGGTTAGTAGGGAGAATTGCATTCTCAACATAGTTGAAAATTGTTTGGCAATGGGATTATACCCTTGTATTCGAAGTCTGACTATTAAAGATCTAGTCTTCATTTGACTTGCATATTCTGGTGTATTCCTTTTATTCTATTGACCCTTATAGATTTTAACATTATCATTTAGTGTGTTGAATGAATTATTGAGGTGCTATTGTCTACTGTTCTTGAGACAAAAGTTAAAACAAGATCTCTAGAACAAGTGGTACTTTCTGCATTATGTATTGAAATATTGGGTCAAACACTGGTCACAAGGAGTTAGGCTGAACTTTGTTATGACAATAAGTGGATAATATTATGGTGTGGGGATCTATTATTGCGAAAACCAAACACAAAAAGAAACCAAGAACACAAGAGAACTTGGAAGAGAGAAATCATTTTTAGTTGTTAAAATGAAGAGAGAATATGTCCTTTTATAGTAAATGAATATTAAATTGACTTAAATGTACATCAAGTCATTATTACAACACTAAAGCATACATTAGACTAAGTAAAAAAGTGGCACAATTCTTCTTTTGTAGAGGAAAGTAAAAACTGTATGTTGTTTCTTGCTTACCCAAGACATTGTCCTTGTGCTAAGACTGGACACATAACTTGTAGACTTCTTGCCATCCAGTGATCTTGCCCAATCTAAGTTTGAATATCCACAGAACTGAGGCTCCTTGCTTTTTCCATATAGAATGCCAAAGTCCAATGTTTCCTTTACATATTGTAGCACCCTCTTTGCTGTTGTCCATTGTTCAGTTTTTTGGAGCCTATATAAGTCAAGAGATAGCTGACTAGATAGCTCAAGTCAGGTCTAGTGGCAACAAGATAGGTCAATCTGCCTACTAGTTTTTTGTAGGACGATTCATTCACTATTTTTGATTCAGCCTTCTCTTAAAATTTTATCCCTTTCTCCATAGGGTAGATGAGAATCATGAGATTTTACAATCTAGCATCCTGAACCTGTCTAACAAACTTTTGACTGTTAAAAAAAATATGATTATCTATTTTCCAAACTTTTACATCGAAGCAATATTGTAGAAGTCCTAAATCTATCATGTCAAAAGCTAAACATAAATCTGATTTTACCTTTACAATTTCTCTTGCCTTACTACCTGTAATGATGATGTCATCAACATATTATCACTAGTATCACCACACCATCATTGTTTCTTCTAGAATAGAGATTGGGGTCCAGAAGGGCATTATCTGAATCCATGTTCTCCCAAATACCTGTTAATTTTCATGTACCATGGGCTGGGAGGTTGTTCCAACCTATAAAAAGCTTTCTTCAATCTACATACCAAATGCTCCTTGCCCTGAAATCTGAAATTCATGTGGCAGGTACATGTATACTTCTTTCTCTAGGTTACTATTGAGGAAGAACTCTTCATGTCCATCTAATGTAGTTTCTAACCAAACTCTTTTTCCATGGTTAGAACCAATTGGATTGTTCCCATGTTTGCAGTGGAAGCAAAATGTCTCTTCAGAGTTAATCCCTTCCCTTTGAAATCCCTTTGCAGCCAACCTTGCTTTGTGCTTGTCAAGCATCCCATCTACCTTGTACTTAGAATTTTTAGACCCATTTGCAGTGAATGGAGTTTCTTCGCGTCCATCTAATGTAGTTTCTAACCAAACTCTTTTTCCATGGTTAGAACCAATTGGATTGTTCCCATGTTTGCAATGGAAGAAAAATGTCTCTTCAGAGTTAATCCCTTCCCTATGAAATCCCTTTGCAACCAACCTTACTTTGTGCTTGTTAATCATCCCATATACCTTGTACTTAGACTTTTTAGACCCATTTGCAGTGAATGGAGTTTATTTCTTATATGTAGCTCTGTTAAAGCTCATGTTTGATTCTTCATTAAAGTCTCATGATTGGCTTGCATAGCCTTTTCGCATTTTGGGTTGTTGTTGGCTTCTTCCTTCATAATCCTGAGGCTCAAAAGTGTTTTGAATATTAGCCATGAAAGGATAATCCCTGTACCAGATGCCTCATCTCAGTTGGTCTATCTTCTTGGTTAATATCAGGGAGCTCATCCCATTGAGAGTTATCATTATAATTTATCATACCACAGACCTTATCTCTTTTTGGTCTACCTTCCTAGCTCATAATAGATGTTCTACTGCCATTTTGGTCTTTTATTTTTGCCTGCTGCTGCAAAACAGTGTTGATTTCCTGCTGATTTGATCTATTTCTAGAATCTTTTCACCAGAAAAGTCATGGGGATATGGTGAGAGGTGATTCTTACCTCTTGTTGATCTACTCCATCCATTGAATTCATGTTTTCTGATTATAGCCTCTTCATTTTCAGCAACTTTCAGATCTGATTTTAGTTCTGATTTCTTCTCGAACAGACTTGTGCTTTAATAAACAACTACATCATGGATAAGACAAGTCGTGTAAGTCTCAACATCAACCAACTTATATTCTTTGTGGTTTTCACTATCGCTTGTCAGCATCATTTTTTGGCATTTTTCATAAATTTTGGTTCCTTTTTTAGGAACCCATGCATGTATCACTGAACAAAAAAATTTCAGATGACTTACTTGCGGTATTTGTCAACACCATGCTTCTTCTGGAGTTTTCATTTGTACTGCTTTTGTTGGAGTCTTGGATACCACTTGAGAAGATGCATTGATGTGTGTGTTGCTACTTCTGACTACTTCTAAGGAACAAACATGTTCTCTAATATGCACCTAGCCATCTCCATAATGGTATGATTTTGCCTCTCTACCACTCCCTTTCGCTATAGAGCATAAGGTGTGGTGTATCGCCACATTTTCCTAGAAAATTAATCTACAACCAACAAAACATCCTTCGCATTGGAGAATGATGATGTCTTTATAGGCCCTCAAATGTTAGCATGGATGAAATGATGAACCTCCTTAGCTCTCCAAGCTTGTCCTCCTTCAAGTGGAGTCCTGTGCTTCATACCAGCTTGACATGGTCCTTAAATTTCTTATTGATTTTGTATCTCTGGAAAGCCGTTAATCAAACTTTCTTTAGCCAAATAAGAAAGAGATGTCGAATTCAAATGTCCATATCTTTGATGCCAAATATCACTGCAATTTTGACCACTCTTGGCCATTAAGGCATACTCTTTCACCTCCTCTGCATCAACCAACCTGGAAAGCTCAAGGTCTTAAACACAAAAATATATTATCTGTTGACCTTATACACAGAGTAGCATTTATGATTGTACAAAATCACATGTAAGTTGGGGACGTGTTTCATAATCTCACTTAAAGAAAGCAGATTCTTATCCATTCCTGGAACACACTAAACATTAAGGAAGATCATCTTTTAACCTGACAATGATTTGTACATTTCCTTTTCCCTCTACTATGTATTGCAACTGACCATTAAAAATCAGAGTTATAGAAGATACTTTAGCAATGTAAGTAATAAACCATTTTTTCCTATTGTCAAAATGACAAGATGCATCCGAATCTATATAACAAGAAAATGTTTTCTTATTGTTTGCTATATTGCTAGACAAATACAAATAGATCCTCTTCTTTGAAATATTGGCATGCTTCTTAGGCCCTTAGCCATTTTTCTCAACATATAACTGCTTTCTGCAAAACTTCTTTTTATGGTCCATCTTTCCATAATAATAACACTTAAGTCTTTTGATTACTTGATTTGTCTGTTTTGCTACCTTCATTCTTATCAAACTTGCCTTTTCTTTTGAAATTTGTTGCTAAATCCATTTCTGAGCTCTCATTCCTGCTGCTACTTCCAAATTTCTCTTTTCCCTATCTTCTTGCAAGAGGTTGGAGCTTAAATCTTCATACTTCAGGTCAATGTCAATATAACTAATATTTAGTGTTTCAATAAAATGCTCAATTGAAGCTGGTAAACTCTTGAGAGTGATTAATCACTATGCATTTTCTTCCATTTCCATCCAATAGCATTTGACTATTCTCTAAGATATTTTATTTTAAACAAATGATCTTGCAAAGAATCACTTTCATCCATGTTGACTGAAAATAGTAAGTTTTAACTTTTAAGGAAGAAAGCTATACCTTTATCATGTGTTTCATGTAAATCCTTTGATCTATTCCAGATGGTTGTAGCATCACCCATCGTTTGTACTTTAGAAAGTATTTCATCAGTTATCGAGTTTTATTGGAATCACCTGTTCTCTATTTTGCTTATCAAACTTGGTTTGATCATTTCCAACTGTTTGTTGTGTTTCTTTTCCCAACCCAAACTGATCTGAACACCGGTATTAAAATTTGGCTAACATACATTGTTTCTAGGTATCATAACTTCTCCTGGAAAATTTCTGGTTACTCACTAACATTATGTTACGTAACCTAGCCATTAGAGCACAAAAATATTAAACCTATATGGTGTTGAAAATAAAATCTACAATTCAAATGGAGACTTGCAGCCAAGAAAACTGTGTTTTTTGAATTTTCCCCAATAAGGAGAATTATAGAGATAAATGTTGTTGTAATTGTAACTTCGGAAGATATTCCCTTGTATTTTATATTGTTATTATTATTATATTTTATTTGTACCTCCAATGGAGATGTTTTTTCCCTCCGATCGGAGATGTCATTATTACATTTGGTCATGTAAAGTCATTGAGGTAAAACTTCCATTGTAAGTCGGGGAAATAGACCCCCATAGAGTCAATTGTATTAGGGTTACTAAGTCTCCTAGAGAAGTCGGCTTAGTCAGGTTTAGCTGGGGACAACCTAGCTATTGAAAAGGTCAAGTGAAAGATAAAGTATAAATAGAGAGTTGGGCTCTCTCATTTAGACACACACTCACTCACTCAAGTTCGCATTAGTGAGAGAGAGAAGACAAGTTCGCATAGGTTAAAAGCGAGAGAGATGTAGAAGACTATCTTGTTTTGGGGTTTTCCATTTTGTGGTATTGTATTGGTGATGATTCTATCTCTGAGGACGTTGCGGGGTTTTCTCCTTTATGAGATTGTATGCTTGTCAAATAGTGTACTCACCCTGTTTTTGTATCCCCCATCCTAATCTATTCCATCTGTGCTTAAATTGAAGTTTTCATTTCTATAATTATCTCCACAAATATCTTTTGCTCTATTAGAGATAACAGAAGGCCATCTTTAAGGAGTCTTCCATTATCTTTTCTAAAATGTGCTACTTCGAATCCGAGTATGTCGATCCTCTAAATAATAATCAACTATTTTCAATTACTCGCATTGAAATATGTTGCAAGCTAGCTCCAACTATGGGTAATAAACATATTATTTGTGCTTGTTTGCAAGGGTCTTCGCAAAATAAGGCAGTCCAGCTATCCTTTATTTCATAAAACCCAAACTTCTAAATCAAATTTAAAACTTGTGTAGCAGTGAGCACTGTTCCATATAAATGATCCTTTGGATAAGTTAGTAGTATTTAGTAACAAGTATATCCTGATAGTTTATGTTAATCTGCATACTCTACTTTCCAAAGAGTGGCCCACAATGGTGTTCTGTCAGTCAATCAGGGCCATATAATCTTACGATTTAGGAATCTATTGAAATTCTTTATCCTTCCAAATCCAAGAACACATTTAATATTTGGTTGGCAGACCCATTTCTCAGTCACCAATGGCCATTTATGTTCAGAAGTAGAACCTCCCCAAAGGATATGTTTTTTCAATTTCTCAATTTCCTTGATCACGTTTATTGGAGCCGTCGATGCTGACAATACATATACTTTAATAGACTTTAGTAAGATTATTGTTTAGTTTCATTTTATATTGTATTATTAACACAGACCTTTCAATAGACTTCAGCTCTAGCATTGTTGATACATATGCATGCTCTTGTGCATCTTACAATTTAGCTGGGGATGAGTCCTATTCATACATAAAATTATTTCTAGTTACATGAGTAATAATCTCGAGGACTTTTGTTAACTTGTGACTTACCCAAATTGACACTACTGTTTTAACATGGTAATTGCTATGTAGGATGTGTCCAAGAAGATATCAGCATTTTTGCAGCAAGGACCTTGGGAAGTGTGTATACTCTCAGCTAATGGATCAGTTTCAAATGTGACTCTTCAAACAGGGATTTCAAGTGGCATTGTGACATATGAGGTAGGGATTCAATACCTTTTTTGAAACACTTTTCTTTAGGATAGTAGTTTTTTGTCATATATTTTGGAAATAATGATGTAGAATAGATTAATTATTTTGTCTATTTTCACCTACTGGGAAATTGTGAGCTTGAACTTCCTATTTGGAAAAGAATATTAGGTACATCAACACTCTTATAAATTTATTGCAAATGCCTCTTATTATTATTCTTGAGAAATATCTCCACATGTGGTGGATTTGACCAATGGCAGAGGTTTGCGTGCTAAAAGTCATTCTAGAAAGGATGATAACTATAGAGTATGAACTATGAAGAGCTTCAGTCTCCACTCTACATAGTCTCATTTGAACCAACAATATTGAATCAGAATCAAAGATTCATGGATAGGAGTTTCCCTTTGGAGGTTTACATAAAAGTTAAAACTCTTTAAAGTTCCCGTATTTTCCAAGTTTGTCTATATCAATGATGAATCTGGGAAGGAGGATAACTATAGAGCATGTAGAGCTTCCTTTGTTTATTTATTTAAAGTTCCACCTGGACTGACACCTTTGGATAATTCTTGTTTTGGCCATCTTTTTGAATCAGAGGTGCATGTACAGGAGTGCTCTTTTGTGGTTTCCTTAATCCATTTGCGTGCTTCATTAGTTTTTATTTTTAAAGGTGAAGGCCCAATGTTTTCTATGTTATCTAAATCCTACCAGCTCCCAAACTAGTATGGAGAAAGAAATGATTAGCAATGACATTAGAGGAAATTTTAATTTAAAATGGGCTTTCCAAAAATAATACAGATTCCATGTCATCATGTATTAGCCAATCAAAATGCTTTAAAATTCAACAAGGGACCACCTAAAAAAATTGGAGGGAAAAAATAAAAACTACTTTTTTGGATCGTATTTTCAACTTATCTCCTTGTAGGTTTACTCAAATTTCAAGCGGGAGGACTCGTTGGATGCATAATTAAATTATACATCCAACGAGTACCCATGTTACATACTTTTAACAACATCCACACCATGAAAAATCGAAATTACATTAAAACACGTGTTTTCTCTCACTAAAAACACGTTTTTTAATGTATTTTCAATTTTTCATGGAATGGATGTTGTTAAAAGTATGCAACATGGGTACTATTTGGATGCCTAATTTAATTATGCATCTAACGAGTCCTCCCGCTTTAAATTTGAGTAAACCTACAAGGAGATAAGTTGAAAATACGATCCAAAAAGTAGTTTTTTACTCTCTCTCTAGTATTATTTTATTATTTTCCTTAGGAGGCCCATTTTTTACCCAAATTTTCTCTAATGAAATTTTCCAGGCTTATGGGTTGTAGTTGGGTAGGTTTCTCATGTACTGTACTTTAAGCTCATTTAGAATACTAGCTATAAGCGCACATTTATTGATCAGTTGAACCTTGCTAAAATTTATGTTCATGCCTATATTGATTGGAGTCGATTAGACGTGTATTTTTCTTGTTTATGAGGTATGCATACAGTTATTGAAATCGTCCACACACATTCATCTTGTTACAAATAAAATTCGTATATGAGGCACATTGCACAAGACTAAGGTCACAACTTCTCATGTCTTTGTTTCTCAGTCACAGACCTTCATGCTATGTAGGTCAACAAAGTGTAGTTGTATTATTATTTATGTGTGGTTTGATAGGTATTTGTTAGAATTAGCATCAAGACAGAGCTATCAATCCCCACTTTGCAGCATCTTTTGGAGAATCATGAATTTGAGGTATTTATCAGCTCCAGATCCTTTGTACATTCTACCTGCAAGTAAAGTTAAGTTATAGAAAATATAGAAGGGTCCCAGGGTATTTGAAAGATTTAGGTCAGGGTGAGGTAAAGGACAATGTATACTAAGATGTTTCGGCCAAGGCTACTACAAGTTAATAACACCCATTTTTCCTATTGTATACTTCAAGAAAGAAGAAAAGGTAGGAAAAAGGAAAGATGTTGATAGTTCTTGGAGCAAGGAGAAATCCTTTCATATTTCTTTATTAAAGATGAACTTCTTTGGTATTGAGAGAGAATTTTGATCCTTGATACTTCTGTTAGAAAAATTGATTCCCATTTTAGATAGGTTCCCTCTGTTCACAAAAAGATGAACACTATATTTTAAGACAGGGCCAATTGAGAAAAAGCTAAACACGAGATGTTAAGACAGGGCAAACAATTTTAGGTTAGGTCTATTTTGGGATTAACATATCTCCTTATGTTCAACAACTAATTTAAAAATAGATTTTGTACTATAAATATTTATCACTTTGCAATATGACGTCATTGATTTATGAAAAAGTTTCCTCTTTGTCGTGCACGTGTGCTCTGCAAACTACCATGAAATCATAACTTTAGTAATTCTGCAAGTGTATGAATAATTTGGTTTTAGGGCATGATAATAGTGAACTTTCCCTATGCATATGTTGTGGTAGGCTTCAACATGTTGGTGAGTACATCTTTTGGCTCCAATATTTTGAGATGAAGCCGAGTTCTAATCATTGGGATTTTCAGAGTGACATGGGACACCATGTTCATTGCTTCAGCTTAGACTCCAGTTCATAAATCAGTTCTATTTTTAATAGGGGCCGCATGCATGTAACACTTGGCACATGCATGGGAGAGTGATTGCTTCAAATGGGTACTTTCTTATTTTGAGATCTGTTAATTCTTGGACTCCTAGGTTGATCCCCAATTTTTTTTTTCAGGGAGGGAAAGGAAGGACACCGTATCCATAGATATTCAAGTTGGACTGGGTCACGATGCTATATTGTTGAAGGTTAGGACTATCGGGTATGATCATACCATGTTCTGGCTTGTAGGGGCAGTTGGCTGCTTAGAATTCTAGGAACAGAAACATAATGAGGTTAGCTTTGATGAGTTACACAATAAAATCTGTCTTTGGTTTTTGACTACTTCCTCCAACAATAAGCCACATAATGGTTGTTTAATCCTCAAAAGCAACAAGGTAATGAAATCAACATTGGTATGCCTTGTGACTCGTCTTCTTGTAACAAAAAACAAGTGACTAAGGTTTCTAGTTCTGAAACCTTTCTTACTTTCACTTGGGATTTCTCTCTCCCAAGTTACTTGTTCTTCCAACTGTTGGAATGTGCATGGGTGCTTAACTTGTTTTCTTGCTACCTTTCTCAGATCTTACAAAGGGTGTTGATCATTCTTTGTGATCTATTCTTTGGTTGGAGTTGTATTTCCTCAATCTTCAGCCTCCACAAAGATTATCTTTGAGGCTTTCACATTATTTAAATGTGTCTTAGAACATCCACCTTTGACTTCCTTACCACCATAATATCCTAAATGAACATGTTGTAGTCTATATTTCACTGCAATGGGGCTCTTCATGTTGCCATCAAAACCCATAATTTGCAAAAAATTCAAGCCTATCTCTTTGATGTGAAATTCAAAACTACCAAAAGACTCATATGTTGATTGAAATTGAGCAAGAGGTGAAGTTGAAGTGCTTACCCTAAAATTCCCTCAATCATGGTATGCGCATCTTCAGTCAAAACAAGGCTCCTTTCTTTCTTAATATTTTCCACCTCCATTTAAAGACTCATCAATATGGATTTCTTACAAGCCAAATATTACACCATATTTTCCACAACCTAGACATTCTTCTCCTTAAGAAGCTTCACATGGCTTTTCAAAGTTTTATGAAACTCTTCATTCTTCTCGTCCAACTACTAGAAAGTCTTTTCTAGTTGTTCATTATCCTCATAGATTTTTTTATTAATCTCCTATAGTTCCTAAAGTATCACTCTCTTATGACATTTTCCCATGGATGCCTTATTACAAGTCCATAGATTCATAAATATATTTCTATGATACCAATCGATCTAAATCTTTTGGATGAGTTGAAATCTCCCAATGGCACTAATATCAAATTTCAGTTAAAACCAAATAATAAGTATCTTGAATATTATCAACCATATATTATTTCCTTATTAAGCAATAATAAAACTGAAGACAAATGAAATCATACAACAATATACCAATATTTTTAAGGAGAACCCTTTTGCACAAAAAAATCCAATATGATATTCAATCTAATAGATTGCAACCAATGCATATTGTCTTTTATTAGAATTACAAATCATGAAATCTAGGTGTTAATATTGCTCCTCTCCCGAATTATTAAAGGGTGCTAACTCAATGGAAGAGCACCTTCCTTACAAGTAGGAGGTTGGTGGTTCGATTCCTCCGTGCCCTAATAACATTGCAATGTATTTCTAAAAAAATATTTGTTGTGATAATTTATATTAGTTGCTAAATGGGAAGCAAAATGTGATGATAGTGTGGGAGTAAAAATGGACGATAAATTGGGCGCTAAAGTGGTAGCAAAACATGGTGCTAATGTTGACATCAATAGAGATGCAAAACTAGGCGTTAAAAAGAGGCCCAACACTTAACGCTAATGAGGAAGCCAAACATGGCATTGATATGGTAGCAAAATAATATGCTACTTTGGACGCAAAACATGGTACTACATAGGAATCAAAATATGGTGCAACAATAGAAGAAAAAATTGGCTCCATCTTGGTAGCAAAACACGATGCAAAAAATGAAGCAAAAATTGGTGCAAAAATAGAAATGAAAATTGGGGCATACTGGAAGTAAAATGTGGTGCAAAATGGGATGCTAAAGTGGTAACACATATGGATGCAAAATTGGATGTTAATTTGGATGCAAATATGGCGCAAATGTAGATGCAAACATAGATGCTAACACGATGCTTTTAAGGATGCAAATAGGGTGCTTATGGGGACGTCATTTAGGAAGTAAAAGATGACGATCTCTAGGAAGAAAAATAGGATGTTATTTAGGAAGCAAACCTCGACGCCATTTAGGAAGCAAACCTCGATGCTATTCTGGAAGCAAAAAAATGGGCGCTATTTTAGACATTAGAAAGGTTGCTATCTAGGAAGCAAAAAAATATGTTATTTTAGACTCTTTAAATTTTTTCCACGACGCGTCCCATTTAGCGTGTACTTTGACCACTCAATGAAAAAAAAATTACACTAAAAATGGACGCTAAACGGGACGCTAATTCCAGGATTTGTTGTAGTGATTCAATCCTCATACAGACTTTTGTCTATACAAGATCTGCTTGCTGATGCTGACTGAAGATGATTTTGCAGGGAATTTATGAGGTTGTTAGTGCACAAAAGATGCTGTAAACTTTGCTTTTCTGGATCTTTCAGTTGCGTTGCTCTTTATTTCTCATTGATTAGGACAATCCTCTTTCTGCTATTTTGCATTATTCCTGAAAAACACTTATCATTTTGTCAGAGATAAATAAACTTTTTGTTTTCATAAATATTCAGAAAGTAAAAACAATTCTCATCCCCCCCCCCAAACCAAAAATATGGCATGTCCTCAAGCCATCAAAGAAAGTTTGATTAATATTCACATATTTTTAATTAATGGTTTAGGCAATAGATTCTAAAAATGCTGTGCTAATTTTCGTAAGAAAATGAAATATTAACTATTAAATGTAGATGATTCAGATATGTACATTCATAAAAAATAATACAACATTTCTTAGGAAGACCATATGAAGAATGATAGTGTAATGGATGTGAAAAATGCCATAAAAAAACTAGTCATCCATGACTCATTGTAAAGATCTCTTGTCATCCAAAGAATATAGATAAGGTTCATTCTAAAGTTTGTGAGATTTACTATAGTTATGGGTCCCATCTCTAGGATAGTCATATCCTAGGTATTGTGTGAATTAGATGACAGGGTCCAAGTCCAACTTACAACCATTTTCTAATGACAGTATAAATAATTGGTCTAAACATGTGTTTGTATACTTAGGTTTTTATGAGCCATGTGCATAACAATGCGTTAACCAAATCTCTTTTACCCGATATTTCCCTGCTGCCAGTAGGCCTGTTCAGTAACTCGACGGGTTTATCTTGGTACCATGCAAGCATATCCCCGCTTCTAGCGAGCCTGTTCAGTACCCTGACGGGTTTACTTGCATTTACCGAGCTTCCGTGTATAATATTTTACTTAGCATGGACCTGCTGCCAGTGAGCCTATTCAGTACCTCAGTGGGTTTGCTTTGTATAATGATATTTTTAGTAAGGAAGCCGATTGGCACTAGAGTGTGCTAAGCTTGTTAAACACATAATTCATTTTTTTAGAGCGAACCTTATGAGTAACTTTATTTATAATGGCCTAAATTATAGATCATGTCAAAAGATAATAACCTAAAGTTGTTATTTGACCTATCAGTCTATCCTCTTCATAAAAGATCAGTAATGTTCCCCACAAAATAGAAATATCACTCACTTTTGGGCTACCATTTAAAAGTACTTAAGAGACAAGTTTTGATTATGAGTCTAGGATGAGCTAGTAGTCCATAGGTGTAAGATAGAACTTTTGAAGATCATAGTAATTAAAGTGGGTCTTAAGCAACTGTTCTAATGACAAATCATAAATGTAC
Source organism: Larix kaempferi (assembly GCA_027924585.1). Classification (NCBI taxonomy): domain Eukaryota; kingdom Viridiplantae; phylum Streptophyta; class Pinopsida; order Pinales; family Pinaceae; genus Larix; species Larix kaempferi. The sequence goes on along the minus strand of BSBM01002227.1, from coordinate 852,039 downwards.
ATGTCTGAATCAAATACCATATACATATTCATAAAAGAAAGTGGTTAAAAATGATATGACTTTTCACTATAAATTTTCAATTTTCAACAATAATCAAAAGAGAAGGAAAACTATAAGTATTTATTTTTAGAGTACTTCCCTTTTCAGATAATATTACATGAGCTGATTATAAGGTTCTTGTAATCAAACTGCAAAATCACTTGTTAGATTATTCAAATTTATTCAAAACAAAAACATATGTTCAAAGAAAAAGTCATATGAAGTTTTAGAAAAAAGAGAAAAGATTCTTATTGTTTTAATTTACAAAATTTCATAAGCTGATCATAAAAATGAATTTCCTGTAAGAATGCAATCAGTTGTTAGAAATGACTCTTATTATTGAAAAACAAAAATATATTTACATATATACAGAGGAAGATAACCCAAAATAATTTCAAGAACTAGGAGAAGGAGGAATGACTTCCTCTTCTACCAGCTCCATTTCCTCCTATTGTAAGGCATTCTGTACAAAATCTTATTTAGATATTGGTTGATGATGAAGTCTAAGTCTATGTCCATTTACAGCAAAAGAAATTTGAGAATCATCAATTGTCTTAATTTTAATAGATCCATTATCAAAAGTTGTAACAATTTCATATGGACCCATCGAACGAGTAGTTAATTTACCTTTAAAGTTTTTGTACCTTGAATAAAAAATTAATGCCCGGTCTCTAGCTTTGAATTGTTTTTATTTAATGTATCTATCATGCCACTGTTTGCTTTGGTTTTGTATTAAGATTGTGCGTTGAATATCATCTTGCCTAATCTCGTCTAATTCATTTATTTGTAGGATTCGTTGTATCTGTGCTTCTTCTAGATTCATCCCTAATTGTGCAGCCATACAAAAGGTTTTGACTTGAAATTCAATAGGTAGAAGAACTTGTTTACCATAAACAAGTTCATAAGGTGTGTGGGCAGTGGTGTTCCTCCAAGTTATTCTATCAGCCCACAAGGATTTTGTGAGCCTATCTACCCAATCTTTGTGGTGTAAGTGGATAGTTTTAGTCAGGATGGATTCTAATACTTTGTTGATGGAATCTACCTGATCATTGGCTTGCGGGTGATATGGTGAAGATTTACAATGTCTAATACCATATTTGTCAGTAAGCTCTTTCATTAATTTGGAGGTAAACTGAGATTTTTGATCGGTTAAAATTTCCCTAGGTACACCAAATCGGGTGAATATTTCTTCATATATGAATGCCACCACATATTTCTCTGTGGCTCGGAATAAGGCTTTGGCTTCTACCCACTTGGTGACATAATCTGTATAGACTAGAATGTACTTATTCTTGCGAGACATAAGGGAAATTGGTCCAACAAAATCTAGAGACATTTTTCAAAAGGCTCAATCATAACTTGGGGTTGTAAAGGCATCTCATCGGATGACGTAGGTCTACCCATTCTTTGGAAACTGTCACACCCTTTGACATACTTGGCAGCATCTTTGAAAATGCTTGGCCAATAATATCTAGAGTGCAACACTTTGTATGATGTTCTCTTGTCAGAAAAATACGTGCCACAAGTTCCACCATCACATGCATGTAGGATATCTGTCATCTCATCGTCTCGTACACATCGTCTAATAATGAGATCAGGACTAGTACGAAAGAGATCATTATCCACCCAAGAATAATTGGAACTTTGAACTATGATGCTACATTTCTTAGGTGGTGAGAGATGGTTTGGTAGCTTTCCAGTTGCTAAATAATTGGCTATGTCCACAAACCAAGGGGTTCGAATAGACACAGTGAACAAATTTTCATCTGAAAAACTATCATCAACAGGGTTGGCATTATCGTCAATTTGAATTCGAGAGAGAAAATATGCTACCACATTCTCTCGACCAGGATGATCAACAATGGTGATGTTAAATTCTTGCAACAAAAGAAGCCACCGAGTCACCCTGTCATTGGTGATTGGTTTATTCATAAAAAATCTAATGGAAGAGTGGTTAGTGTGTATAAAAATTTCATATCATGTGATATAATGATGAAACTTGTTGATGGCATAGACTACTGCTAGAAACTCTTTTTCAGTAACAGTGTATTTCGATTATGCAGGAGTCAAATTTTTACTAGAAAAGTAGATGGCATGTGATGTTTGTCCCTTGTTTTGACCTAAAACTGCCCCTATAGCTATATCGGAAGCATCAATGGATATATGGAAAGGAAAATACCAATTGGGGCCCCTAAGTATTGGTGCCACTGATAGTTTTTCCTTCAAAGTTTCGAAGGCATGTTGGCAAGGTTCAGTCCATTGGAATTCTATGTCTTTCATGAGTAGCTTGAACATAGGTGCATCTATCTTAGTGAAGTTTTCAATAAAATGTCTATAATAGTCTGCATGGCCAAGAAAGCTTCTTACTTCCTTCGGATTTTTTGGAGGAGGAAGATTGACAATTATTTCTATCTTGGCAGGATCTACCTTGATACCTTGAAGAGAGACATGATGTCCTAGAACTATGCCCTCGGTTAGTAACATCTTACATTTTTCATGACTAAGAGCTAAGTTCATTTCTTGGCACCGAATAAGAACTGCTTTGAGGTTATCAAGGGCTTCTTGGAAGGTATTTCCATAAACTATAAAATCACCCATATAAACTTCTACACAATCATGTATAAGGTCAGCAAAGATTCCTAGAACTGCATGCTGGAAGGTAGCAGGTGCATTGCATAGGCCAAATGGTAACACTCGATAGGCATATGTCCCCCACAAGTAAAGGTTGTCTTGTCTTGATCTTCAGTTGCTATTAGTATTTGATTGTATCCACTATACCCATCAAGGAATGAAAAATATTGTTTCCCTGATAAAGTGTCTAACACATGATTGATGAAAGGAAAAGGGAAGTATTCCTTAAGAGTGGCCTTGTTCAATTCTCGAAATTCAACACAGATACGCCATTTCCCTATGACTTTCTTTGGAAATACCACCAGAGGAGACACCCATTTACTGTTATAAATTGGGTAGATGAAACCAACATTAAGGAGTTTTTGTAATTCATCCTTAACTATATCCTTTAGGGTTGGATTCATTCTTCTCTGGGGATACCTCACAGGAGGTATGCTTGAGTCTGTGTAAATGTGGTGGATACAGGTATCTGGGTGTATACCTTTCATATCAGTATATTCCCATGCAAATGCTCCAGTTTTACTATTGAGAACTTTTAGTAATTATTTTTGCTAACTCTCATCTAAACCTACATTTATATGTAGAAATTTGTCGGAACTAACCTCAGAAGGTATGTTATAGGATCCTAGATGTTCTTCGATTGCGAAGACATAGGGTGTACTCATAAATGTTGAGAGGCTCATGTTTTATTGGAATTCGTCTCCAAAGATCTTGTCAAGTTGGGAAAAAGATTGAGGAATGTCTATACATGTTGTGGAAGAGATCAATTGGTTCAACACATTCTCGGTATTTTGTTCTTGAAGTGTCGAGGAGAAATCACTAACAAGGGAAAGTTATTCCAAGTTCTCATCCCCGAAAGGACAATCTAACCAAAATAGATTTTCAATTACTGGCTGTGCTGGTGGGTAGAAATCTAGTTTTTTTGTAGATAACCCATCAGAGATAATCATCTCTCCATCCCTACATCCTATAAATGAATTGGCAGTAGCCAACCAAGGTCTTACCAAAATAATGGGGTGACCTTTAGAAGGGTCTTTTGATTCAATGACCATGAAGTCCACGAGATATTCCCATGAAGCTACTGATACAGTGATGTCATCTAAGATCCCAGCAGGCTGCACCATAGTGTGATCTGCTAATTCTAGCATTGTTGGGGTAGGGTGGAGGAACTGTCCTAAATTGAGAGTTTCTAAAATTGTGGTAGTCATTAGCTCCTAGATCAATAAGCATGTTCTCTATGGCAGTGTTATTGATGATAACAGTCACCACAGGGTTTCCTGGGTTTGAATACTTTGGGATTCTAGGTTGATTTACTATGCAATATGAAATTTCTCCTATTACATGAATTATCAGAGGGTCTTTTTGTTTTATCCCTTGTCTCTTAATACAGGGTTCATTTATTACCTTACTATATATTGCGATATCCTTAATGGCTTGTAACAAAGGGATCTTAATACAAATATTTTTCAATTCGTTAATGATATCATACTCTATATAAGTTGCAAAGTTTTTCTATTACTAGACGCTCCGGATATGGGGGTGTTTTTTCTCTTGTAATTACTTCATTATTTGGATGGTTGTGTGTTGAAGATTTAGGAATAACCACATCTTCAAGAATGGTATCATTCAAAACTTCACTAGGTATGTTTTCTTCTTCATTCTCTTCTTGGATAACAACTGATGACTTAGGTTGATCTTGCAAAACTCTTCCAGACCGTAGTTGAATCCCATGTATTGGTGCGGACGAAATGGCATATGATGGAAGAGGTAACAACCCAATATTATTAAGAGCTTGGGTTGGTTTGTTGTTAGGATTCAACATCAGTTGTGCAGGTAATATTGTGGGTCTTAGAGGATTCATATTTCAGAAATGGTGAGGTTTATTTGGGATAGGGGGTAGTGAAGGAGGTACAAATCTAGGAAAGAGCTGCTGAATATTAGGTGAGTAAGGATAGTTAGGCATAGGATGAGGTGGTTGAGTATAAGCTTGTCCTCTCCATCCGTGTCGCCATTGTCATTTTTGAGCATTCTGAGGAGGGTATTGTGGTGGCCAATTTTTTCAACCTGAAGTGTTCCATTGTCGAGGAGGTTGATAAGGATAGTAATAGGGTGGAATTTGTGATGATGGATCTTGATATGATAATTTTCCACTCTTATACACAGCTTGCAACCCAGGAAACAATGGAAAATTATCAGTAGGATGTTCTTCTGTACAAAGGTGACAAACTGAAACATTGTTTAATGGACATTCTCATTGGAGATGTTTAGTTCTACACTTGGGACAGAAAACAAACATTGCTACACGCTCTTCATCTTGCCTCTTTTTGGCTTGTAGTGCATCTATTTGAGAACTCATGGCTCCTAAGATATTGGTCTTGAAATGTTTCAATAGGTTTCCCAACTCTACCCTTGTAACTCCACCAGGACCAGATGTGTTTCCTTTTAGGTTCCTAGCATAAGATTCTCGAAAGTGTCTTCCACTTTTTCCTCTGCTCCTAGAGGAATTCCTACATAGTTCACAAATTTGTGCAAAAGACATATGAGAGATGTCTCCTGTTGCCATGAGATTAAGGTTTTCTAAGAATTCTTATGAGATTCCCTTCAGGAAGAGTGTTCTTACTGCATCTTCCCGAAGATCACTATATTTAGATTTGTGTAACACATAGTTAAATCTTTCGAGATAGTCTTCTAGGCTCTCATCTTCAAGTTGTTGAATTTTAAAAATATTATTGCGAGAGTCCTTAGGTTTACAGTAATCATGACATTTCCATAGAAATGCATTCTTCATGTCTTCCCAAGTTCTAATACTAGATTCTCCTAACCCCATGAACCATTGGAGAGAGGAATCTTTTAATGTGGCAGAAAAGAGTTTTAGCTTTTGGCCATCTTGTAGGTAGTTATAACTCCTACACAAAATGTCAAACTCGAATAAGAATGTATCTGTATCCTCACTACTCTTCCCATAGAAGGTCGGTAGTGAGGAGGGAGGGATATTTTTCATAGTTAAATCTTGTGTAGTGTCTAGGATAGAGAATCCAAAAGTACCTTCGGTTCTAACCTCTCCTTCGCCTTCATCTTGTCGGACACAATCTTCATTTTCATCCTCCATGAAGATTCAATTTCCAAAGAGAGAATACCTAGGTGGTTCCTTTCTTGGTGAATATGGGATATCCCAACATTTTGTTTCAGGAAGAGTATTCTTCTTTTTAGGAGGAGAATTACTAGATATGTGGGAATCCAGTTTTGAAGGTCCTACTATTGTTGTCTCAATCTATGAGATAACTATGTTCATAGAATTCTCAAAAAGAGCATCTACTTTTGTAGGATCAACAAAATCTACTAAGTTTGGACCACCTATTATTGAAAAAGTAGTGTCTTTGGGTTTTTGCACTAATGGAGGGTTGGGAGGTTCTGAAGTTTTATCCTTTGGAGTTTCCTCTTGTCTAAGGTCAGTCTCGATATGAGCTTGAGGTTCTTCTAGTGGAATTTATTTATGACAGAATTTTTGGATGTCCCTATGGTTGCCCCTAATTGATTTCCAGAAAGGATATCCTTTGCTTTCCAAGTAGGACTATCTCCTTTAGGTGTTGGGGTGCCAGACGCCCCATATAGGTTAGTAGGGATTTTAGTCTTAATAAATCTACCTTGTGAATCTCTAGAACTATTCATGAAAACAAACTATAACTAAAATAAATTCTAACTGCATCACTACTAGTGCTGGGTCTTGGGGATGCCTGTTATAACAGATGCGCAGGTTCTTACCTCTCGCCTTACTACTCACCCACCACTAGCCTATTTCTTAATTTCAAATCTATGACTAAGTTTTTAAAAGAAAAACCTAATTATCTACAACTGAATTCTACCTATTTACAACTCCTCAGTAGCGGCCCGAAAATGTTGGGGTGTATTTATTGTCTTAATGAAGCACCAAAATATTTAATTATCGACCAGGGTTGGTAATCTTAGAGTTGTGGCACAGTATATGATAAGGTAGAATGGGACCTAAGTTTTGGCTCGGCAGACCTTAGAAATGTTTAATAAAGAAAAGATCGAAAGATCTTTCAGAATGAAAAAGTGAGTCAAACTTCAGAAAGACAATGAAGGAACTAACTAAACCTAACTAAACCAACAGATCAAAATAGTATCAAGTTATACTACTCTACTCTATGATTAAATAATGGGAAAAGAACAAATACTGATCAAAAGCAAATTACTTCTTATGAAAATGGAAACTACTTGACTTAAAACGAAAAACTACAAACTACTTAGTGAATTCAACAACTATTCATGTATTTAGTTAACACTTCAAGACTACGCTAAATTATCTAATTCCATTCTCCTTGATGTTGTACGTCAAATGTGATAGGAACTGGGGTGAATGTATCCTAATGACTTTCGAATGTAATAGCAAAACAAAATGGAAGTAAATCTAACCTAATTTCGACACAATTTCGACAAGAGAAGTAAACTACAAAGAGATCAATTACAATTAACTTTAAACATTATGATCTATCTTCTATCCATAAGCAAAATGGTATGAAACTAATAAAATCTAGAAGCAAGTAGAAAACTTAATAAAGATATTTATTTAGACTGAATTTGATTAGGAAGCAAGTAGAAAACTTGATAAAGATATTTATTATAGAAGCAAGTAGAAAACTTGAAAAATATATTTATTTCTGAACCAAACTCTATTTTATGAACATCTTCATTATTTGTGTGGAAGGGAAAACTGATCCTATGGTTTACAAAGAAACTATCAAAATTAAGATAATCCGGAGAATGAAATTATTGACTCTAGTTCGAAATAAACCTTAATAACATATAATAAACTATACTAAGAATGAAATTGACAAATTCTAGAATAGTAACCTATTGGCAAATCAATCATAAAAGATGCAACTTGAAAAACAGTTAAGGCAAAGTTAAAGAAGAAGAAATGGGAACTAAGAACGATGACAAAACATAATTAAAACTCTATGTAATGTAAAACAAGATCTTAATTACATCTAAGACTACTAATTAAAAGCAAGGAACATTACAGTTAAAAAGCCTAAGAAACTGAATTCTTAATAAGCATAAAAAAAATGCAGATAATATTGAGGTCGGAATGACGATCTAGATGATTATCCGAATGACAGTCCGGATGGAGGAAAATGATTTCAACTAGGGAAAGAAGCAGTTTGTATGAATTGAACTACCAGCTGGCTGATGCATATGATCCTAAGGTGCAAGGGAAGCAATGAATGGAGTATTTAGAAGTTAAGCTAGCAAGAAATAACCTATTCTAATCATTAAAGAAATAAATTATTTATATGGAATAATCAAACAAAGATGAGACATGAAATAAAACTAACCTACAGCTACAAGAAATAAACTAACAGAACTGATTCTAATTATAAATTAAACCTGAAACAACAACTAACTAAAATCTATCTAATTGCAGAAGACTGAAAGCAATCTATCTAATTGAAAAAGAATAAAAGAAAACTATAAACACTATGCTTGGTCGACCATTATCAATTCTCAAAAAGTAAATTAAGTTAGCAACAAAAAATAGATTACAGAAAAATAAAGAAATGACATACAGGAAAAAAATAGAATTAATTACATATACTAGAAAATGAATTATTTCCTTGCAGAAAGGAAAATACAAAAACATTTAAAAAACCTCTGGTTGATGAGGGGCCCTTCCCAGCAATCAAAGATTGAAACTAAATCAACTTAGTCACCAACAACAGTACATTAACAGTAAAACTCAAGAACTTCCATTAACTAAGAAAATTACATAGAGCTCTATAAATTACAGATAACGTGTATGTATATGGATGCTATATGTCATCTATACTGTCTGCGTTTCTCCAAAGGAGATGTCTATTTATAAGTTTACAATGGGAGAGAAGGTTGACATAGTCGACCTCTCTAAAAATAGAAGTCTTAATGATTATACAATGGCTGCTTGGTGGTTGACGATAGTGCAGAGGTCGTCGGCCTACTTCCACGACATTGATCCCCTTTGACACGAACAACTATGAGTCGGTTTCCTTTCATCGTGGGAAGATAATGAGTTGGAAGGCTGAGCGTGGGAGTGAAAGGATCTTCTAGAGCATCAACGTGAGCAGAGGTGTGTGCTAGCAAGTTGGGAGAACAGGAAAGATGGAGCTTCTAGAGCATTGATGTGAGCAAGAGGTGTCTTGTCGAGCTGGGTGAACAAGGAAGAGAATCTTCTAGAATGTTGACTCAGCAGCCTTAACCACCACGTCGCTAATGGAATCCATATTTCTATTTTTTTCTTTAATGGGCAGGAATATGCCAACCGACAATTCCGCGGGCTGAACGAAGGGTTGAACGACGGGCTGAATGTAGCTAAACGTTTACAACATGAACACAAGTCTTAATGGAGGTCCATTTGAAACCTATAACCTGCAAGCCGAAATCAGTTTGCCAAACGAGTCACAAAATATTAAAGTAATATTAATAAACCATGAAAATAATGATATTCAGCAGAGATCTACGTGATATGTAAATACGGTCATACTTGGGTCTGATTGACGGTCTAAATGGAAAGAAGAGTGATTTATTTTATCTGAATAGTGAAAATAACACCACTCAAAGTATATTTGGTGATAAAAAATAGTGACAAAATAGACACCAACACTTACATCCTTGCATTGCTACTTGGCTTGTCACTTGGTGTGCCAATTTTTTATTTGTTTCAATCAATTCTTTGTATTTCTCTTGTAAATATTTCGTTTCTTCATCTTTCTTCTCACCTTCTTCTTTTAACCTCTGAGTTTCTTCTTTTCATTCCTTAATTACGACATCTTTCAAACTTATTTGAGACATGGCTTGTAAAATACTATCGGCACTATTCCCCTCTTCAATCTGATCGGTACCTGTTTGTTGCTAGGCTAGATTTGACAATTTGTTTTTCAAATCTTCAACTTGCCCTTTCAAACTTGTTTATTCTTTTTCCCAACTAGCCTCCTTTTCGACCATTTTTAATAATTTAGTTGTGACATCATTCACTTCTTTAGACAATTCTTCTTTCTCATGCTCCAATTTGGTCAATTCAGGTCCTTGAATAAGCTGAGTCTCTGGGACTTTCAATCTCTTTCTCAAGTCTTGGATTAATTTTTCTTTTTCTTTTAACAACTCTTTCCCCGCACTTCCTTAAGTGCCACTTCCAACCAAATCAATTTGCAACTTATTTATTTGCTATTGGTGGGCTTTATTTTCTATCTTTTCTTGTTTCAATTGATTGTTCAACTTATCTACAACAATCCTCAATTTTTCCACCTCTAAAGTTGCTTCCAAAAAATTGGCATATATCATCTCCTTGTTTTCCTGTGCAAAAGAATTTTATCATGTGCAGTGATCTTCTTTAAATTCAACTTCATTTCTGTAACTTTATCACTTGATGATATTGCCAAATTGAATGTATTCTCAAGAAATCTGGCAGCTTTTAAATTTCCTTGTACCTGTTTCACAATTAGTTCTAACTCCTACAATAATTCAGGTCCTAAAGCAACTCTATTTACTGGATCATTCCACGAAACAGGTGTATCACATTTCCTACCATAAAGAATTTCAAAAGGACTAAGTCTAGCTGATGCATGATAATGATTATTATAAGCAAATTCTGCTAAGTGCAAGTAGGCTTCCCATTTACCAGGCTGATCCTTAACATACATTCTTAATAAATCTTCTAAAACTTTATTTACCCTTTCTGTCTACCCATCCATTTGTGGATGAAATGTTGTGCTTAAATTTAGGGTTGTATTCAACCCCTTAAATAGTGACCTCCAAAGTTTCTGGTAAACTTAGAGTCACGATCTGAAATTATTACTTTCGGTATCCCATGTAGTTGAAAAATTTGTTTCATAAAGATTTCTGCAATGTCTGGAGCTTTATGGGTAGTCTTCACGGGTATAAAATGTGCTGCTTTGCGGAGTTTGTCCTGACTACCACCATGATAGAGTCATGTTGTTTCTGATTTTTAGGTAATCCAGTAATAAAGTCTATGTTGATCACTTCCCATTTCCAACTTGGTATCGGTAATAGTTGCAACAAGCAAGTAGGATATTGGTGTTCAACCTTCACTTTTTGACAATCCAAACATTTAGCTATGCACTCTGCTACTTCATCCTTCGTTCTGGGCCAACAGTATTCTTTTCTTAGCATAGTAATGGTCTTTTGATAACTTGGATGACTAAAATAATTACTTTTATGCATCTCATTTGTTAGAACATTATTACACCTATGTACATTAATCATTTATTAATTGATGGTTAATTAGTACCAAACAGCTTAATTATTTCATCCCCAAGTTGGTTAGTGAGTAAATGGTCATTTAGCTTGAACCAGTTGGCAATGTGAACAAACTGAGCATTGCGCTAAGTCAAACTAGCTGTTGGGCGCGCCCTCCCAGTCATTTATTGCTTCCTGCATGCTTAGGGTGCTCTTGCTCCTTGTTTTGTGGGATTCTCTTTGACCAAAGGCACACATGCTCAGAATGTGGACAAACTTGCCTCCTTTGCCCATTTCTAGCCAATTCTAGCTGCCTAACCTCTAACCAACCAGATTCTCCACATGTGTGAAGTCACATGGGCCTGTCCAGTCATTCCTAGCATTCACACAGCAGTTTCGAACCAGTTTGGGATGGTTTGGGATATTTTGGTCAACCTAGGGGGTTTGAGCTATTTCTAAGCTAGATCAGTGTGAACACTCCAGATGGATTCAAATTGTTCCAGATTTGTATATATGGATGTTCTTAACCTATTTTGGGGTTGGATAGTTAATAATATTTACATTATTCACCCATTTCATGTGTATTGTTGTTCATTTTTTACAGATTTTATGCTAATGCTTGTAAATGTGTTGCAATCTTTTCACTAGTGAGGAATCCATAGTAGCTAGGTTCTGCTGTGATTCAGATTTTACATGGTATCAGAGCTCTTGGAGCTAGAATTTGAACCAGCAAGACTGTTTTAGTGGATTGCCAGAAGCAGTGGAGAAACCACAGAATTCCTGAGGCCATTGCATTGAGTCATTGGAGAAATCTAGTGGCTCTTCTCAGGTGTGACGCTCTCCTGAATGCACCCACTATCAAATAGGGTTCAAATCTGTTAGTGTAGATCCCTCCAGAGTGATTTGAGAGTTGTTTGCAGGTATTGAAGATCAACATTGTCAGCAAGTGCGTGAGCAGCAGAGAAGAATGGAGCCATCTCACCCAAATGTGCTCACTCCCTTCAACTATTTCGATTGGAAGGTAGAAATGGTGATTTTGCTGAGATCTAAGGGTCTCTACAGAATTACGATGGGCACTGAGGTTGAGCCAAACTCAGCTGTGAAGAAATCCAAGTTTTTTAACAGAATGGATGAGGCATTTGGCCTCCTTTGTCTCAGCATTTCAAGAGACCTCCTGTTTCATGTAGAAAGTCTAGCTACTCCAAATGAAGTGTGGCTCAAGCTTGAGACCTTGTTTGGAAAGACTAATGAGATGAGAGGCCACCAGCTAAAAAATGAGCTTGTTTCATTGAGCCCAGGGAATTTCGATTCCATCCAGGACTTCTTCACCAAGTTCAAGAACTTGGTCTTGCAGATCAAACAATGTGGCATAGAGAAGAAAGAAGAACAGTTGGTGTTGTCCATTCTTTCCAAACTGGGTTCTGAATACTCAGTTTTTGTGTCTTCCTTCAACTCCACAAGGCTCACAGTTAGAGGCTGGAAGATGCCATCTTTGGCCGAATTCATGGAGATGCTAACTCAAGAGGAAGACAAGATGGTCTTGATGGGATCCATCAAGCAAAAAGACCAATTTCTTGCAGCTAGAGATTCAAAATATGGAAGAGGCAAGCAAAAACCCAAGGGGCTGAAACCTCAAGAGAAGAAGAGGAAGGATGAGAGGCCCAAAACCTCTGAGGGGGTTTCAAATCCTGTCAAGAACAAGGGAAAGAAGGTTGAGAAGACAAAATGCAGCTACTATCAAAGAGGTTTTCACCCAGAGAGTTCATGCATGAAGAAAACCATAGACATCATGACCCATTTCCTACAGAAAAATAATATTCCTCTTCCTGGAAGTTCCAAGAAGAAGGAGTGCGTTTCTGAATACAAGGAGAGTTTCCATGCTTTGGTGGCTTGTTCATCTCATTCAACCTTGTTCATCATTGATTCAGGTGCCTCAAGGCACATGGATTCTTCAAGAGATTCATTTTTTGAACTTGCACCCTACAGTGGTCTCTCCATTCGAATGGGAGATGACTCAGAAATCCCTGCTCATGGCATTGGGAAAATCTCTATGGAGAATGGGTTCTTCTCTAATGTTCTATATGTACCAAATCTTGTAGAAAACTTGCTCTCTGTATATCAAATGACACATACTGGAGCATCAAAGAAAGTTGTCTTCACTAAGGATGATGTGGAGATATCAGAAATTTCCACCGGAACAATTGTTGCAATGGGTGTTGCAGATCATGATATGAAGATGTACAAGTTCTCCCACTTTCTCGAGTTCTCTTCACCAAGTGTACTTCTGTCACATGGGAATGAGACCAGCAAGATATGGCATCAAATGTATGGTCACCTAAACTACATATATCTTCAGGCTTTGAGCAAAGGAGAGATGGTAGAAGGGATGCCACAAATCAGTTTTTCTAATGGAACATGCAAGGGTTGCATGGTTGGGAAGCATCCTGAAAAGAAGTATGACAAAGGGAAGGCAAGGAGGGATGATCAGCCACTTGGGATAGTGCATTCCGATCTGATAGGTCCACTCCCCACTCCCTCCTATGGCTGCATCAAATATGTGCTCACCTTCATCGATGACTACTCAAGGTACTGCTGGTTATTTTTCCTTAAGCAAAAATCTGAAGTCTTTGAATGTTTCAAAATTTTCAAGAGTATGGTTGAGAACTTCAGTGGGAAGGCCATGAAGTTTTTGAGGACTGATAATGGCAAAGAGTATGTCAATAAGAATCTCCAGAAGCTCTGTCAAGAGCATGGCATTCAGATGCAACACTCAGTGCCCTACACACCACAGCAAAATGGTGTTGCAGAGCGCAAAAATAGAGCACTGAAAGAGATGGCAACTTGCATGTTGCAAGCAAGGGATTTGTCTCCTAAATTGTGGTATGAAGCTATGAATTGTGCAGCATATGTTTAGAACAGAGCACCACACAAAGCATTGCAAGGAATTACTCCATTTGAAGCATGGATGGGCCACAAACCCAATGTTTCACATTTCAGAATTTTTGGCTCAAGGGCTTGGGCCAGAATTCCACCAGAGAGGAGAAAGGCCTTGCGGCCCCAAAGCAAGGAGTCAATCATGGTTGGGTATGTAGAGGATTCCAAGGGCTACAAGCTCTTTGATCCATCCACTCTCAAAACTTTCATCGAAAGAAGTGTCAAATTCGAAGAAGAAGAGTTTTTGCAAGCTAGTGAACAAGGTGATGGGGAATGCTCATTTCCTCGTCTTGATGATGAAGTAAGTAGTGATTCTTCTTCTGATATTGCTGAATATGATGTTGATATGGATTCTGAACATATCCCTTCCTCAGGGCCCAAGTGGGTAGAGAAAACAATTCAAAGTGCCGTAGAGCTTGTGGGAGATCCCCAAGATGCTAGGAAAACTAGATCTCAATTTCACAATTCCTTTGCATGTGATAATTCTGATCTGAGTGAGGCATGTTATTTGATGGTTGGATGTGATTCAATGTCATATTTAGAAGCATGTACAGACCCAAGGTGGCAATCAGTCATGTAAGAAGAGATGAACTCACTCCATGAGAACAAAACTTGGGGTTTGGTCCCTCTTACTCCCAAGAGGGAACTAGTGCAATGCAAATGGATTTATAGAACCAAAGTTGGATCTGATGGCTCTGATTTGAAGTATAATGCAATCTTGGTGGATAAGGGTTACTCTCAGGTCCAAGGAGTGGACTATACAGAGACATTTGCACCGGTGGCAAAGATGGACTCCGTAAGACTAGTTTTGGCCATTGGGGCTTCCAAGCGATGGGAGGTTCATCACATGGATGTAAAAAGTGCCTTTCTTCATGGGGATCTAAATGAGGAGATATATATGCAGCACCATGAAGGTTTTATTTCTGATCATACACTTGTTTGCAGGTTGAACAAGTCACTCTATGGGCTCAAGCAAGCTCCTAGAGCATGGTATGCAAAAATGGACAAATTTATGCTATCTTTGGGGTTTGAGAGGTGTAAGTCTGATCCAAATGTTTATATGCAGCATGTTAGTGATTTGATATTGATTATTGTACTGTATGTTGATAATATTTTGATCACTAGTAGCTGCACCAAAGAACTTGACTCGGTTAAGAGAGCATTGCACAGTGCATTCTCCATGACCGATCTAGGATTGCTAAAACAATTTTTGGGTTTGGAGATAGACCAAACTGTTAATGGAATTTCTATATTTCATTCAAGGTATGCTTCAGATTTGCTGCAGAAATTTAAGATGGCTGAATCTAAGTCTGCAAAATTTCCATTTCTTTCAGGAGTTAAGCTAAATGAGTGGGGTTCTTCTCCACTAGTTGATAGCTCGTTGTAGAGGCAGCTTGTTGGAAGCTTGCTATATCTTACTCATTCTAGACCAAATTTGTCATATGTTGTTGGGGCTATTTCTAGGCACATGTAAGAACCTCATGAGATCCATTGGAAGGCAGCCAAGAGGATCCTTCATTATGTTCAGGGTACTAAGTCGTTTGGTATCCATTATGCTGTTGGTTCATCCCTTGAACTAGTAGGATTTACAGATTCTAATTGGGCTGGTGATTGTATCGATCGGAAATAAACTTCCAGTTATGTTTTTATGCTTGCACATGGACCTATTTGCTGTTCAAGCAAGAAACAAAATACTATTTCCTTATCTTCAGCTGAGGCCGAGTACAGGGGAGCAGTTAATGCAGCCACACAATGTGTTTGGTTGCAAGGTATTCTTGCAGAGTTTGGGATTGTTTTTTATTCACCCACTATTCTTTGGTGTGATAATCAAAGTACAATCAAGATTTATACTGATCCAGTTTAGAGGCAAAGGAACAAGCACATAGACATACAAATGCATTACATTCAGGGTTTGGTGCATGACTAGACCATAGCATTGCAGTATTTCCCACCCAGTGAGCAAACTGCTGATATCTTCACCAAGTGTTTTACCGAGAAGACCTTCACTCACCTTAGATCTTTGCTTGGGGTGAGTGATGCATGGTGATGATTGGTGTATTCTTATATATGCCACATGTCCATTTTAGAGGGGAAGTTTTATTTCCCATGTGGTTTTCCTCCTTACCTTGGTTACATGGACAAATAAATTTTTATGATGTAAAAGGTGACTTGAGCCTAGTTGCCAAGGCCTTATTTTTGATATTTCACTAAGTATAGCTTAAGGGGGGGTGTTAGAACATTATTACACCTATGTACATTAATCATTTATTAATTGATGGTTAATTAGTACCAAACAGCTTAATTATTGCATCCCCAAGTTGGTTAGTGAGTAAATGGTCATTTAGCTTGAACCAGTTGGCAATGTGAACAAACTGAGCATTGTGCTAAGTCAAACTAGCTGTTGGGTGCGCCCTCCCAGTCATTTATTGCTTCCTGCATGCCTAGGGCGCTCTTGCTCCTTGTTTTGTGTGATTCTCTTTGACCAAGGGCACACATGCTCAGAATGTGGACAAACTTGCCTCCTTTGCCCATTTCTAGCCAATTCTAGATGCCTAACCTCTAACCAACCAGATTCTCCACATGTGTGAGGTCACATGGGACTGTCCAATCATTCCTAGCATTCACACAACAGTTTCGAACCAGTTTGGGATGGTTTGGGATATTTTGGTCAACCTAGGGGGATTTGAGCTATTTCTAAGCTAGATCAGTGTGAACACTCCAGATGGATTCGAATTGTTCCAAATTTGTACATATGGATGTTCTTAACCTATTTTGGGGCTGGACAGTTAATAATATTTGCATTATTCACCCATTTCATGTGTATTGTTCTTCATTTTTTACAGATTTTATGCTAATGCTTGTAAATGTGTTGCAATCTTTTCACTAGTGAGGAATCCATAGTAGCTAGGTTCTGCTGTGATTCAGATTTTACATCATTTAATATCAAAATTTTTATTTTTGATATGTCTGGTACATACAATCTATTTTTATAGTGTAATAACCCATTTTCTTTCATACTGAAATCTGCCATAAAATTTTCAGAACTGTTGTTTGTTGTCCTTTCTTTTATTTTTCTATATTCTTCATCAATTTCACTCTTTTGAAGAATCTGATTTTCCAAATCTGTGGAGTAAGTGCTGATGGCTGAAATAAAATTCAGTTTTTTCTTACGACTCAAGGCATCTGCGACTTTGTTCTCTTTCCCTTTAATATGCCTAATGTCGAAATCATACTCACTTAAGAAAGTCAACCATCTAGCTTGTCTAGTGTTTAGATTTGTCTGATCTAATAAATATTTCAGACCCATGTTATCTGTCAATAACGTAAATTTTCTACCAATAAGGTGATGACGCCACATTTTTAAGGCATGAATTACTGCCAATAACTCTAAATCATATGTAGAGTAGTTCTTTTCATGAACTTTCAGATTTCTAGATTCATATGCCACTACATGCCCTTCCTGTGTCAGGACTCCACCGAGTCCGTCATTGCATGTGTCTGTACAAACTGTAAAATCCTTGTTAGGGTCTGCTATCCTCAAGATAGGTGTTGTAGTCAATAATTCCTTTAATTTCTTGAAACTATCAGAACATTTCTGATCCCATACACATTTCTTCCCTTTATTCTGCAAAGAAGTTATGGGGTTCACAATTCTTGAAAAAATTTCTATAAATTTTCTGTAATATCCAGTAATGCCCATAAATGATATTACATCCGACACATCCTTAGGAACCGGCCAGTCATTAATGGCCCTTATCTTGTTGGGGTCAACCAAGACTCCTTCTTTCGAAATTATGTGTCCTAGATACTGAATTTTGTCTTCGTGGAAGTCACACTTACTAAACTTAGCATATAGTTGATGATCTCTCAGAACTTGTAAGATCATTTGTAAATGTTCATCATGCTGTTCTTTACTTTTGGAATACACTAAAATATCATCTATAAACACAACAACAAACTTGTCTAAATATTTGTGCAGAATATTATTCATCAAACAAATAAATATAGCCGGGGCATTAGTTAGGCCAAACGGCATGACTACGAACTCATAATGTCCATACCGAGTCCTGAAATCTGTCTTGAAAATATCTTCATCCTTAACCTGCACTTGATGATATCCTGATCTTAGATCAAACTTTGAAAATATCGTTGCCCCTCGCAGCTGATCAAATAGATCTTCTATGTAGGGCAACGGATACTGATTTTTTATTGTCATCTTATTAAGCTGGAGATAATCTATGCATAGTCTTAAGGTTCCATCTTTCTTCTTAACAAAGATGACAGGTGCTCCCCAAGGAGACACGCTGGGTCTTGTATAATTCTTATCAATCAATTCCTTCAACTGTGATTTCAATTCGTTTAATTCCAGTATATTCATTCTGTATGGAGCTTTAGAATTTGGTACTGCTCCTGGTATTAACTCAATGGTAAAATCTAAATCTCTTTTAGGAGGTAATCCTGGAATCTCCTCAGGAAATACATCCTTAAATTTTTTTAGGACAAGTATGTCTTCTAATTTCAGTTTGTCCTCTTTACCAATAAACTCATCATTTACTGCGTTTACTGCAAACAACTGGCATCCTTTCCTGACTTCCCTCTTAACTTGCATGGCTGAAATCTGTCTAAGGGTTACCTTCCTTGGGATACCTTTTACTTCTATAGTTTTTCCTTCTTCATTTAAACATGTAAAACTTTTTTTGTAACAGTTCAGAATGACATAATGGGCTTCTAACCAGTCTATCCCAACTATGATATCATAAGATCCTAAAGGTAGAATATTCAACTTGATTTGTGTTTGTAACTGATTCATGGATAAGGTACAACTTTCTACAAAATCTGATACTTTTCTCTTTGTTCCAGTTGATAGTCTAACTAGCCAAGATTTACTATACTTTTCTAGTTTCAATTTAAGACTTCCCACAATATCTGGTGATATATAACTTAAGCTAGCACCTGGGTCAATTAAAATAGTAACAGGATGATTTTGTAGAATACCTTCAATCTCTACCATGGAGATTTGATGATATGCATGCCTGTTGTCGATTGCTGCATTAATTCTGGGCATCTCCCTCACGACATCTCCAATAGTAGGTTCAGTCTGAATAGAGTTGATGTTGTTAGCTTTTCGCTTCCTCAAGGGACATTCTGATGCATAATGGGGACCTTGACATTCAAAACATTTGATAGGTGCCATTTTCTCAATGGTTCTGGTATTATTAGGTGCATTTATGGGTGCTGTAGAATTCTATTGTTGATTGTTTATGGAATTATTCCCTGGATAATTCTGATTCTGAAATTTTTTCCTTTGGAAACCAGAATTTCCACTGAACCTAAAATTTTTCTTTTTCTACTCAAAATTGCTGGGGTTATGACTTTTCCAGTTTGACATTCCTTCTCTTTTCCGATTTGTGTCATAGCAGAAAACTACTTTTCGCATAGCCTCTTCCAGGGTCTTTGGACTATCATACTCGATTCTATCCTTAATGTTGAAAGGTAAACAACTCAAGTACCTTTTGATTTTTTGTTTTTCTTCTATGAGGTATGGCACATATCTTAGTAAGTTCAGAAATTTAATATTCATTTCCTTCATGTTCATACTTTCCAGCTTCAAATCGTAGAATTCTTTGGATTTTTCCTCATAGTACTGTTAAGATAAATACTTCTTTTTAAAATATCGTTTAAAAGTACTCCAACTTATATCTTTATCTTTGATGCCCTTTACTCTTTTGATGTCCTGCTACCAAATATTCGCTTTTCCGTTCAAGTTATATATAGCCATTTTTGCCTTCAAGAATTCTGAATAGTTATAGATCTGGAAGTATTTCTTCATACCGGAAAGCCAAGCTTCAGTTGTCTCACCCTTCTCAGTTTCTCAATTGAAAGTTGGAGGTCTAATCTTTTTGAACTCTCCAGAAATCTGTTCATACTCCTTAAGATTTTTCCTTCTGGGTTTGAAATCTCCTCGCTACTATCACTGGTGTAGTTACGTTTCTTGTGCTTGCAAAATTCTTTCATTGTCTTGTTTCACAGATCTGATTTCTACCTTTAATTCATGAAAAACATGTAACATTTCTGACGAACTGTTATTTAGTTCACCATGACCTTCTTCTACATAGTGTTGTCCCGAGCTGTGGCTTGTTGATGTATATGTAACTTCGGAATGTATTTCATCTGTATATTATATATATATTGTACCCTTATAAGAGATGTGTTATTCCTCTATAAGGAAGTGTCGTCATGTGGATTGACAAGTGTCGCAAGTGTGTGTACTTTCCAATGGGTTATTAGACCACCTTATGGGGTCGGCCCTGATTAATATATATTATAATGTGGGTGTATCCAAGTAGACAAGTCGCCCCCAGTAGGTCACTGGGCAAAAAGGTGAGTATAAATAGAGATAGGAGATCTCTATTTTACTCACTCGGAAAAGTAACTCACTCTCTCTCTGAAAAGTGGCGCACTAGTGAGGAGGAGGAGGATCATTTGCTAGGAGACTATCTCAGTGTTATTTGGTTGTATTTTGGTTGAGCCATTGCTCTCTCTATCTCTGAGGAAGTTGTGGGGTTTTTCACCTTAGGGTTTTCCCCACGGAAGCTCTATGTCTTTTGTCTCTATGCTTTTGATTCTTGTGATGCTTGTGATGCTTGTCATATTATGATTGTCATGCATTGATATACTGTAGATGTTATTCTCTCAGCAAAGATCCTATAGTATTGTGATTTAATACTAAAAATTTAACATGGGATCAGAGCTTAACTGAGAAGAAGACATTTTGGCAGTGACGGAAGCTTGTATTCCTTGTTTATTGGGTTTCTCTCCACAGATTTTTGAAATTCAGTATAGTAGATTGGGTCTACTCATCAAGGCGCATCTATCTGTCCAATCAGAATTCAGTTTCGAGCATTTTCATATTTGGCCCTAAAAATTAGGGTTTCCACAAAAATAGGAATTTTTGGAAACTGAAGGCACAGCTGGATGCTCCTTGCAAAAATCGAAGGTTAGAGATTTGGATCGAGATTTTTGGATGGGTAGATCTCCGGGAAACTCAAACCCTAATTCAGGGTTCTCCCAGTGAACCCGGGAGGACAAAAAGGCAATTTTGAAGGGCAAGACTTTGCTGATCTCAAATTCTGAATATACTAGGCTGATCAGCTCTCCAAGGCGCACCTTTCTATCCTTTCAGAATTTTGAAATTCACATTTTGAATTTTTAGGGTTTCTCTGACAAACCCTAATCCGGGACCAGATCTAGTTTTCAGCACTTCAAGTGGTAAGTCCCAAATCTTTTCTATTTCCATTTGAAGTACTCTTAAAGGAGTATCTCCACACTAAGCTTGAGGATAAGCTTGAAGGGGCTGATAACTTCCGAGCCTGGAAGTATAGGATTGGGTTAATCCTGGAAGAGAATGAGTTGGACTCATATGTGAAAGAAGACATCCCTATCCCGGAGGATGAAGAAGCCAAGGCATTGCACAAGAAGAACTTGGTCAAGGCAAAGAGAATCATTGCTGATTCTATCAAAGACCATCTCATACCTCATGTGTCTTCTCTTAAGACACCCAAAGAGATGTTTGAATCTTTGACCAAGCTATTTGAAGGAAAGAACATAAATCAGAAGATGACCCTGCGGAACCAATTGAAAGCAGTGAAGTTTCAGAATGGAGAAACCATTCAATCTTACTTTTCAAGGGTCTCCCAAATCAAGGAACAATTAGAAGCAGTAGATGAAATGGTGGAGAATGGTGAAGTGGTGATGACCACTCTAAATGGCCTACCCAGGTCATGGGATTCCTTTATTCAAGGAATTTGTGCAAGGAAGAAATTGATCTCCTTCAACAGATTGAGGGAAGAATGCTCTCAAGAAGAAGCTAGACTCATAGCTCGTGAGGAAAAGATGGGAGGAAAAGATCAAGCTCTTGCAGCTCACACCAAAAGAAGCAAAACCAAGAAGGATCACTCTCACCACAAAAGATTCCATCAAAAGAGTAAGAAGGACCTAAGATGCTTCACATGCAATGAGAAGGGTCACTTTGCTTCAGATTGTCCCAAGAACAAAAGGGATAATAACAACAACTCCAGTAAGAAGAAGAAGGGCAGCAAAAGAAGGTTTCATGCTCATGTTGCCGAAGATGATGAACCTCCAAAGAAGAAGGCTAGGGCAAAAAGTAGTAGTGATGATGACTCATCAAGTGAAGAAGAATATGTTCTAATTTCTACTCTTACAGGTACCATCTCCCATGGATGTAATGATTGGTTGATTGATAGTGGGGCTTCCAAACACATGACTGGGTTTAAAGAATCCTTTGTGAACCTATATGAACATGAATCACCCCATAAGGTGAAACTTGGGGATCATTATCAATACCCAATCAAAGGAAGTAGTGAAGCCTCCTACAACCTAGATTCTGGAAAATCATTGAAGATGAAAGAAGTACTTTATGTAACTGGGCTCAAGAAGAACTTACTCTCCATCTCTGCATTGGATGCAAAAGGTATGAGGGTTGCATTTGTGGATGGCCAAGTCCTAATGTGGCCAAAGGGAAAGACCATAGATGATGCAGTAGTAATTGGAGAGCAAGAGGGAGGCTTGTATAAATTGAAGGGACAGCCTGAACATGCCATGGTGCATGAATCCATGGAGCCAAGTGAACTTTGGCATAGAATACTTGCTCACATGCACTATAGAGCACTTCCAATTGCAAGCAAGGCAGTAGAGGGTCTTCCTAAAATCAAGACCAAACATGAAGGTGTTTGCAAAGGATGTGCAAAATGTAAGAACATTAAGAAGGATTTCCCAAGTAGTGGAAGCAAGGAAAAAGATATCCTGGAAATCATCCACTCAGATGTATGTGGCACTATGTCATCCAGTTCCCTGAGTGGGTATGTTTACTATGTATCATTTATTGATGACTTCTCGAGGAAGACTTGGGTATACTTATTAAAGGGAAAAGATGAGGTGCTTGATAAATTCAAGGAATTCAAAACCTTGATGGAGAATCAAACTGACAAGAAAATCAAGACATTCAGATCTGACAATGGTGGAGAATTCACCTCAAGTGACTTCAAGAAGCTTTGCAATGATTCAGGGATTAAGAGGGAGTTGACTGCTCCTTATAATCCTCAACAGAATCGAGTTGCAGAAAGGAACAACAGAACAGTCATGGAAGCAGCAAGGGCAATGTTGCATCTATGGGAAGAAGCAGTTAGAACAGTTGTATATGTGCAGAACAGAACTCCCCACAAGATATTGGACAACAAGACACCAGAAGAGGTCTTTTCTGGGTTCAAGAATATTGATGTCAGCAAAGATGATTATAAGGACAGGTAATCCAGGAAGCAAAGATCAAAAGGAAGCACACTCCAGCATCTCCTGCAAGGATGCAGATCTTCAGAGGGAGTTGACCATCTTCCTACATTCCACAACAGAAAGGTGTAGAAGAAGCTACTTCAGCAGCTCCTACCAGGAAGCAAAGACTCAGAGGGAGTCCACCCAAACAAACAAACAAACAAAGATAAGTATTTCAACTATCATTTCTTGCCTATTTTGTTTGTTTAATAATATTATGCTTATGCTCCTAGACTTAGGAGATGTATTGTGCATATTTGAATGATTGCATTAATGAATAGTATACTACTAATATGCATGTTATGGGTAAGTGGCTTATGGCACTGTACAACATTCCAGTGCTACTTATCTAGAATGAAACCTCTTTGCTGACATGTTGGGAGTAGTGCAAACTCTTAACAATGTTCTGGTAGAGACTGGAAGGCATCTAGAAATTTGTGGAACATGGATAAATGTTGTATTGAAGCATTGGCTAAGATAACTGCATGACTGCATGACATATTTCTTTATGTGTAAAGAATTTGTTCTGAAAATTATGAGATGTTTCTAATCATGCAATTTAACTTGTTTTGTAGGAAAGACCGTATATCTTCACCTACAAAAGGACTACAACATTTGTTCCAGCAACAAAGATATCTATTGAAGATATTGAAGTTCCCAGGATTTGGGATGAAGAAATGGAATGCCATGATCCGTAGATCATGAAGAAGATGTTTGGGATGCAGTCCCAAGACATGACAGGGAGTCATATGTGTGCAGATTGAAGAAAGCCTTGTATGGCTTGAAGCAAGCTCCCAGAACCTGGTATGGTAGGATGAACAGTTTCCTATCTAGTTTGGGCTTTACCAAGAATAAAGCGGATTCCAACCTTTACTACAAGGTTGAGGAAGGGAATCCTGTGATTCTACTCCTGTATGTGGATGACTTATTTGTAACAGGAGATGACAGACTGATTGTAGATACTAAGAGGAAGCTTGCTGCTGAATTCGATATGAAAGATTTGGGAATAATGCACTATTTCCTAGGTATGGAGGTGTGGCAGAGTACAGGTGGGATCTTCCTTGGTCAAGGGAAGTACACGGTAGACATCCTGAAGAGATTCGGGATGATGGACTGCAAGGCCATGGCCACACCTATGGCATCGAATCTGAAGCTTCTATGTGATGCTTCATCTGAGCCAGTTGATGTCTCTATGTATTGTTAGATGATTGGATCCTTGATGTACCTGACGAACACGAGACCAGACATTTGCTTTGCTGTGAACACATTGAGCTAGTTCCTGACGGATCCGAGGAGTGTTCACCTGGTTGTTGTAAAGCATGTTCTGAGGTACCTGAAGGGTACAGTGGATTATGGGCTCAAGTATGAAGCGAATCAAAAGTTTAACCTACAGGGTTATGTTGATTCAGATTGGGCTGGCAGTGTTGCAGATAGGAAGAGCACATCTGGGTTCTGTTTCAGTATGGGATCAGGTGTGATCTCTTGGTTTAGCAGGAAGCAGTCCTGCGTAGCACTGAGTACAGCTAAGGCAGAGTATGTTGCAGCCTGTTCAGCTAGTTGTGAGGCAGTATGGCTACGGAAGCTACTGTCTGAGTTATTTGATCTCCCGTTGGAGGCTACTGGTATCTTCTGTGATAACCAGAGTTGTGTGAAGCTGTCCGAGAACCCAGTGTTTCATGACAGGTCGAAACACATAGAGATCAAATATCACTATATCAGGGATATGGTGCAGAGAGGAGCTGTGAAGCTTCTGTATGTTGCGACGGATGAGCAGATTGCAGATGTGCTAACAAAGCCACTAGCCAGAGTGAAGTTCGAGTACTTCAGAGAGAGGCTTGGCATTCTTCATATCGAGGACACTTCGAGGAAGAAGTGATGGACAAATTTGCTGAAGCCATTCCAAGCATGTTGGAAGGAGGATTATTCACATGGCTGTGGATGTAAGCGCCGGATAATGGGCATCAGGATGATGTTCTTGTTTCTGCTGGATATGATCAGTTGGATCATTTTTATGTATGTATTTTGTATGTGCATCATGTTGGATGCTTGGACCATGTATCTGTATATATGTATCAGGTGGATACATTGTATGATCAGGTGGATCATGTATGGTGATATGTATCATGTATCAGGTAGATACTTGGTATGCATCAGGTGGATGCATTGATGATCAGGTGGATCATGTATGATGATATGTATCAGGTAGATACTTGGTATGCATCAGGTGGATGCATTGATGATCAGGTGGATCATGCAGCAGGATGTTGCAGTGATGATCAGGATGATCATGGATGATGAGCTTCAGGATGTTGCTCCAGATGACATGCAGCAGGATGTTGCAGTGATGATCAGGATGATCATGGATGATGAGATTCAGGATGTTGCTCCATATGACATGCAGCGGGACGTTGTAGTGATGATGATCAGGACGATCATGAGTACATCAGGATGATGTATGGTGAGTATCAGGTTGATACTCTGTGGCCGTGGATCAGGTTGTGCAGATGAGCATGTCTGGGAGATCCTATAGGTCGGAGTTGTGTACCCGTAACAGCCTGGGATGCTCTTTTGAGACATTACTCTGGGAGGACATGTAATAGCGCCCTGGGAGATCTCAGGTCGGAGTTGTGTACCCGTAACATCCTGAGATGCTCTTGTGAGGTTTTGTCCTATGGCATGTAATTTGGGCCCTGGGAGATTTCAGGTCGGAGTTGTGTACCCGTAACATCCTGAGATGCTCTTGCAAGGTTTTGCCATGACCACATGTAATTTGTGCCCTGGGAGATTTCAGGTCGGAGTTGTGTACCCGTAATATCCTGAGATGCTCTTGCTAGGTTTTGTGGTGGACCACATGTAATTTGTGCCCTGGGAGATTTCAGGTCGGAGTTGTGTACCCGTAACATCCTGAAATGCTCTTTCAAGGTTTTGTGGTGGGGTCACATGTAATAGCGCCCTGGGAGATCCTACAGGTCGGAGTTGTGTACCCGTAACATCCTGGGATGCTCTTTCGAGGTTTTGTGACGCACATAATAAGTCCTGAGGATTCCACAGTATGGTCAGTGATGACGAAGACCTGCAGGTGGTGGGCCTACATCCAGTATGAAAAAGGACTGGCTCTGTAGAACTTCCTATGACGAGTAGAGACAGAGATTGGTTGAGATAGTAGCAGCAGTGACGATGATGATGACGATGCATCGATGACGATGATCCAGAGAAGAAGACTTGTCTTGCAGATCTGTGTCGAGAAATACCTTCCTAGTTAAGAGGGAGTGTTGATGTATATGTAACTTCGGAATGTATTTCATCTGTATATTTTATATATATTGTACCCTTATAAGAGATGTGTTATTCCTCTATAAGGAAGTGTCGTCATGTGGATTGACAAGGGTCGCAAGTGTGTGTACTTGCCAATGGGTTATTAGACCACCTTATGGGGTCGGCCCTGATTAATATATAATATAATGTGGGTGTATCCAAGTAGACAAGTCGGCTCAAGTAGGTCACTGGGCAAAAAGGTGAGTATAAATAGAGATAGGAGATCTCTATTTTACTCACTCGGAAAAGTAACTCACTCTCTCTCTGAAAAGTGGTGCACTAGTGAGGAGGAGGAGGATCATTTGCTAGGAGACTATCTCAGTGTTATTTGGTTGTATTTTGGTTGAGCCATTGCTCTCTCTATCTCTGAGGAAGTTGTGGGGTTTTTCACCTTAGGGTTTTCCCCACGGAAACTCTATGTCTCTTGTCTCTATGCTTTTGATTCTTGTGATGCTTGTGATGCTTGTCATATTATGATTGTCATGCATTGATATACTGTAGATGTTATTCTCTCAGCAAAGATCCTATAGTATTGTGATTTAATACTAAAAATTTAACATGGATGTTTGGTTGAAATCTGTCATCTATATGATCAGCTGAATTCTCCATACCTGTAGCTTAAAATAATTTCTGGATAACATCATAATTCAAATTCAAATTAGTAAAATTTTCTGTTGCGTGTCCTTGGACCTCTTTCAGGCCTAGAGTTCAAACATGAGCTCTGATACCACATGTAACAACCCGAAAATACCAAAAAATAAATAAAATTATAACAGCAATAATTATCGAAATCAGCATTGCGGAATTAATAACTAGTTAAATCTCTTAATTGGAATCATTGACAATGATGGCCTGTCGAATTTAATACGTATAACACATAACATTAACTGAATTGCTAAGGAAGAATTAAATAAAAACTAATCTTTTAATACATAATATTTATGATCGAAACATCATTAAATACAGTCTTCAACCTGTCTGAATTCTAAGAGTGCCTCTATGTTGTACATATGCTTATATTAACCTGCTGTAATAGATGGCGTACTGACAGTTTGTTTTGTATGATTATGAACGGGTCCTATGAGGTACCCCGGAGTTTACTTAGCTATGATTAGCTAAGGCATTTGAAACAATTTCCATGTGTAGACAACAGGTAAGAATTCTATAGCCACAAAGTTAAAGTTTCTTTCCATTCATCGTTAAAGTACAATTAAATGTTATTTTACTTCCTTTGCGAAAACAAGTTACAGGAGGTATGGATGTATGGTTCTAATTCTAGTTCTTGTAATGACTTTCTTACTCTTAAATGAGATAGTTTTCACGTTGTCCCTATATTTCACTTTAATGCTACAATATTATCATAGGACTACTATTGTTACTAATACACCATGATACCGAATCTATTGTTAATGCTATAAGAAACTGGTAGAACAATTAATGTTTATGCTTTTGAACTGGCATTATAAGACTTTGTCCATTTGCTTATACAAAACCATAGAAGATGGAATAGAAATTAAATAGAAATATTCTATGGTTAATATGCATCTATATTTTATATTGATATATGATACAAATATCATGATGGCTAATTTTTTTTAAACTATATGAAATATGCATTGAAAATTTCAATAGTATGATTTTAAAATGTGCAATGATTTTGAATACAATATGCAAACTATGGAATACGATGTAATTCCAAATATTTATATACTTGAGCAAAAATTGAAGCGATGAAGTGGTGTCTCTAATCTTTGAAAAGAAAGACTAAAGTAATGAATGGGGCTCTGCTATTTACCTAGCTCTTAACCTAAGTTTTGACAATGTAATAAACCAATTTCATAAAGGAATGTTGAGTTTGACGTTTATTAAATGTTATTTGTAGGTTGACAGTGTCCCGATTAGTAATAAATACGCTAACCAAAAATCCATAGTGGAGAGTATAGCTGTCCATCCATGTAATCTCTCCACGTGAACTTGGATTGGTTTTACAACTAGAAATCCTGGCTGGCATGGTTGTCATAATGCTCCTCCTCCGAGCTGTACATGGTAATATCTCTTGGATGGTGGTGTTGGTACTATTGTGGTTGATGTAATTAATGGGATATTAATGCACTGTTGTTCAACTTACAACATAACACTGCAGGAAACTCCATACTCGTTGATCTCATCAAATCTCGATCGTTGATCCTGTTACCCTAACCTCATTGTATGTATTGTTTTGCAAATTTCTCGGTCTTCATTGTTACTCTAGGTTGAGGCCGACAGGCGTCCAAAATGTAGGGTTTGGAAAGAGCATCTCTCAGGGTTTCGATCCTATGACCTGTGAATGGTAGTCTTCTAAATAGTTACAGACTTGAACCTTCTGCAATTGAGCCATGATACCAAGTAGTGACAGGGTTTCCTCCTTCCAAATAAGCATAGTGTTTTGGACAGGGTTCAGTTCTCTTATGGATGAGATTTTTATGCTATGGTAGCTTTAGGGTTAAAGTCAAAATCAGCTTGCTTCATTGTTTTGATAGTGGAAAGGATTGATTCCTTGAAAGCCCAAATTCGAAGGTAAACATTTGGGAACTGAAACATAATAATGTAATATTTGATTTGGTTTTGCAAAATCTTGTTTTGACCTTGCATTTCATGTTTGGCAGGTACCTGTTCGAAAAAGGTGGCTGTGTGCAGAAAAGGAAACTAGATAATGCTACGGTTTTCCTAGTAAGCTCCGGTGGTTCACAACAAACCTCGTAGGTGCCTTGGATGGTGATTGTTGTATGCCAAAAGTTGGAAACATTCGTCTTGTTTCAGTGATGGCCGAAAATGAAGTTTTTAGTTTGACTTGTTTTGAAAGCAAGGTTAAGAGGTTGATCCTCAGTCTTTTTAGTTGTAGTTCAACTTGGGAATGTTCTTCATTGTAACGTTGTAAGGGACTTTGAACTGGTTCTTACAACCTTGTTCTTTTTTAAGGGTTCATACCTTAACCGAAATGAAAAGTGGATATGCATTCTGTGTAAAACCCTGTCAAGTTATATTTTGGAAAACTTTAAATCAAAAGTAATACAGCCTGTGAGCTATTGTTTTCAGTTCTTCATCAATGGTGCCAATAAAGAATTTTTTGGAAAGATTGTGAATTAAGTTCAACTATCAAGAAAATTCTGAATAAGATAGAGTACAATATCTAAATTGAAAATGTAAAAGTATTCTACCTGTACCATTTTGGTTTCTATCTGACTTGAGTTTAAGCTATGTTTCCAGAAGCACAACCTGTGTATAAATAATTTCGATAGTGTGACAGTTTTCAATTATTGAGATGTATTCTACTAGGGTTATGAGTTCTTGATAAACAATGGTAAAATCGTACTTTCTGTTGTGTAAAAAAATTTATGTTTTTAAAAACGTTTCGAAATGTTAACTAGGGATTGAGAACGATATGTTTAGAGTTTGCCATAAAAGGCTTGAGCAGACTGTAGAAAATAATTCTAGGGTTTGGAATATAAAAATAGGGTTTGATGCTTATGCATTAGATAATTGGTAATTTGAAATCAAAACAGGAAAACTTTAGTGGAGAAATCATGTTCGTAAGATAAGATAACTATAAATATTGAATAATTCTTGCAGCTGTTATATTTTTACAAAATACCAGTATTATGAAAATTTGAAATGTTTAATACTGAATGCATTTACTTTCTATTTGAATAGAATAGAGATAAGATGAGAATACATGACTGTATAGAAATTAAACTAGATTTATATTTTTGAGATGACAAAAGAATCCTATCACACTATCTATGGTTATACAGTAAATTCTTATTCTGTTTAGATATAGGTCAGAATGGCAAACAAATCAATTACTACAATTATTTATCCAATCAAACGACAATATGGCTATCTCTAATCTATTATTTAATTTGCTTCTCTATACTGGAGTCCGATGCAAATAACAACATGTGGAAAAATATAGAGTTGGTTTTCTAATCAGATTTTAAACAAAGCTTATCATTCAGATTTAAACAAAGATCAGAAATAAATTCATTTACAAAACAGAGTTTGATGATTTCACTAAACAAAATTATTATTCTGTAAACAAAATAGGAGACAACAAAACCTGATTAACTGTAGGGAAACAAACAGCCTAAGGAGCCTGTTCCACCCAACCAATTCCTGAAGACAACCAAGTTACTTGCCTTAGGACCCCCAAGACTGTTCACTGAACCACCAGGAGGAAGAAGCTTAGAAGTTTAGGATCTCTACTTGTAGTAGCAGTAGTTGTCAAATCTTTGAAACTAGCAGTCCAAAGGACCTGCACCAACACCTTTGGTTTTCTTCTCAAAATAGTATGAAGACTTATGATTGCACTCACAACTAGCCTCCCTATTCTAATCTCTCAGTGATCACTTGATGCACATGAGGAAAATATTTCTACAGAAAATATTTTTTGTAAGAGCTGTCTGCTCAATTTGAATTTGCCTTATGTAGGCTGCCTAGGCTTTTTCGGTTGTTACTGGGTCATTAAATGAGCTTCTTTCCCACTCCCACCATCTAGGGGATAATGCCACATTTTTAGGGGGAGTTGTCCCATAACCAACATCTAGTGGTGAAGTGCAATTTGCTGCCACTTGTCCCATGCCTTCTAACAGCTTCCATTCCTCCTAGTGGGTCAGTGAACACTCATTTAACAGTTCCCTTGGGTGTTTGTCTCCTATTTTAATTTATTAAATAATAATAATTCAGTAATTACATTCATCCTTGACCAAACTTGGTCATAATTTCAAAACTTTGAAATTAAAATTTAACATAAAGTATTTTTGCAAATAAAATGTTTTTTTTAGAATTTGGGTAGGTGACACATCTCGACTGGTAACTAAATTAACATCTGACTTAACCAAGCTTCTGACTTTAGGGAATAATTGGAAAGTATGCTAAGACGAAGTCTCCTTGTCTTGGCTATACTTGCTAAGCATATCTACTATGTTTTTAAATTTGTTAACATCTCATGTTTCTGTAGCCTCTCGAAATGTATATTCTTGTATCGAAACTTCTGGTACTTTTTCATCTTCAAGTAACAACAAATCTTGTTGTTGATCCAACTTAGATTTATTTGTTTGTTCTTTTTCTCTATCTTCTGAATCAACTACATCTTGAAAACTTCTTTTTTCTCCAATAACTACAGTGCGTGTTGAATTTTTTGCTTCTCCTATACAATCTGTCAACACCAGTTCTCCTCCTTGTAAACTTATATTTTCTTCACTTTCATATTGTAACCAATTTGCTTTTTATGACATTCCTTCCACTTCTTGATGAACAAAAACTTTAGTATGATTTAACTGTCACCTTTTCGATATGACATGAAAAGGATCATAGTCGATTGCCACATCCTTTTTGAAATTCATTTCTTCTAACAACTTCTCTAAGTATAGGATGACATATTTATTTTTTACAGTAAACGGACCTACTATAAAAGGATACTTGATATTTGTAGCTTTCTTAAAAAATAAAAAATGATTATCTTCTACAATTAGTTTCTATCTAATAAACTCAATGGCGAAGACCCTTAATGTCAAAAATGTTGGTAATATGTACGGTTGATGCTTGAAACCATACAATCTAGGAACAGAATTGTCTTTCCACAAAAACCAATCTTTCACAGCCAATTCAGTATTCAACTGCATTAATGTCTTCATTTCAGGTAACACTCTAGGTAGCCTTTCTCCAAAAATCATGTTGTATATCTCTGATAACATGTAATTCATATAATTGAACATATTATCCTCTACTAGATTTGTGAAAATTATCTTCGGAAAAAGTATTTCCTCTCGGCTAGAAAACATAACCATTTTCATGAGATGGGATTGAAACCTAAACTTCCTTAGTATATGAAAAATTTCCATCTGCAAATTAATCCTTTCAGCTAAAAATTCTTCAAACTTAAGACGGGGTATCTGACTACCTTCAGCTTCAGGTGAATTGATGTTCATTCTAAACAACAAACTTAATTGAAATTCAGTCACCCATGCATCAGTATCAAGACCTAAAAATAAAGTCAATAGGGAAAGGATGAGTTGGGTATTTTCATTGAAAAGACTAACATCTAAAGGGTAAGGAGTTTTAGTGAATTCCAACTCTGGCTTGAGGCAAGAGGCCATGAAAAATTGCTTAGTCTCAAGGGACGACTGGTGAAATAGGTCACTAATTGATTTTTCTGAAAAACTTTCAGGTTCCAGTATTTCAGACACAAGGGCTTCTAAGGTATCTCTCACGAGTAGAGCTTCTATTCGACAGAGAATTCTAGTTTTTGAAACATTCATAATAGCTCGCTCAGCTTTAGAGTAATTTGGCACACACCATGACACAAAATTTGGGGATGAGATAATTTGGTCATGGAAAAATGACAACAAGGATAACTGATTTACTCGGTGCATGGCCGGACCTCCTTCCAACAAATTCTTCAATCTCATCTTAATTTCTGCAACTAATAACCTAAGGGAGGTATAAAAAATATCCCTATCTCTATCCTCCACAACATCTTTAACCTTAGCTTTGTCTACGTCATGGACTATATCCATTTTTACTCTTTATAAACAAACTTAAAATATTATTAGTTTGAAGTTATGAGGGCCTACCTGTCGTTGATAACCATGTGCTTCGTCTTGCTATGTTGCTTCCTATTGTGCCCACTTGTCTGGAACCTTTTAGCACTAACAATGCAAAAGACAAATGTACACTTTCTCGGTTTTCTTTGCTCTATATAACCCACTTTCCTTATCCCCCGAGCATTTTTTTGGGAGCTTATCTTTACCAACTGTTGATCTCACATGCCATAATCTAAGCCATCGGATTTCATGTCCTTTTCACCACTTGATAACTCCTTTATTCCCACCGTCCGATTATTCCCATCTTTCAAATCTTGACCATTGGATATCGGCGGTAATCATATGAAATACAACTTCGCAATTGGGAAAGTGGTTTCTGGAACCAACTTTATCAAATGTGGACTAATCCGACGCCTCCACATGTCTATCGGTTTCTTTTTTCACATCCGCTTGCCATTTTATCTATCGTGCATCTTCCCGGTGCGTCACTTATCTAGGACCGTTGATCTTCTCCTGCTATGCATCTACGGTAGATATTTGCAAAATGTTTAACTTTTCAACCTTTCCCACTGGTGGGCTCCATACCATTATCCTCCACGCAGCTCCAAAACTCATCACCTTTGATCTAATTCACCTGCAATCAGAGCCGTTGATTACTCAAGATTTGTGCTTTGATTTAAGGAATCATTTTGAACCATCGAATCCTTCACCATTAATCTCAGTCATCGATCTTGGTGATCTGTCCTCCATCATTGTGGTTTCGCAATCTAGCAAAATGGTTTTCTATACTAGTTTCCTTACTTGTGAAGCTCTATAGTTGTCACCTGTCCAGCGGTATTGCTTTTCACAATCGATTTCATACTTATTCTTCGAGCATGTTGACGATATGACGATAAACGAGGACCGTAGATCTCTTTCTTGCGCTTGATCAATAGTGCATTCTACACGATAGTTAGTCTTTATAACATTTGTCTTCGGACTTATGGTTTTTTGGTCATTTTTATCCATTTTTTGCACATTTCTTTAGATTTTTTTTGGTTTTTTTCTCTAGTCCCTTTCTTTACGACCATTTGACTACATCTTGACTCCATATACTTATGAAAACAATCACTTTCCAAGTCTTTTCAGGGATTTTTCAAAACACCTCTTTACTAATACATCATTATTCACACAGTCAAAACTAGGTGCTAACACATCCCATCTATAACACAACATCCCTATAATATGTAAACATACATCATCGGCAATAGGTAGCTAATCATGTAATTGTATTGTGTAATCACCAACATAATCGTGTGACCCTACCCTCCCTCCATGTGTATCTATATGTCTAGTTTCGGTAAGTGGGAACAAATCTCGAATGCCCATGAGGCTTGGAGACATTGTTCCCATTTGGTGGAACAATCCATGCCCATAGCAAGTCCAAAAGATCTGCCAAATCCCATAAGGAGCTATCTTAATTTGTCAATGTTTCTATTTGCCGACATACTACCTCATGAACTAGATATTATAACTTGTCAATTTCCAAGTTATCATTGGGTCCTATAGCTTGTCAATTTCCAAGTTACCATTCCTTACAATGTTCTCTATTATCACATATCACATGTTCCTTCCAGCAATCTATATCATCCACGTGTCCCCCTTTCCACTGAATCCAAGCCATGACTATCTCACTTGATATCTCTTGGCTTATGTAGACAGAGGGATCTGATCCCCACTCTATGATGCCTAGATATGTTACTCTCATGTACTTATAAATTGATTTTACTGTTCTATATATTGTGGGTCCGTGGCAGTATTTAGGTTGTAAGGAAAATGGAAAAGAGTATGTATGTTTGTCTACAATGAATACATTAAATGATTAATAATGTATTCCATTAAAGACACTTAGAAACATCTATCTTGGATTTGGAAAAGGGAGGTTGGAATTTAATTTCATGAAAAACTGGTAGGTGAAAACATAAAAAATCATTGTTATCTAATCCAAAAGGATTTTACTAGCTGCCCAATTTTTTCTTATTGGGTTTCCAGATGTTGGTAAGGATTCATTCAGGATCTTCATTCCTATATCACTTGTGGTATGCTTCTAATTAACCCCTGTCTTGTTTAGGGTCCCTCTTCAATTTTACACATGAACGGGGAAGGTTATGCTAGTTTATTTTATTCTTGTTAAAATAAGTTCCTTAAATGAAACTACTGACTCCACTTGGGAGGAAATCTATGAGTTAGTTCTTGTAGGGTTTCTCCCTAGCTTCTTATAGTTTTAAGTTCTATGGTTGTTGGTAGATTGTTTGTTTCTACCACTGCTTTCAGTTGGCCCCTAGAAATTGGAAAAATGTATTCATTCTAGAATTTCCCATCATCCTATATACCAACCCAACTTGCATGCTCATTAGCTTTGAGTTTCTCATGAATTAATGTCCTAATATGTTTGGGTGCCCACAACTTTCCATTAAAGAAGTTATGAGTACATGTTGGTTTCCCTTTAGGGACTTCCAGAGTCTTCCTTAGTGAATAACTTGCTACTTAAGGAGATTTTTATGTGGTTTTCATGGCTTCGTTAAGGTTGAGGAAGGTATTTGGGCACATGTTTTGTTAATTTAGTATTGAATTTTCTCTCTCTCTCTCTCTCTCTCTCTCTCTCTCTCTTGCTTCCCCCACTCTCACTCCCTCTCCCACTCCCCCCTCTCTCTCTCCTACTTCCCCCACTCCCCCCTTGCCTCTCTCTCTCTCTCTATATATATATATCCCCCTCACCCTTCACCCTCTCTCCCACCCCTCCTTGCCCCTCCCCCCCCTTCTATCCCACTCTCTCTCTCTCTCCCCCCCTTTCCCCACTCTTTTATCTCTCTCTGCCCCCCCCTCACTTTCCACTCTCCCTCTCTAACCCCTTTCCCCTCTCTCTCTATCTCTCTCTCACACACCCACACACACTTGATTCCCCCTCCCCACTCTCTCTTTTCTCCTCCACCCCTTCTCTCTCTCTCATGCTTCCCCCTCTATCTCTCTCTACCCTACTTCCCTCTTTCTCCTACCCCTTCCCCATCGCCACCCTCTCTCCCCCACCGCCACCCTCTCTCCCCCACCATCTCTCTCTCTCTCTCTCTCTCTCTCCCCCCCCCCCATCACCCATCCCCCCCCCCCCCTCTCTCTCTCCTTTGCGTCTACCCCCCTCCCTCTCTCTCTCCCCCCTACTCCCCCCCTCTCTTCTCCCCTACTTCTGTTCCCCCTCCCTCTCTCTCTCCCCTAATCTCCCCCCCTCTCTCCCCCCTTACCTCACTCCCACTCCCCCTCTCTCTCTCTTAATTCCCCCTCTACCACACCTTCCCCACTACCACTCCACCCCTCTCTCTCTCATGATTCCCCCACTCCACCCTTGCCTCTCTCTCTCTCTACCACGCTTCTCCCTCTCTGCTACCCCTCCCCCCCCTCTCTCTCTCTCTTACTTCCCCCA
The DNA here is from genome assembly GCA_027924585.1 of Larix kaempferi. Classification (NCBI taxonomy): domain Eukaryota; kingdom Viridiplantae; phylum Streptophyta; class Pinopsida; order Pinales; family Pinaceae; genus Larix; species Larix kaempferi. The sequence goes on along the minus strand of BSBM01002227.1, from coordinate 815,490 downwards.
CTCTACCGTTGCCTCTCTCTCTCTACCATGCTTTCCCCTCTCTCCTGCCCATCCCCAACCACCCTTCCCTTCCTCTCTCTCCCACCCTCTCTCTCCCACCCTCTCTCTCTCTCTCACTTTTTCTCTCTCTCCCCCTCTCACCCTTCCCCATCCTTCACTCCCCTCCTTTCCCCACTCTCTCTCTCTCTCTCGCTCTCTTCTGCTTCCCCCTCTCTACCACCCCTCCTACAACACCCTCTCACCCCTCCCCCTTCCCTCCCTCCATCTCTCTCTTTCTCTCTCTCTCTCACCTGACTCTCCCTCTCTCTCTTACTTCCCCGTCTTCCCCATGATCTTACTCCCACTTGCCCTCTCTCTCTCTCCTACTTTGCCCTCTCCACCACTGATCTCACTTCCAATCCCCCCTCTCTCTTTCCTACTTCCCATTCCCTCCCCCTGATCTCACTCCCACTCCCCCTCTCTCCCCTACTTCCCCCTCTCCCCCACCTGTCCCACTCCCACTTCCCCCTCTCTCTCTCTTGCTTCCCCCACTCCACCCTTGCCTCTCTCTCTCTCTCTCTCTCTCTCTCTCTCTCTCTCTCTCTCTCCACTCTCTTTCTCTCTTGCTTCCCCCTCTCTCCCATGCCTCCTACACCACCCTCTCACCCCTCCCTCTCCCCTCCCTCCCTCTCTCTCTCTCTCTCACACCTCTCCCTCTCTCTCTTGCTTCCACCTCTTCCCCATGATATCACTCCCACTCACTCTCTCTCTCTCCTACCTCCCCCTCTCCTCCCTTCATCTCACTTCCACTCCCCCTCTCTCTTTCATACTTCCCCCTCCCCTACTTCCCCCTCTCCCCCACCTGTCCCACTCAAACTTCCACCTCTCCCTCTCCTGCTTCCCCTAGTACTTCCTTGCCTCTCTCTCTCTCCCCCCCCTACATGCATTCCCCCTCTCTTTCCCCTCCTACTCACCCTCCACCCTCCTCCACTCTCCACCTACTTCCCCCCTCTCTCCCCCCTACTTGACTTATATGTCCCCTCTCTCACCCCCTCCCCTATCTCTCTCTCTCTTCCCCCCTCTCTCTCTACTACTCCACCTCTCTCTCTCCACCCCCCTTCTCGCTCTTCACTCCCCCTCTCCCCTAATTCTCTCTCTCCCAATATTCCCCCACTCCCCCCCTCTCTCTCTCCATCACACCCTATTCATGCCTCTCTCTCCCCTCCTATTCACCCTCCCCCCTCCTCCACTCTCCACATGCTCCCCCCCTCTTCCCCCTACTCCACTTACCCCCCCGCTCTCTCCATCCATCCCCACTTTCTCTCTTACCACCCCCATCTCTCTCTCTCTCTCTCTCTCTCTCCTACTACAACCCTCTCTCTCTACCACCTTCCCCCTCTTCAATCCCCCTCTCCCCCTGCTCTCTCTCTCCCTCATCTCCCCTGACTCCCCTCTCTCTCTCTCCCTACCCCCCTTCTCTCTCCCCCCCCTCACTCTCACTCCCTCTCTCTCTTCTATCCCCCGGGTCTCTCCCCTCCCCCTTCTCCTCTTCTCTCTCTCCCCTATACCCTCCCCCCTCCCCCTTCTCCTCTTCTCTCTATCCCCCCTTCCCTCCCCCTTCTCCTCTTCTCTCTCCCCCCCACTCTCCCCACTCCCCACTCCCACTTCTCCTCTTATCCATCTCCCCCCACATATCTCTCTCTCTATTTACCCATTATTATCCCCTCTCTCTCCCCTCCTAACCCTCCCCCCTCCTCCACTCTCCACCTGCTCTCCCCCACTCTCTCGCTCTCACCACTATTCCCACCTCTCTCTCCTTTCCTAATCACCCTCCCCCCTCCTCCATTCTCCACATGCTCCCCCCGTTCTCCCCCTACTTCACTACCCCAGTCTCTCCCTCCATCTCCTCTTTCTCTCTCATCCCCCCTCCCCACCTCTCTCTCTCTCTCTCTTCCCCCCCTCCATCTCTCTCCTACTACACCCCTCTCTCTCTACCCCCTTTCCCCTCTTCACTCTCCCTCTCCCCCTGCTCTCTCTCTCCCTCATCTCCCCCCACTCCTTTCTCTCTCTCTCCCTATACCCCTTCTCCTCTTCTCTCTCTCCCCTCTTCCCTCCCCCTTCTCCTCTTCTCTCTCTCCCCTCCACCCTTTGCCCTCCCCCTTCTCCTCTTCTCTCTCTCCACCCCACTCTCATCCTTTCTCTGCTCTCCCCCACTCCCCACTCCCCACTTCTCCTCTTCTCTCTCTCCACCCACATCTCTCTCTCTCTCCCCTCCTACTCACCTCCCCCCCCTCCTACACTCTCCACCTGCTCTCCCCTTCTCTCCCCCCTACTCCACTACCTCCCTTCTCTCTCTTTCCCTCTCCGCTTTCTCTCTCACCCCCTCCCCCTCTCTCTCTACTACTCCACCCCTATTTCTCTAACCCCTTCTACCTCTCTCCCTCTTCACTCACCCTCTCCCCCCTGCTCTCTCTCTTCCTCATCTCCCCCCACTCCCTTCTCTCTCTCCCTACCCCCCTCGTTCCCACTCCCTCTCTCTCTCTTATCTCCCCCATCCCTGGCCTCTGAGTCCCTCTCTCTCTCATACTTCCCCCTTCCTCCCCCATGATCTCACTCACACTCCCCCTCTCTCTCTCCTTCTTACCCCTCTGCCCCACCTTCCCACTCCCACTCCCCCTCCCCCCTTTCCCCTCTCTCTCTCTCTCTCTCTCTCTCTCTCTCTCTCTCTCTCTCCTACTTCCCCCTTCCTCCCCACTGATCTCACTCCCAATCTCCCCCCCTCTCTCTCTATCTCCTTCCCCCACTCTCCCCTTGCACCTCTCTCTCTCTCTCTCTCTCTCTCTCTCTCCTGCTTCCCCCTCTCTCCTTCCCCTCCCCCACCCCTCTCTCTCTCTCTCCCCCCTCCCTCTCTCCCCCACCCCTGACTCTCCCTCTCTCTCCCCCCACGCTCTCCCCCTTACCCACTCCCCCTTATCCTCTTCTCTCTCTCCCCTCTTCCCTCCCCTTTCTCCTCTTCTCTCTCTCTCCCTCTATCTCCCCCCTCCCCGTTATCCTCTTATTCATCTCCCCCCATCTCTCTCCCTCTCTCTATCTCTCTCTATCTCTCTCCCCCTATTCCCCCCCTATCTCCCCTCCTACTTACCCCCTCTCATCCACTCTCCACCTGCTCTTCCCCCTCTCTCCCTCCATCTCTTCTTTCTCTCTCTACCCTCCCTCTCTTTCTCTCTCCTACTCCACCCCTATGTCTCTATTCCCCTTCTCCCTCTCTCCCTCTTTACTCCCCCTCACCCCATGCTCTCTCTCTCCCTCATCTCCCCCCCACTTCCCTCTCTCTCTCCCTCTCACTCCTGCTCCCCCTCTCTACTCTCCCCTCTTCCCCCCCCCACTCTCTCTCTCTCTCTCTCTCTCCCTCTCCCACACCCGCCACTCTCCCTCTCTCTCCCCACCCCACTCCACCTTCTCCTCTTCTCTCTACCCCGTGCTCTTCCCCCTCCCCCCACTTGCCCCACTCCCACTCCTCCCCTCTCTCTCTCCTTTTTCCCCCACTCCCCCATTTCTCTCTCATGATTCCCCCACTGCCCCATGCCTCTCTCTCTCTCTCTCTCTCACACACACACACACTCCCTCTCTCTCTCATCCCCACAATATCATCCCTCCCTACTCCTCCTTCTCCTCTTCTCTCTCTCCTTTCCTCCCTCCCCCCTCCTCCTTCTCCTCTTCTCTCTCTCCCCCCCTCTCTCCCCACTCCCCCCACCTCTCTCTCTCTCTCTCTCTCTCTCTCTCTCTCTCTCTCTCCCATCTTTCCTCTTCTCTCTCTCCCCCCCCTCTCTCCCCCCACTCCCCCCACCTCTCTCTCTCTCTCTCTCCCTCTCTCTATGTTCCGCCCTCTCTCCCCCCTCCTCCACTCTCCACCTGCTCTCCCCTCTATCCCCCCTCTTCTCATTCTCTCTCACCCCCCCTCTCTCTCTCCCCTTACTCCACCCCTCTCTCTCTACCCCCTTGTCCCTCTCTCCCTCCTTACTCCCCCTCTACCCCCTACTCTCTCTCTCCCTCAACTCCCCCCACTCTCCCCTCACTCATGCTCCCTCTCTCTCTTATCTCCCCCCGCTCTCTTCCCTCCCCACTCCCCATTCTCATCTTCTCTCTCTCCCCTCCACCCTCCCCATTCCCCCTTCTCCTATTCTCTCTCCCCCTATCCCCACTCCCCACTCTCCCTTCTCCTCTTCTCCCTATCCCCCCACCTCTCTCTCTCTCCGCCCCTGTTCCCCCCTCTCTCCCCTCCTCCACTCCACACCTGCTCCCCCCCCTCTATCCCCCTCCCCCCTCTCTCCCACCCTGTCCTCTTTCTCTCTCACCCCCCACTCCCACTTCTCGTCTTATCTCTCTCCCCTTCGCCCCCATCCCCACCTCTTGCCCTCTCCCCCCTTCCCACTCCCCCCACCTATCTCTCTCTCCCTCCTATTCCCCCTTCTCTCCTCCCCTACTCCACTTCCACCCCCCCCTCTCCTTTTTCTCTCTCAACCCCCCCTCCCTCTCCCCCTCTCTCTCTTCCCCCCCTCTCTCTCTCCTACTCCACCCCTCTCTCTTTACCCCTTCTCCCTCTTCACTACCCCTCTCCCCCCCTCTCTCTTTCTCCCCCTCGCTCCTCCTCTCTCTCTCTCTGCTCCCCCGCCTCCCCCTTAGCCCTAGCCACCCCCCTCTATTACAAAAAATCATAATAAAAATTTAACTTAAATATTATAAAAATGAATATTTATATTAACCATTTTTCATTTTTTCTCCATAAACTAAAAATGGTTTTCCTAATAAAATAAAATATCACATTAAAGCTAGATATAAAAATTATATTTTTTGATAAAATAAAATATCACATTATAACTAAATACATATTTAATAATTTTTTAAAAACATAAGCTAAAGTTTATGGAAACTAATTAATAAATTATTAGAATTCAGAGGAGTTTATCATCCTCTCAACTCATAACACACAACAAATAATGTATGCACAAAGTTGAAAAGATAAATGGAAAGGTTGTTATAAAAACTTGGATTTATTCTTCCATAGACTTTTACAATCACTATATGCACTTGAAAGCACTTAGGTTACATGTTAAAAGAACTCGGGTTACATGACAATTTTCCATATAAGGCTTGATAATTTAAAGAGGACATGCTAATTCAAATAAAAATTAAAACAAAAAATACTCTACATGTACATAGCAACAATGTTAAGTTACAACACTATTATTGTTTTCTAGTTGTTATAATAAAGGGATCACATAACTCTGATGTAGCTGCAACACTATTATTGTTTTCCAACACTCGCTATTACAATAAAGTGTTTACACAAACAAAAAAATTAAAATAAGTATCTTTAATTTATTTATTGTAATATGCAATACTTGTTATAATCATCTAGTATTCATATTAAAAAGAAAATTATAATTTTTATCCACTTTAATGAAACGATTTTCATCAATATATACTAAAATACATATATCTTTAAAAAAAATTATAAAACCATTTATATCATTTATCATTACAAATTAATGTCATATCTTTCTATATTTATATGATTTAATTTTCATAAACCTATGCATCGAAAGAAAACTATGCTCTCTCTAAAAACTTGATATAATACAATATTTAACAATGTCTATTGGCGTTTGCAAGCAGTTCAAGAAATTTCTATAACAATAACATTGTGAGAATTATCTCCCAATTGAGAAAGTATAGGAGTTTCAAAATTTATTATTTTTTTAATGAATAAATTAAGTCAAAATATTGTTGAAATTTTGGTATCTATCATAAACATTTGGATATTAACATGGCAGTAATGACCAGCTACGGCACTATTGTTTTCCAAACAGGTATATTCATCCAAACATAAATTAAAGCAAACAAATATATTGTTTATCCAAATAAAACTTAAAACAAAGCAAGTCAGCGTATGAGCTAGTTGGTATGACCTAGTTGGAGTTGATTCAGTTACAGAGTTTGAGCCAAAGCAAGTTGATCGAGGGAAAGTTGCGGTAACTAGGGTAACTAGTTGATTTCCAATTGTTTCAATAAAGGGTTTGCACAATGCTCGACAGAAAGCTTCATCCCAGCTGTATCATTTATCTTTGTGAATCATTGTTATTTGAAATGGATTTTTCACAAAATGGACAAGAGACCAAGCTAGTTTGGTAGTTGATCGGACAACAGACTAAGCCAGTGTGGCATCCGATCTAAACTTGGTATGAACAGCTTGGAGATTAATGAAAGTATAATTTGTTGATCAATTACCGACCTGGTATATTCTACAGGTGGACAAGAGTTCATCCACGGGGCATCCCGAAGGGTGTTCCCTTGTTTCTATTAGAGTTGTAGCTTTGTTTTATATATGTGTGTTTGCATTTTTGTGTGCCTCTGCTTTCCATCAAATTGGTAGAAGAGCCATGATAACCCATAGGTCCCAATTTGTAAGGCCGGTCCACTATGAATTTTGTCTGGCCAGTAAATCCGCAGAGGAGTTGTAGCCTCTGTGTCTTAAATTCTGCAAATTGAAGAATTGGGTGGGCGTGAAGGTTGAGCCACTAACTAGCGAAGATAACGAGCAAAACCCTATATTTGTTGCAACAGAATGTGCACACCAGCTTCATCTCTGAGAATGTCGCCTGCTCGTTGTTGAAATCAGGGGAAGAAATATGCTTTTTTTTTATATATTTTGGTCCAATCTCTGCGTCGCGAGGTCTCTGAACTACAAATTGAATTAAAGGGGTAGAGTTTCGTAAAAGAAAGCAGCATCACGAGTTCGCATATTCACAGGGACTTGTCGAGAATCGAATTCACTCTTAAGGAAGCCACAGGAGGTTTTAAGCATCCTTAGCCACCTGTTCTAACAAGAAAAACTTATGAGGTGTGGTCAACCAAGATGTGTATGTTTCTAAGGTTGTAGGAATGTTGGGATATTATTTCCTTTGGGTTCACTGAACAAGATCTCGTTGATTTAGCCACCATGACTAACACACAGAGGTAGGTTGTTGTGAGAACATCCGAATGGATTTGAGATGGCATAGAAGATGCCATTCTCCCCAAGATAGGCGCTGTCAATCATGCTAAGAATGCCTGGGATGTTCTTGAAATAGCCAAGATGTAAATGCTAAGAAGAGGTTTTGAAAACCTCTCAATGAAGGATTCTGACTTTGTGGATAATTTTATGGCATACTCATGGAGAAGATATCCAAAAAGTATACTAAAATAATTATACCAAACCACTGAAATTGAGCTAGAGGATCACAAGAAATTCATATGAGATGGATCAAAGAAGGAGCGCAGACAGATCTTGCCTATTTGGCCATTCAACCAGTAAACAATTAAATAACCCTGAAAAAAGAAGACGGAATCAGGAAATAATTTACTCCTTTATTACTGACAGACAAGCCCGTGCTTGCTTGCATTCCATGGGTGAACGTAGAAAGCTCAGCAGCCAGATCCAAATAAGCCCACGCAATGAGAGGTCTACCGGATTTAGCTAAGGATTCCTTGTACAGGCCTTTAAGGCGGTTTGTATAGGCCTCTAAGGCGGTTTATAGGCCATATCTCTCATGATGGCGCAAAGTATTAAGCTATTGTACATAATTGTACTCTGCATTACTCTTCAGGGAGACATTTGCAACGCACAGCCGGCAGCATATACTTGCAACCTTGACTTCAACTATACAACAGGCAGTGCTTTTGAGAGCAATTTGAATACAGTCTTGAATAGCCTTGTTCAAGGCACGTCCCAGACAGGATTTAACACTTCTGTGTATGGCCAAAGTCCGAACCAAATATATGGCCTCCTCCAATGCAGAGGAGACACAACGGTCGAACAATGCTACAGTTGTTCGCAAGAAGCAATTACTAGCATTCCACAGAATTGTGGGAATGCTGGAGGCGGTTTAATTTGGTTTGATTTCTGCTTCTTACGTTACGGAAACTATAGTTTCTTCGGACAACTGGATATTATTGATGGATGGTATCTTTACAATACACAGAATGTCTCTAGCCCTGATGTGTTCAATCAAGCTCTTGGCAGCCTATTCACCAATTTGTCAGCGGAAGCAACAACTGGATCTAAATTCTCTGCTATAAGAATAGCTAGAGACTCTCTGTTTCGAAAGATTTATGGTCTGGTTCAGTGTAATAGAGATATATGGTTGGAGACTTGTTTCAATAAAGGGTTTGCGCGGCACTTGATGTGTATGTTTCTAAGGTTGCAGGAATGTATGGATATTAATTCCTTTGGGTTCACTGAACAAAATCTCGTTGATTTAGCCACCATGACTAACAAGATCTCAGTGAAGGATTCTGACTTTGTGGATAATTTTATGGCCAAACAGGATTAAATAAGCCAAGATGCAAATGCTAAGAAGAGTTTTTGAAACCCTCTCAGTGAAGGATTCTGACTTTGTGAAGGTCATGAACGTTTTGAATTAGTTACATACTCATGGAGAAGATATACAAGACTAGAAGGTCATGGAGAAGGTGCTCAGAAGCCTTTCGATTAGGTCATGGAGAAGGTGCTCAGAAGCCTTTCGATTAGAAGGTCATGGAGAAGGTGCTCAGAAGCCTTTCGATTTGTGCATTGAGGACCACGGGGTGCAAGGTAGAAGGGTTACCAAAAAAAGGTGGAGATCTTTAAATGAATACAAAATATCCAGTTACATTCAAAATGGTAGAGATCTTTAAATGAATACAAAGAAGTTAATTAGAACAATACCTACCATTATTAACAAAGAGCATTGATCTCCACCAGAGGCCGTTTGAGCTGCTCAATCGCGTTATGGGGAGGCTGTCCCAAAGCATAGCAGAGCACAGCATGCCAGAGCAGAAAATAGCGCCGAGCATAGTAGGTTTCAGCGCCGAGCAAAGCAGAGCAGGTCATTCTAGCGTAGGGCACAGCAGGTTCCAGCACCAAGCATAGCATAACGTTGCAGAGGTTGTTCCAAATCCATATCTTATCCAGACTCAAGAAATTAAACCCCACACGCACAGACAGACTGGCGACTCAGACTCAACAAATTAAACCCCACACGCATAGACAGAGATGGGAAAATGTTTTAAGATATAAGATTCAGAATTGCGTGCTGCGCGTCATATACTTCTTTGAACGGATAAAGGGAGCCGAAGCTTTTTTTCAGTTCTAACGGATACGATTTATCTTTTTAAGAAAAGGGCGGGATTTAAGCTTTTAAGTAAAAAGCAAAGTGAAAGCTTATTTTCGTCTTGAGGTTTCTAATTTAAAAATACATGCATAATTATAAATGTGCATAAATGTGCGTGTGTTGTCTCCATTTGAAAATTTTCACATATTATATTCTTTTGTGGTAATTGATAGATATTATGATATGGTTTTCTTATTGGTCGATTTTTTTTGGAAAACGAAACATGTATTGGCAACTTATTTTGATTGATTTAGTGCTTCCAACATTTTGGTTCAAAATTTTTAATATCTTGAAATTATAGGAAATATTTGGTTGAAATTTGAAAAGGTATTGGGGTTAAATTATAGCGAGTATTGTGATTGAAATTTGATGAATAAATCAAATATTTTTTAAATTGATTTCTAAGTTTATATAATGGAAGCTTTTGTATTTAAAATAATTATTTGTAATGTAGTTATAAAGTTTTCTATTTTATAACATTGAGCACATTAATTTAAGAGGTTATTAAGGATTATAACAAATTGAGGTTATAAGGGATTATAACAAAAAAATTATTGGTATGAGTGAATTAAAATATTGAAGGTCTCCATATTTTAGATTCTTAGTGTTTTGGAAGGGGGTTATAGAAATAACCTTTTGATATAAACGGCATTGTAATTTTAGATGTTATGGAAATCAAAATTCATAGATATATAATTTCTTCATTGCAAAATTGTAGGGAGTTATAAGGTGTTTTGGAAGTCACAAGAGATTTAGACTTCGCAAGTTATTATATTGAGAGTAATTTGTAATTTGAGTTATAAGGTTTTTTTGCAATTTGGAATTTGAGAGGTTAAAGTGCTTTAAATGTTATAAGTGGATACTTTGAGAGTTTAAAGTGCTTCGAATGTTATAAGTGCTTCCATGTCTTAGAAGGGGTTATATAAATGACCTATTGATATAAATGGAATTGTAATTTTAGATGTTATTGAAATCAAAATTCATAGAGATATAATCTCATCATTGCAAAATTGTAGGGAGTTATAAGGTGTTTTGGAAGTCATAAGAGATTTAGACTTCGCAAGTTATTATATTGAGAGTAATTTGTAAATTGAGTTATAAGTTTTTTTTTGCAATTTGGAATTTGAGAGTTTAAAGTGATTCTAATGTTATAAGTGGATACATCACAAAAATACATTTTTTTGTATTGTCTCCTAAACACCCTATAAATTGAATAAGGGTGTGGTAAAATCTTTGTGTGTGTACCTCGTCTATTAATGCATCGTGGAATTTAGCCTTATGGTTATTAGTGTATAGTAGTATTTTTATTTTTTTGAAACAAACTCTCTTACATATAATGAATTTAGCATGTGCACATGATTCCATAAAGAAGACAAGTACAAGAATAAAAGAAATAATACAATCAATCTAAGAAGAGAATCAAAGGAAAACCACTATTTGAAATTCATGACAAATTTGGTCACAAATTTTATGCATCTTGCATTATAAGGTCATCTATAATGATTATTTGGTACAGTATTTGAATGTCCTTTGTGTCTTCTAATTAGAGAGAGTTGATCTAGCCTGAGATTGAATAGGGGGATCAAGGGTATTTATTTGTGACACATTGTTTTGGATACTTAAAACAATTCTTTAGATCATGATGGTAGTGAACATCAAAGACTTTTTCCATCTTATATACATTTTTATCAACATTGCACATGGAACAACTTTTCAAACAAGCAAACATTCACTCAATGATGTGGCCACTTGTCTACAAGTTACGCATAAAAAGATTGGTATTCTCAAAACTCAGAACACGTTGATAAATAATGAACTGCAGCTTCTTAGACAACAACATTCTAAAACCATACTTCTTCAATGTAATCCATTATTTGGATTAATTGTTGTGGAAAGTGAACAAGAGGATAGTGAGAACCATCCAATTAAGAATCAGTCATATGAATTTGATCAAGGCACCAAGGAGACAAATAATAAATTGGACGAAAACACTAAGGTGACAAAAAACACCTTAGATAAAAACACTAAGGAATATATGGGAAAATTTGAAAATCAAGGTAAAGTTATCAGACCTTGAGAAGAGTTGCAGTTTAAGAGGAACAAATTTGGCCTAAGATATGACAGGACAGAGTTTGACTTCTTTCACATTCCTAATTACTACAAACCTATGAAATTTGTGAGTGTTGGCTTTCTTGATGATGATTTACAGAGGAATATTATTGAAAAAAAGTTAAATAGAGTACCTAAACTTGATGACCAAGATGAGTAACATGAGGATAATGATGATGCCGATGCACTTGACCATGATAATTTAGATGGTGTACTTGATCATTGCTAACATTGTCTCCAAGTTGGATATTGTGAATTACAATGTTTTGATCTTTAGCCATGCAGTATATATGGTAGAAGGGAAAATGCACATAGGGGAGATTATGGCCAAAGTTTCAGTTGGAAAAAGGGAAAGGTTGGAGTGCTCATGTGGGCTGGGGATTTCACCATTGGATAGATATCTCCAAGAGCTTTCCAATGGTACCCGCCTTGTCCAATTTGGATTGCGGATGAGGGAGTTATAACCCTCAGAAGTTTGCCCTAGAAGCTTGGGGGAGCAAGGTCTGTGGTCGTGGCCTTTCCATATCCGTAAGGACATTTTCACATCCGCAATGCGGATTGCGGATTGCAGATGTTGAAAGGCCAACTTCCATAAGACTGGCATATTGGATTTCTGCATTTCCACATCCGCAATGCAAAATGTGGATTGTGGATTGCGGGAGGTAACTTTTCCCAGAATGGAGATTTGGATTTCCGCATTTCGGCATCCGCAATGTGGGATGCAGATTGTGGATTACGGAAGTGAGATAATTTCGGAGCTATGAATTGGGCTTCCGTTGTTCCAAATTCTACAAATCGGATTGCGGAATTGTGAATTTCAGAAGTCGGAAAAGGGATTTATGCGGAACGATAATTGGCAATATGATTTTCGAATCCGACTGCAGATTGCAAATTGGATGGAAATGCGGATTGCGGATGGAATGCCATTGCGGCAATGTGTGAAAATGGAATAAATTGGAGAAAAAAAATGTACCAGAGGGTCTCCCAAGGCCTCTAAAGGCCACCAGGGAGGTCGGGGAACGTGACAAGTATACATTATTCACAACATAAAAATACCAATGAGAACCCTAAATATAGTTTATATAGGGACCGAAACAGGGAAAGGATCCTTAAATTACTAAATTACAAGGGTTTAAAGTTTAAGAATAGAAAAATACAACATACATTCAATTCATAAATATAGCAAAAGTTTATGAAACAAGACCAGAGATGAGATTAGAAACAAAAATACATTTGCATTGCCCAGAAAAACAACATAATAACCTAATTCCAGGTGTTGGAAATGGCCATTACTAACATCTAAATATTACAACAAATCTACAAAGAGATCTAGGATGAAAAGTTCTTCGATAATAGAGAAAAACTAGGACTCAAACTAACAAAATGCATAGACCAATTCACATATTGATGGAATGCTCAAAATACTACGACCTAAATGTGAAATGAAACAACCACAACCTTACATACCTTTAGCAACATGGGGGGTTTGAAACCTTAGACGGCTGTTTGTAACAGAGCTGAAACGGGGAAAAACAAATCAAGCCTCACTAGTTTCGATCGAGATTCACCCTCTAGCCAAATTGACATAGCTGTAAAAATGCAAGCCTCCGCACGTTGGATCAAAATTTTCACTTGTGGCTTGGTATCAAGATACTCTTTTTTCATGGATTTATTGTTCAACTACTTTCTGGCTAGAGGCGAGGAAAATTAGGGGAAAATGGAAAGGAGTGGGGAAAAAATAACATCTATCTATTTTCAATCTATTCCTTTTTCTATAGAGGCGGGAAAAATTGGAGAAAATTTGAAGGGAGCCCCCTAAAAATAACATATATCTATTTTAATAAAAAATATAAATATAAATTTTATTTAAAAGCTTAAATATAAATTCAAAGTAATCATTAAACATAAAAATCTTAGTCTTAAACATCAAGACTTTAAATATTTATATTTTTAAAAAGTATTGAAAAAACTTTAGTATGAAAAGATAATTTATGATACTTTTAATACAAATATAATGCTATAAGATTTAAATATTATAAAATCAATTTTTACACATTTTTAAAATGAGATAAAATGAAAACAAATTGAGACAAGCACAACAATGCACCAAAAAACAAAATCATACGCAGTAGGTTATAAAGTGAAGGACAATCAATCACAAAACATGTCAACTAAAAAGATTTTTCTATGACAAATATAGGGAGGATAGGGAGGAGCTATCCTACCAATTATTTGTATCAATAATGTAAATGTCAACAAATAGTCCATATTGGACAATGCCTTCTAGAGAGTGGCATGCATTGACAAGGCCCGAGGGGTTAATCTTTTGTTGCATCAACCTACTCCTAGTAATGGGCAGGGTTGAAGAAAATGTAGGTTCACTCTTAAAATATAGGGTCAAATAACTTGTAGTATAAGGAAGGACACTAGTAATTTGTTTATGCGTAAGTAGGTGTGGACTACATAAATGGCTCTTTCAATCAAATTGATCCTCCTAAAATCTCTTGATGTAGCATAATATGGAGCTCGGGTGGCGTGGTTGATGGAACGATGTAAGATAGTCCTAGTGTTCTTCAACTAAGTAGTTGTGGGGTGCTTGAGACCCTTAGTGCATTACGTTGACCTTGGAAATATGAACATGACCAATACGACGATCCAAACGAAATGACACCAACTTCATGACAGGACATGTGCGAGGAGAACCATGACGAATGTATGCATATGGAGAATTAATGGAGGTTGTGAAATTGACAATTTTTAGCTAACATGACACAAAATACATGAACTTGGTGAAACTTTAATACACTGTCGAGAGGGTCGAACGACCACGGTTTTGTTCAAACAAAATATAAACGCGACCAGTACGACGATTTGAACATAATGAAACTAACTTCAGGACATGACAATGCCCTAAGGGAAAGACGACAAATATACAAGACTCAACTCAACCGACACACTATGATGATGCACGCGATGCAACTTGGTGGATCTATCGCAGGGATATAAATACAAAAACAAAAATGGTGAAATAAGATATATTGGACATTATAATTAAGCACATTGAACTAGATATTATATGAATCCATCTACAATGTTACAATTTACTAAATTTTAAAACTGCCGATGCATTCAGAGATCCCTTTTCTGAATCCATCGACAGTGTTAAAATTTAGTAAATTGTACAAATTCATTGTCAAAATTGTAATTTTCCATTGTCGGAGTGACACAACTAAAAATTACCAAATAGACGATCAATTCATATTCTTAATGTTATTTTCATGTGGCCATTTTTAGTTTAGTTACTTGTTATCTGGTCATATATTTTATCCCGTGACCCAATTGGTCATTCCTATGGTCATTTTTAGGTTGATCACTCAAGTTTGGTTATTTATACCTTGAAAAAACTGTGGTGACCAAATTGTTTGGTCGCCTGGTCATTTATCTATCATTTTCTACTAGTGATATGTGGGAAAACAAACCATCTTGCATAAAGGTGTTGGAAGCAACCAAATATTAAGAGAAAACAAGTAAATTTTGGATGGTTAAGTACTTGGCGCCATAATTTGGAATCCAAGTTATTAGAGAGCTTTTATTGATGGATTCACACATAAGTACATACATTCTTGTTCAAAGAGGTTTCTACCGTAGATGGACATGAATTTTTCAGTTCATGTTTTGATGATTTAGTGCATGACCGAGGCCCACTTGATGTAGTCTTTTGAGT
Organism: Larix kaempferi; assembly: GCA_027924585.1. Classification (NCBI taxonomy): domain Eukaryota; kingdom Viridiplantae; phylum Streptophyta; class Pinopsida; order Pinales; family Pinaceae; genus Larix; species Larix kaempferi. Next base: position 800,487 of record BSBM01002227.1, on the reverse strand, counting down.
TGAAGATCGAGTCTCTATACTCCTCTCGAATAGTATGATTACCCTTTTCCACTTTCAGGGGGATATTTTGCATTATTAATTTACAAGTCCCAAAAATTCTCACCTTTTAGTTGACAGGGAGGAAGATATTGATGATGTCAAACTTCAAGTTTCAAAGTTTGTTCCGTGAATTTTGTGGACTATGGTTTATTTAGGATGGATTCATGACATGATTGATTATGGATTTAGGACATGTTGGAAGAGTGTATTTTGTAAAGATCCTTATTTTTTAAGTCATATATGCATGGAAAACGCCTTTTTAGAGTTAGATAGGTCAACTCTGATGTCCCAATCTAAGATTTAGCTATGCTTATGGACCCTTTATACATTCTAATTTTTATTGTTTATATGCTCAAGGATGATTAATCGAGCCTACTCATGCATTCTCACCCGATGCGAGACAAACCTATTTAATGCATCGATCTCTTATTTTCTCAATTCTTATTTAGTGTAATTAGATAAATAAAGAATAACTAATTGAAGTATGCATATAATGAAGTGTAATTGCATATATAAATTCAGTTTGGTTCCCTTACCCTCGCCCTAAAAGACATGATGATGGACTGAGGATTGGATGATGGACAAATGATCGATTAAGGATTTGATGATGTTGGAACGAATCACTCACACGGAGTTTTTTATTATTTGATATTTTCTAGGAGTTTGACGATATTTTCATGGATTTCTAATATTGGTTTGGATGGATGGTTTGCCACTTTTCGGCCTTTGATGGATTATCTAACATGCTTAATGGACATTTGGCATCAATATTTGGAGTAGTAGTAACAGTTCACCTATCTTACTTCTCAAAGGATTTTTGGCATGATTATGATTCATGGCACAGGTTTTCAGATATAGTTTTTTCAAGATACAGGATTTCGATCTTGATTGACACTTTTTTTGGTCAATTGAATTATTGATAGTTTTTTATGTTGATATTTCAGAGCTTCATAGTATTCAGTCAGACTTCAAAGGGATGGTCTTTTGACCTTGCAAAGGACAAGAAATTCTTCCACATTTTCTCTTGGAACATTGGTTTGCCACATATTTTTTGGAATGTCTTAGATTTCCAATGAACACTAGCAAAAAAAGTGAGATAAATGACTAAACAAACTACTAAAACTTGCATATAAATGACTAAATTTAGTCATGTGACTAATAGTCATTTTTTTTCTAGACATTTATAATGCGACTAAGTACGTGACTAAAAAATTTAGCCATTTATTGGTTGTTTTGATTGGTCAGTTTGGTCGTATATTTAGTTATTTTTTTAGTAATAAATTACTCTTAACTGGCCATTTATTTAGTCATTGATTGTTGTTAATTGGTAATTTGTTTAGCCATTGGTTGTTGTTAACTGATCATTTATTTAGTAATTGATTATTGTTAACTAGTTATATATTTAGTCATTGAATGTGGTTAGCTTGTCATTTGGTTAGTCAATAAGTGCAGTTAACTTGTCATTTATGTATTCATTGATTTTTGTTAACTGGTCATTTATTTAGTCATTTATTATTGTTAGCTGGTCATTTAATTAGTCATTGATTTATGTAGATAAGGCACGGGGAAATCAAACCACCAACCTCTTTCCTGTAATGAAGGTGCTCTTCCATTGAGCTAGCACCCTTAAACAACACCCTTAAAGATTATTTCCAAATGACCACACTAGACATTATTTATTTATCATTTTTGCTCTATTAAGTAATATATGCAGCATTTAAAAAAAAAAACTTTAAAAACCAATGCTAATGAAAGACTTATTCAAGTATATTCCATTTAAGTTCATTTCTTACATAAATGAAAAAAATAGCTACTTATAGGAAAGAAAAAGGAGATATCAATTCCAAAAGAAGCATGAACAATTTCAAAAATACACAAATCTATTAAAATTCAAAGTTCCAAACAACAATCCATGCCTTGTTATGTAGTATACTGCAAACTATGTAGGATGGCTTCTCTAAAATATCACAGTTATAAACCAGTTATCAACATTTAATTGAATCTGCAACCACTTCAGATAGAAAATTCTACAAGGTTAATGGCCATAAGTTATAAGAGGAAATTTATAAAAGCACCTCTCCATTGGCCCTAGACCATTATACCAAACAATTAGAATCTCCAACAAATTTTCAAAAAGATGCGACATCAGAATGTACAAATGAAATTCATCAAAATGACCTCAAAACTTTCATGCAAGAACAAACCACTCATCAATATTAGTAAGACCTAAAAATTAGTAATCAGCTTGAATTGCAGGTTGCAACTTCATTAAGGTTTAGATATAAAAAAAACTAAATACAACTAGCATGGATACTATTCACTAACATATAACATTCAATGATACATGCATATAGCATGGAAACTATTTACTAACCAGAGCAGAGAGATTCTTGCCTTTGATGTTAAGATGCCACTTTTATTGTGTGAGGTCAACAAATACGTTTAAAAACAACTCTCCCCCATATTTTAATGGAATTCCATTTTTCAACTCTATTGGCCTCCCTCTTAGTTGTGCATATAAACGTTCTTATCTACTATGAAATTTTAGGTTCCCATTGATATTTTGTTACATACAAAAGTAATACCTAAATAATTAATAAACAAATATACTTAATAATTAATAAATAAGAATAAACATTTGAAAAAAGGGTTGCATCCCTTCACATTAACCATGAAGGATTATTTAAACAAAGTACTACATTATAATTTTATCATCTCTATTCATTTTTCAATATTTAGTATATATCATTATTACAATGAAGATGAATTATCTTCATTAAATACGTTGGATTTAGCTGTATCATTGGTATCAGAACGAGGTTGCGGCCTTCCAGAAGTTTCTCTCTATTAACTCATTCTCTCACAATCATCTCCTTAACCTCTTCTCACTCACCTCTTCCTCCATCTCTGCATATTCCACACTTCACACACATCCCTCTCCCCACGTTTCACCCCTCTTCCTCCAGCTCACTTCCTCTCCACCCTGTTCTTTTTGGGCCCCAATGATCCCACCTTCATTTCCATGACTCCCCCTTCGCTTCACCCACGATATACACACCCTCCTTCACTTGACCCCCGTATCTCCACACCCCTCCCTTCTCACAACCTCTCCATTTTACCTCCTACAACATTCTCATGCCCCTTCATCTACACATCCTCCTCCTACTCATTATCACAATCCTTCCCCTCCCGCTACCATACCACCTACACCCTCCTCTTGCTACCCCAACTCCTCCTGCACCCCTCATCCACTCACAACATTTCACTACATGCCCTTCCAATACCATTGCTCCCTAGCCCCCTCCACACTTCTCTCTCACCACCAACACCCCTCCAATTATGTTGATCCTTCTTCTCCTCGGCGCTGCTTTCTCTTCTCGTCCACCTTCCACGACACCTTGAAAACCCGACACATCCAATACTCTTCCCCCACGACCATATTATCACTGGTATTTTCACACCATCTCCATCCACACCATCACCATTAGGATAAAACCCTAATTACATCCAAATTAAGAAAACATGATAATATTAATATTTTAAATAATTATTATTATTACAATTTCTTTTAGACCTAATCCTTCCATTCCATTAATATTTGTTTAAACCTTATAATAAATAGAATGTATATATAATAATATTATTATTATTTTGATAATTGTTATTATATTATCATTATTTTTATTTATTCCACCACATTTATAATAATACTATTATTATTCTTAAAATAGTTATTATTAAGTAATTAATCATATCACTCCCACAAACATTCAAGTGTTGCCACCTTATATTAAGCCAAAATTGCATCCAAATATACACCCCCACATAACAGGACCAGAACCATGGAGGAATTAAAAAACCAAATCGAGACATTGGAAAAGGACATCCACACCCTGAGAGAAACTATCACCAAGAACCAAGAAGCATTTAAGAAATAAATCAAAGACGAAGTTATTCAAGTGATGGAACAAAAGATATAAGACAAGTTAGACATCATGAATGAGGAACAAGGAAAGTTGGAATAAAAATGGATGTCGTGACAGAGATCGAGAAAGAGATCAAACAAATCATAAAAATGTTACAAAAATGAGGGTCTAGTAATCAACACAAACGATAAAGCAGTTTGGACATGTCAGTCACCTCATCCTACAGCTCTTCATCACCATCGCCTGGTAGATGAAAAGGTACCCAATATCATCCTATTATGATCTTCCCACCTAGAGAAAAAATAGAGTTGTTGAAATTCAATGGGAGCAAATACCAATGTATTGCCTCACTAAATAAAGCAAAAGAATACTTCACTATGTATAACATTATGGAAGACAAAAAGAAAGTGAAGTATGCGTTGATGCATCTAGAATGGTATGCCTATAATTGGTACATGTGGTGGAAAGGAGACAATTTTTCCTACACCTGGAACTTGTTCAAAAATATTTTTTTAAGAGGTTTCAAGGAATCAACGAAGATGAGTTCTTTTCAAAGCTTATGAGGTTACAACAAAGAGTAAGCATTGAGGAATTCACACATAAGTGGGAATCCCTCACCACATGAGTGTCTGTATTATCTAAAAAACAAAGTCTTGAAACATATTCAGGAGGCATTAAACCATATATACAAAATGAGTTGAAGATGCATGACATATCGAACATAGAAGTGGTGAGACATAAGGTAAAAAAAGCAGAAGTCAAAATAGAATAAATATCCAAAACAAGATTTGACAGAAATTATTTACAACATAAAGAGATGTAATGTTGACACCACGGAGACATCTAGTCACTAGGACATCAGTGGAAAAAGGCCCAATCATATGGATATCAAGTTGATATGGAATAAAAAAATCCATCAATTGGTCGGGCAATGATAGAAAAAAGAAGAAAAACACTTGTCGACGATGTGGTGAAGATTGGGTCCCAGGTCATAAATGCATATCTTGTCAAACATCACACTACAAAATCATAGATGGGAGAGAAGTGCATGTTTCTGCTTAAGAAGACACGTGCGATTCAGATTTGGATACAAACTCACTCAAGGTATCAATAGCGACAATTACATGCATCCAACAAAATTGTAAACAAAAAGACTCAACGATGCTTAGAAAGGTTGTTTTACAAAAGCAAGAAGGTTGTATTTTAGTCATTTATTGGTTGTTTTGATTGGTCAGTTTGGTCGTATATTTATTTATTGTTTTAGTCATTAATTGCTCTTAATTGGTCATTTATTTAGTCATTGATTGTTGTTAATTGGTCATTTGTTTAGTCATTGATTATTGTTAGCTGGACATTTATTTAATTGATTATTGTTAACTGGTTATTTATTTAGTCATTGATTGCGATTAGTTGGTTATTTACTTAGTCATTAAGTGCAGTTAACTGGTCATTTATGTAGTAATCAATTGTTCTTAACTGGTCATTTATTTAGCCATCTATTGTTGTTAACTGGTCATTTAATTAGTTATTGATTTCAGTAGATAGGGCATGGAGAAATCAAACCACCAACCTCTTTCCTATAAGGCAGGTGCTCTTCAATTGAGCTAGTACCCTTAAATAGTACCCTTAAAGATTATCTCCAAATGACCGTAGTAGACATTATTGCTTTATTAAATAATATATGTAGCATTTAGAAAAAAAAGACTTTAAAAACCAATACTAATGAAATACTTATTCAAGTATATTCCGTTTAAGTTCATTTCTTACATAATTGAAAAAAATAGCTACTTATAGGAAAGAAAAAGGTGAGATCAATGCCAAAAGTAGCATGAAAAATTTCAAACAATAGACAAAGCTATTAAAATTCAAAGTTTCGGACAACAATCCATGCCTTGCTATGTACTATATTGCAAAGCATGTAGGACAACTTATCTAAAATATCATAGTTTTAAACCAGTTATCAACATTTATTTGAAACTGCAACCACTTCAGGTAGAAAATTCTACAAGGTTAATGGCCATAAGTTATAAGAGGAAATTTAGAAAAGCACCTGTCCATTGACCCTACCATTAGACCAAACAATTGGAATCTCAAGCAATTTTTTAAAAAGATGCAACAGTAGAATGTATAAATGAAATACATCAAAATGACCTCAAACTTTTCAAGCAAGAACAAACCACTCGTTAATGTTAGTGTAATACCCCCATTTTGACTCTTATGATATATTGGATTTTAATGTAAATATTGAATACATGCGATGTATGTTTCCCTAGCGTGGAGCTCAAGGCCAAGGCCCCACTAGTGTATGCTCGAATTTTATTAAAATTTACAAATATTTTATATTTTGTTATCTATGTGTTATTAAGCCATGGAACATTGTAAAATGATGTAAATATTAATATTGCAATAAAATACCCAAACTGGCTATGGGAGAAACTAATCAGAGGGGGCCATGCGTATTCCACTAGGGAGTGGTGAGGGGGTTGTGGGGTTGAACCATATGCTTCCAAATGTCATATTTTGAACCCATTTGACTTCTTTGCTGACACTTAATTCTGTGTAAGAAATAAGTCCATGGCTTCAATGGAGCAGGGGCAGCCCAGAAATTCATATGGTAAGTATGGGCTATGTTTCCTTGACCCACAAGTCACTCTACCTCATGGAAATTCGTTCTTTCTCATTCCCATTTCATGGTTTAAGATCCAAGATTGAGTTTCGATCCATCACACAGTGCCAGTAGTGAGAAAAACCAAAAATCGCAACATTGCATTAACCCACGTTTTGAAGTGACATAAACACCCAGATTTTTGTGTTGACAGTGAAATCCAATGGGGGATCCATAGACATGAACCTTAGGGTGAATTTCAGAGTGTTAGATACCCCTAAATCCATAGAAAAACCCCTATTTGATAGCCCGAAAATCCAATTACATGATTGATTTATTTGGCCACCAAATTGAGAAAATCGAAGTGTGAATGATAGAACAGAGGTTGGGATTGCTTGATAGACCTAGTGAAGGATAGAATCTCAAGGGATTAGTAGCTGGACCTTTCTATGCCCACCCTGAATAGAAATGGAAGGAAGGGACTCCTGAGGGACTGTGCAACAAAGAAGGGGACTTTCCTTGTGTTGGGTGTGGTAGGTATTGTGGGTGCCATGAATGTTTGAGTTCAATTAAGATTCCTGTAGCTCTGTGGTTGATCTCGTTAGCTTAGCATCTTCCTCTGTCTCTGCATGCTTGATAACCCCAATTTTTTGTTGGCTTAGCATGATTGTTGATGTGAAACCATGGTTGTGAGTGAGCCTGTTTAGTTCCTCCTTAGTGGATACACAACCCAGCTTGGGGGTGGTTTCTCAAGTGAAATAATACAGGCTGGACAGAGACCTATGGTTGGGTGGAACGTTGCTCTCACATAGACAATTGCTTGGACAGTTCATTTTCAAGATAAGTATTCTCTCTGGTTTAAATTATATTCATTCTGTGTTCTGCAATATTTAATTTGATGACTGTTATGATTATATGTTGAATGCATGATGTTGTGTGTGGATAGTGTGTCATTCCAATGTGTTAATTTGAAGTATGATTCTGCACACATAATTTTCTATTTATTATTAATTTGTTAGCAACGTATGAGACTGAGTTTCCCAAATAAGCCCCGAAATGTTAGTCATGTTTCCTCTCTTGCATTGGATCAACGGGAGGGGACATGGCAATTAGTAAGACCTAGCAACTAGTAATAAAGTTGACTTGTAGGATGCAACTTCATTGAGATACAAATAAAAAAATAAAATAAAAAATACAAATAGTATGGATACTATTCACTACCATATAGCATTCAATGATAAATTCATATAGCATGGAAACTATTTACTAATCGGACCAAATATATTCTTCCCTTTATGTTGGCATGCCACTTCTATTGTGTGAGGTCAACAAATACGTTTAAAAACAACTCCCCCCATATTTTAATGGCATTCTAGTTTTCCACTCCTTTGGCCTCCCACTTAGTCGTGACATAAACATTCTTATCTACTATGAAATTTTAGGTTCCCATTGGTATTCTCCATGACCCTATAAGATAAGATAATATGATTTTATTAATGTCCAATAAATGACCACAAATGTAAGTCAATTTGACTAAAAGAGTACATCCAATGTAGATACAAAGTGGGAGTGCAAAAGTAGCTCTCCAAATCAATACTTAAAGTAGGGAAAAATAAAAGAGTAAGTGTCTAGCTAAAACCTAAATATCTAGCTAGAAAAATAAGACAATTACTAGTAAGTGTGTATATGTGTATGTATAATTCCTACGAAGACAATTACTTATTTTTGTTGTTATATGGTGCACAGTTACTTGAGTCTGTCATTCTAGCTTCATGTTGCTTTCATCACTTTGGCTTATCACGTGGGAGTAAAAGGAAACTGCATTCCGAAGGATGGTAACATTTCATAATACCAAGAACTAAAAAAGAAAGGAACAAATCCCCTTAAACATTAGCGATATGAGTTGCAATATGCTATTAAAATAGGTTCAATATTTTGGAAGGACTATCTAATAACTTTTCTTTCCATTCAAGTTCTCTCAACTTTTAGCTTTTATTGTTCCACTTTTATGAGACCCATCTAGAGAATATTAATGCTTCTTTAAGCATGAATTCAGTCTGAGAAAATTAATAGTGCTAGGGAATTAGTTGCATGGAATTTTGAATCTAGAGGCAATACTGTCACTAGCTCAATCATGAAAGGGCCATATTCAACCTTTTCATTGTTCGAAAGACTATTTGTTACTTCAGTTTTGATCTACCTAATATGTAAATTTATAGCCTAATTTCCTATAAGCTATGATTTTACATTTCCATTGGCTTGTGGTGCCCACCCCCTTCTAATTCCATATTTTGGATTCATGATTATAGACTGCATATGTTTCTAGAAAAGTCACATGAAATGGGGAAACTGTTAAAGTTTTCTAGTTTTGGAAAATACATTTTCAAATCTTTGAAGAAAAGGTAAATGATTGTCATTGTTTTCATTTTAACCTTAGAAAAATATTTGTTTATGGAATTTTTGAACAAGAAATAACCCAAGCATGTTTTTTCATATAGAAATGCCATTGGAACATTTTGGGCAATTTCTAGGGCACCTTGCCTGCCAATTGTATTATATCTACCGCAATAGTGAAGACTACCATTAAGGGTTTGTCAAATTCAAGATGTTTATTGGTTTTCATGATCCATGTCATATTCAAGTTGTTTAATGGTTATAATTATCCATGTCATTTCCTCATTGCTATGTGTTGCAATAGTGAAGGAGACTGCATCATGAGGCATCTACAACACTATTTTATTGATAGGTTTACTTGATTTAGTCTTTGAAATGACGATCTTTTACACTGCAACTCTTCAATGTGGAAACTATCGAGTTTATCAAGTAGAGTTTCCTTTGTGTAAGAGTTTTTTTCATAAATTGAAGTTAGTTTAATTGATTTCACTTGCTTTAGAATTGTGACTTGGTCACGTGAAATTGTTTTTTTGAGAAGGGGATATATTTGTTTTAGGGGATAAAGTATCTATTTTAGTTGATTCAAGTAAATATAATCCTTTATTTTACAATGAAAGTGAAGAGAGATCCATGTCTCCCTATTCAAATTAAGCGGGGAGGGCGTGATGAGATCCTTTGGTTACTCTTCACTTGAAGCTGCATGTTGATCCATTGTATTGATTATAGATTTATGCATCACACATATGGGAACCTAACTAACCCATTTATTGTACTTTGTATATTTGTATGAGGTCATCCTAGTCACCCTATTGGGAATAGACCCTAACCCTAAAGGATGTGTATAAGAACAAAAATAGACTCAGAATCATTCATTTTTTACCTAAGGGAACTTTTAAAGAATTTGCTCTACTTGTGGTATTTAGTTCTATTTCAATCTATTGTAGCCATAACGATCCCATATTTTCCACATAAGATGGGAGCCCCTGTTTTATTTTTTTATTTACTTAGTTTAGTTTTCTCAAAAGAAATTTATTATTATCTTTTTTAGTTAACCTTGTTTATGGTTTTGCTTAAAATTACTTTGAAATTAAATCTAAAACATGTTAATTTTTTTATTGAAGCTAGTTCTGATCTTGTTGATCAATTTGATTAAGTAAAAGAACAAATGTTGGCAGTCAGAAGTCGGTATGATCATGTGCTCATATTAATCTTCCCAATGTTTCGATCCTGACATCTTATTTTCTAAATTTTGGCAGTCAGAATTTGGGATTTTATTTTGAAGAATTAAATTATCAATCCCAACTTCCCAACTCCGATGTTTGAAGAAGTGGGAAGTTGGCATGAAATTTTGTTCACTTTATTTAAGTTTTCCTACTTCCCGACCCTAATGTTTTGGTTCTAATATCAAAAGTCGACAGTCGGGGAAGCTATTTGTTACGCTCAAACATTAATCCAGACTCCCGACTCTCGAATTTCCCTATTCATGCTAAATTGAGGAAGTCATAAGTCGGAGTGTTATGAATTGTTATATTAATTTTACCCCCCGACTCACGACTCTTGACTATTTCAAATTTTTGGGTCCCACATCAGCCTTCATACTTTCGCATCAGAAATTTGTATTTTGCATGCACCAAAATGCCTTGAACCATGGGTTAAATTAATACAAGTAATGGGCGATTAAGGTATAACTGTCGATTTCAGGTAATCTCTACTGGGATTAAAGAGTCATTGATTTGGTCCTAATACAACTTACACTTAATCAATTTTTGAATTTTCTTCACCATTACGACACTGTGAATTCAGATTCTAGCACACCAGGCTTCGCTATCTAAGCAAGATTTCATTTCTTTTAGTAAATTTGTTTTTTGTTTCCTAGGTATCATATGATTTCATCAAGTTTCTTTTTATTTTTTCATAATTGAAGTTCCTTATTTGATTTTATACCACATTGTAGCACCTTTTCTTCCTACCATGGATAAAAGAACCAGGTCTAAGGCTGCTGTGGAGGAATTGGAGCTAAGAGACCCCAGTTTTGGCTTCCATTCAAACACAAACACATGGTTTTATGATATGCTTTATTTGGACTGGGCCAGAATCTAAAACATCATCAACAACGATAACTTTTCATAATTCAAAGACAAAGCCCCAATTTACGATAACATTAGAAATTCTAAACTCCATTCCATTACCGCGCGCCCAAATGTTATGCCCTATACGGACCTAGTCCAGTGGATGATTGACTATGCAGATATTCCAACCATGACATTCATATATTCCAACCAAATTCTCTACGCCTCTTTTAATCCATATACGTTTTCAAGGATTTATGCATTGAATACCCCACAACAACTTCTCATGTAGGAATTTATAAGGGCATTTGAGAATACATATGAGCCAGAAATTCTTCCAAAGACCTGGGTGGTTGACCCTGACACTTTCATACTTAGGCCGAACATGGAATATCCAATTGATCTTCTCAGAGAGTCATATAAATTAATTGCGGCTATGTTTTGCAGGCTTTATAGTGCATATACTTTCCAGTATTTCAAGTTGGAATGGACCCCCTTAGCACATTACATATCAAGCATAGGAAAAATCTTCAATTGGGCACATTTTTTTTACGTCACCTTCAAAGATGCAATTTCTCAAGGACAAAAGAATCCATCCATTAGAAAGCCTAAGTTTTACTTATCAACATATCTGATGGATATTGTGTGTTCTTCTTTCTCTTACCTTTCCATGAACTGGCACTGGACCAGAGAAATCCCTACAATTTGTATTTACTATTCAATTCTCTAGGAAGATAACTACAAACCCTACATTTATGACATATGTGACAAATTCATTAGCACTATTTAATTTTCCATTTTCAAAAGGAATGCTCCTAGGGTTTCAAAAAATTCCATTTCTTTTATTTCTACTATGGGTGATTGGTACGTTGGAGAGTAATTCACTTACTTCATAAATTGGGGTAGTAAATTAGTGCATTTCTTTCCTAGGCTCATCCATGATAGGATGGTTCTTTTTGAAGTAGCTTTCCAGAGTATTTATGATGTATTTCATGGTCAATGTCATTCCTCAAAGAGAAGAGCGTGGCCTACATTCCCTATGTACATTGGACATTTAATGATTTAGAATGCAACACATGGTATCATTCTGGATAAAGAATTCAATCATTTGAAATTGGATTTTGTAGATAAAAGGATGCATGACCCCAAGGAGTTTATAGCAGATCACTTTGTACAAGGACATTTGAAAAAATATTATGTACATGAGCAATAGCTAGATGATTCCTTGTATCAAGGTGCACACAGTTTTGAAGAATTTATAGGAAAAATGGTTGATGTAGATAAGAGGATTCCCATACATCAAGCCTAGGAGTGTCAAAGGGATAAGGTTATGGAGGAAAGAAACATGATTTTTCAACAACAACAAGAAGTTGTCAGATAATCAATGGAGGCTACTAATAAATCTATAGTTTTCATTCTAGCCTCATCTCAGTCCAACACACAACAATAGTTAGACAAGAAGCAAGCTAAGCAACCTATGTCAGCTACTGAGCCTTCCACTTCCATTCAAAATATTAATACTCTCATACAAAAGACCCAAATCCTTCAAGGTAAGTCTGTTTCTCATGCTCAATTTGTTTACAATATTTCTCCTTTTCCTAAGATAGTACCAAACATCTCCATGAAATTTGAAAAAAAAAAACAAGTTAGATGTCAATCCTCCAACTCAAACATCTATTAATGATTTTATTGATTTAGAAAAGGAGAAACTCGTGGAAGTTATTAATCCAATTCTAGTAGTTCAGGAACCTCAACAAACATCTTCCCCTAAAAATACCAAAAATATTAATGGTAATGCCACTAGCCTTAACTCTCATCCATCGCCAGATAGCGGTCTATCATAAATTCCTACTGTTTATGATCCTATCCCTCAATATACTTCAAATTCACCAAACAATTCAGTTCCTGCTACCAACCCTTCAGATTCGGTTGCACAATCTCCTAATTCACCCACTCCACCTTCCACTCATACTGGGTTGGACACTTTAGTTGATATTATTGTTTCATAAAAACCAATAACATCTCAATTAGATACTCCATTGGTTGAAGTTGATACCCCTACCATTCCTTTACAGTCTAAAATTAGTACTCCTCTTACTGAGTCCACTGATCTCCCTTCTCAAAACTTGCCTACAACTGCTTCTCCACAACCCACTACACCATTACCTCAATATGCACATCAATTTGTAACTTCCATTCCTATTCAACTATTTCCTATTGCCAATACAATAGAACTTCTAGCTTCCACAGATGGGGACCCAACAGATTTTTGTGAGGATGTTGTAGTGGTGCTTGGAGACTATTGTTTCAGTAAGAGACAAATGGTAGTGTTGAGAAAAGATTCTGAAAGGAATAGGGAAGGGGAAGTGCAAGTTGGGCCAATTCCAAACCAATTTATATGGAAGCATGCCGTTGATGACCCATGGAGATAGGCCATAGAATTTGTTTGTAACGCCCGCCTCAGTACTTATGACTGATTAGACTATTGAGGGCACTAGTTTGAAGTGACCTGGTTTTATAAAACATGAACCATGGAATTTGCTCTGAAAATTATTGTGTGAAATGAAAATAATTAGATAATATATGCTAGATTGAGAATTATGGAACTGAAATTATTAAATGAAAATGATGAATGAATTATATGCTCGACTGACTGAGACATATTGATGAATGATATATATGCTTGACTGACTGAGACATATTGATGAATGGTAGATATGCTCCACTAACTGAGACATTATGATGAATGACGAATATATTTTATAATGAAAATGATGAATGAATTATATATTCGACTGACTGAGACATTATGATGGATGATGAATACATTTTATAATGAAAATGATGAATGGGTTATATGCTCGACTGACTGAGACATTATGATGGATGATGAAAATATTTCATAGTGCAAAGCTACTAATGTGTGCTTTGAGTGTGTGTGCAATGGCAGGTAAGACGATTTATCGACTCAACCACAATGGAATAACAGGGGTCGTAAGAACAGAAAGAACACATAGGGGTATGATGACAGACTGTCGACCATGAATTAGCACTCCACGCAGGGGTGAGAAGCTTGCGAGCTGTCACGAGGAAGCATGTTCTATACGGGAGAGGCCATACCGACTTGGTCGCATACGAGAGTTGAGGGGTGTGCAATAAGGAGAACCTTATCCCTCAGCATCCCTTACTCCAAGAAGTGTAGTTTAGAGATCATGGTAACGACTCCCCGATCGCTACACAGTTCTCCTCACAAGAAGAAAGAAAAGGAATTGTCGGAAGGGCCCGCCGAAGAGGTACCTAGACAAGAATAAGAAGAAAGAAAAGGAATTGTCGGAAGGACCCGCTGAACGGGTACCTAGACAGCAACAAGAAGAGATTATTAATCCATAATATAAGGTTTAAATAAATATAATAAAAGAAATAGATTTATTTTATTATATTTGAAGAAAATGAGAAAACTTGAAATAGATTAGAAGTTTTAGCAAAAGAAATATTTTAATCCATTTCTTATTATTATTCTTTGAAAAAGGAAAAGTTGATCTAGGTTGAAAGTTTTTTTTTTTTTTTTCAAAAAGAAAAAAGCGTAATTTCATTCATCATATTGAGATCAAAATTACATTTGTGGTTCACTGTATCAGTGAGATATCCAATTCCTATGTAGCATAGGATTCTTTGATGATACTGTTACGTCTACTTTCAAAATACTTGAAGATAATAACCTTTCTGTTTTCAAAAAAGTGATAGTTCTGTCCCTACGGACACATTTCTGTTACATATTCACTGGTTTTCTGCATAAAATAAAATTTTAAGAGTTACAATGTAAGAGTACTTCCAAGTAACAGTAGTATAAATAAAATGCTCAGTCTATGAACGGTCTGTGATAAAACTCAAAAGTCTGTCCATCTCTGAATTCTTTCACTTTCCAAGTGCCGAAGTCCAGGCGCAGCCCCTCCTTGGATGCCTGGTCCGCTTCCCGGTTATTCTCCCTGTACACATGTCGGCAGATTAGGTTGTCAAAAGATAATATGACATTTTGAACAGTTGAAAGTAAATTTGCAAGTCTGATGTTTCTGCATGCTTGAGTTTGCTTGATCCAGTTGATAACATTCATCGAGTCCCCTAAGACCGTCATCTGCTTTATACCCTTTTCTATGGAAAAGATAAGAAGAAGTCTTATTCTCATCAATTCAGCATAGTTATTTGTACCCTCCCCCAGCCCCATGGTAAGCGTGAAGAAATGAGAATCTGACAGAAATAATAAGGCTCCTCCTCCACATAGATCATTTTGAGTTGCTCCATCAAAGAAGCCCCAAGGATGTGATCTGTCTATTTCAAGTGCCAAGTCCCTCTTCTGATTAGCCGCTCTCACATGTTCAGGAAGTGATTTAAAAATGCCCACTGCTTGGGCACTGATAATTTCAGGAATGGAAGATCTGTCCTGAAATATAGCCCCATTCCTAGCTAGCCAGATCCCCCAAATCACTATCAGAGGTAAAGCTTTCAGATTCGAATTAGGGACATTTCTCCACCATCTCTCCCACGCACAAATCACAGAGATGCCCTCCCATCTCAAATCCAGACTGACCTGTCTCGAGCATTCTTTCCAAATAGCAATCGAGAAAGGGCATGAAATGAAGAGGTGTGATATCGATTCCAGATTCTTTTTGCATAGGACACACCAGTCAGGGCCCTGAAAAGATTTTTTTGTAAATTGTCCCAAGTAGGAACCCTGTTTTCAAGGGCACACCACATGAACACCCTTGATTTAGGAGGACATTTAAGTTTCCACAGAGGTTTCCACCACCATACCTCCTCCCTTAAGCCATCCTGTGCACTCAATTTTAGATACCCCACCTTAGGTGTATACTTCCCCTCCGGATCTGACTCCCAGATCAAAACATCTTCCTGATCCGACAGCTGTATGTGAGCATATTGTAGACCTCTGATATATAAATCCAAGAAACCTGCTTCTGGATCTACCAACCCCAGCCTATCTGCGCTCTTCCAGTGTTGAAACCAAGGTTCCCCTGGTCTCTGATCTGCTAGCTGGTGAAGTGTTGTTATTCCCCTGATGGCCAAGGCATGGAGAACCCCCTCAGGCAAGATATGAAGAAGATCACTACCCAGCCAGGGGTCCCTTCCAACCAGAACCTTTTCCCCATTTCCCACATCCCAGACCAAATCTGACTCAATCAAACTAAAAGATCTTACCACAGCCTTCCAGATAACCGACCCCCCTGTGTGTGACTTACCCGGCCTCCTGATCCATTCCTCCAAGCTTTCATTGGGGAGGTATTTTTGTTTTATAACCCTCATCCATAAGCTTGTGGTTTTGATCAATCTCCACCCTCCCTTTGCAGCCAGGGCTTTAGCAAACAGGAAAATGTTTTTTAGTCCCCAACCCCCAAGCCCTTTAGGTAAAGCTATCCTTTTCCAGCTTACCCATGGCATCACCTGACCGACCTTTTTTCCACTCCAAAGAAATCTGAAACACACCCGTCTAATTTGTTCCAGAATCCCTTTAGGGATCCAAGAGAGAGACATCCAATAAACAGGAATGGCTTCCAATACTGCCTTCACTAGAACCAACCTCCCTGCTCTCGACAGCCACCTATGGCTCCATACCTGTAACCTTTTCTCCACCTTACCTAGCAACCACCTCCAATCCTTTTTCACATATAAGTTTGCTTTTAGGGAGAACCCTAGGTATTTGAGTCCCGCATCAATGTCAGAGATAGTGAAGGGGAAAAATTGGAGAATTTCAAGCTCTTCTTCTGGTCGCAACAAGTTAGTAGTGACAGTTGATTTTTCAGCATTTATCTCCATCCCCGTTGCTTTAGAAAAGAGATCCAGAATTTCCTTCAAAGCTCGAGTTTCCCTTCTATCACCGGAGCAGAAAATCAGAACATCGTCCACAAATAACAAATGAGTAATTGCAAGATGATCGCCGACAAGGATTCCAGAAAAACGACCTAACCTCTTGGCCTCAAGGATAGCCCGGCTTAAACCTTCAGCCACCAGCAGGAAAAGAAGAGGGGAAAGAGGGAATCCTTGTCGAAGGCCTCTTTCAGCATGAAAAAAAGGAGTGTCCGCCCCGTTTATCAGCACAGAAAAGGAGACAGTAGTTATGCAAGACATAATCCATCTAATAAAGTTTATATCAACCCCAGATGAGTTAAAAGTAGATGGATGTAGATCCAACTCACGTTGTCATATGCCTTAGAGAGATCAATTTTCAGAATAGCTCCTTTGATATTCCTGGTCTTCAAACTATGCATCCCTTCCTGTGCCACACCAATTGCCTCATGAATATGGCGCCCTTCCAGAAACCCAAATTGTTCAGCAGAGATATGCGCCGAAAGGATGACTTTCAATCTGCTAGCAATCACTTTCGAGACAATCTTGTAGATGCAGTTACATAAAGAAATGGGTCTGAACTCATGAAGGGAGGCCGGGTTATCAGTTTTTGGAATGAGGGCTATGAAAGTCGAATTGAAGCCTTCCTGTAGTTCGAGAATCTTCTATCACTTGAATAAGATCCGCCCCCAGCACCTCATACAGATCCAAGAAGAACTCTATCGACCACCCATCCGGACCAGGACTTTTATCTTTTTGGAAGCTCCCCAGAACTTCCTTTAATTCTTCTTCAAGCACTGGCCGCATCAGCCTTCTATTATCCACCTCCTCAGCAAACCTCGGAAACATCTGAGCAACTCTGATAACTTCGGCAATGGAGGCCTCAGCTGGTGCCCGAAACAGAGCTTCAAAATGAGTCACCCCACATCTCGCTTTCCCATCAAAATCCAGGTGTTCTATCCCCTCCTCATCTTTCAAGCACCAGATAGTGTTTGCTACCTTTCTCCCCCGAGAGTAAGCATGAAAGAATTTTGTGTTCTCATCCCCACATTCAAGCCAGATCGCTCAACTCTTGAGTCTCCAAGCTTCTTCCTTTTCAAGCAGCAAAGAATTTCTCCTGCTTTCCAATCTGACCATTGCTTCTTTTGATTCCACCGATAGCAATCCCCCACCATCCCCGTCATAAATCAAATCAATATCATCCTCAATAAGCTTCAATTCTGCATCCTCCCTCCGACGCTTGGCTATAGCCCATTCCTTGACTGCCCCTTTGATCCTTTTGATATTCTCAGCAAATTGAAAGGCCGCTGTGCATACATGATTTTCATCAAAAGGCCTCAATAGATCTTGAATCAGGGCCTTGAAAGAATGATCTTGTAACCAGCACTTATTGAACTTTAGAGAACTGGGAGGATTATTTGGCCCTTTTTTGATCTCGAAGAAGATGGGGAAATGGTCTGAGTTGCCACCACTTCCCACCCACTATCTCACCAAAAAGTACCTATCCACCAGCTGTTCTGCCACCAGAAATCTATGCAATATTTTTGCAACCCTAGCTTCCCCACCCCTATTATTCCTCCAAGTAGGCTTCAGTTTAATGGGCTCTATATCCAGCAAGTTTTTTTTCTACCAACTTCTGTAGGAAGAACCCCGCCTGAGGATCCACTTGTGCTTGTGGCCCCCAAATTTCAGCCTGACCCAGGGTGAAATTGAAATCTCCCCCAACCACAACCGAATCACCTCCAAAGAAAGGATCCTGGAGGATAACATCCCAGAAGGGTTCTCTATTTGCATAAGGCCCATAAACATTGATCACAGTGATATTAGAGCCTAGGTCAACTGACAAGAGGTCAACACCCAGAATAGATTCCATCCCCCAAGAATTAATGAGTTTGGCCACATTCAACTTCCAACCCACCGCCAACCCACCCGACCGACCCTTTGCATCCAAACTCACAAAAGACCAACCAGGAAACCAACTTTCCAGTCGTTCCTTGATGACATCTCCTAAACCTAAGGTCTCTTGTAGCAGAATCACATCAGGGTGTTCAAGAGTAAGCACCCTTTTGAAGGCTGATTTCGTTTTTGGCCCAGCCAGACCCGGACAATTGAAGGACATAATCTTCATTTCTTGACACTTTTCTGGGATTTCACCGCTCTAAGTGCCCTTTCTATAGAGAGTTGTTTCCCCTCCTGAAGATCATTCTTGGCCCTGGACTGGGATTTAGAGAAATTCGAGATTCTTCCCCTGCCCCTCCGGACCGGAGCCTGTTCTTTCCCTAAACCCCCACCAGACTTCTTTTTACAAGACCGAAGAAAGTATCCCGATTCAGTAGTCTCAAGGGAAGAGTATCCCCGTTCCTCCACCTCTATTCCAGGATCGGGCTCCAAGATTATCGGTTCCACTTCATTTAAGAGGGCAGCAGCACCAGAGCTATCAAAGTTTGAACCAGACAGAACCATCTCCGAGATAGACAATGCCCCACCCCCACCTTCCACCGAAGGCAAACAGACCTCTTCAGAGGGACCCGATAGATTAAGATTTTTTAAACCTTCCACCCAATCAAGACCAACCAGAGTACAATGATTCAGCATTAAATTGAAAGAGGGAGAGAGGGAAAATGTTGAAATACCCGGGATAGAAGACCCCAGAGGAACAGCTTCTTCCACCGGTGCAGAGTGAACAGCCTCGCTTGATGAAGTCAGAGTAGAAACATTGCAAGCCGCCGGATCCGCCTCCGAAACTTGACCTATGGGCTCCAAAACAGCACGAGCAACCGATTCCACCTCCGAAGCCTGACCAATGGGATTCGAGTCCTCTGAAATCCTATCGCTTTCAGATGTTTCTGTCATCGGCATGGGATCTGTGGATTCTGGTTCCATTGGTTCTCCCACCGAGTCCCCCTTGCGGCCTTTCCTTTTTCCCCCATTTAGAGTGCGAACCGGGAGACGACACTCCGAGGCGGGGTGGCCGTAAACGTGACAACGTCTGCAGCGGAATGGCACATTTTCGAAATCCAGCATCTGAGTGATAGGAACAGGACCCCAGTCCAGAATGATAGATTCAGGAAGGCCCTCACGAATGTTCATCTCCACCATAATGTGAGCCACCTGCTTGTAATGAGTCTCCAAATAAGATAGGTCTGCTTCCAGAAAAACCCCCAGAATGTCACCAATGTGCCTGAAATGATAAGGAGCCCAGAAGTGTAGTGGCAAGCCAGGGAGCCGAACCCAGATTGGGATCTTGTCAACTCTCTCCCGACTTGCATCAAAGAGTGGATGCCAGGGTTTTAATAACACTGGCGTGCGATTCATATGCCAATTTTTATTCAAGATGACTCGCATGTCTTGTTCAGATTTCAGTGCCACCGCGAATCACCCTCGCATCAGCATATCTACTACCGGAGCATACCCCAAAAGTTCGCTCCAGTTTTTCGCCACCCAGTCCATCATAGTTTTTTGAGCAAAATTCCTTCCCATCACTCTGCCCACCAGAGTCATTTGAGACATTTCAAGGACACTTTCCCAGGCGACATCCACACCAACCGCATAAATCCCTGCTGCTCTGGCTTTTACCCAACTCCGCTTACGTCGTTTAGGAGGCCCTCTGATAATTTCCCCAGGTGGGTTTTCGACAGCCCCCTTCAGAGATCCGTCAGAAGAAAAGTCCTTTGCAAAGCCCCTATGTTTAGCTTCATCCAACACCACCCTCAGCTCCTCCTCTGTTGCAGCACCTCCCGAAACACACACTTGAGCCACCTGCCTGGCCACCCCCTCCGTCGCGACAGCCTCAAAACCTGGCACCGCCACAAAACCCTCCTCCAAAGCAGAAACCAGAAACCCTAGGTTCCGAGCAAAGAAATCCCCCGCCTCCCTCGAGCTAGTACTGCCCCACAGATCCACCCGGAGCCACTCCCCCTCCACTGAGAACTCCGAAACAGGGCCGTGTGCGGAAAGGGAAAGGAGATCTGATGGTGAGAAGGCATCTGACGGTCTCAACTGCCCAAAACTGGTCACATTCAAGCCTTCAGGCCCCAGCCTCGGGATGGCCTCCAAACCCTCCAGCATGCCTCCAGCTGGCACACCCCAGACATCTTGAACCTCCAGCTGGTCGCTGGAGTAATCAACCAATTCCTCCATCCCCACCTCAGGTTCCATCTTGACACCAACAACCCTAAAGAAATGAGCACCGATCTGCAACTAACCCAAGCCAAAACTTGTCAGTAGCCCTAAAAACAAATCCGGATGTGTAACCCCCAAACTGCTCATCGAGAGGATAAAAAGCTAGCTGCAAATGATCCCCAGCTTCCATCATGATAGTGACAGGGGGCCGTACTGTCGGATAGGCCCACCCCCTGTCAAATCCGATGGCCCTGCTCTCTCATGAGTCTTCCCCATGGCCCCAACTCCCCTTCCAACTCCTTCCTGAGTCTTGTTGGTGTAGCTCCCCGGGTTGAAAGTTCTAATAGAAGAGATAATTTATTTTTCATTATAGATATCTTGAAAAAGGAAAAATAATTAAAAGTAGAATATTCTTATTTCTTTTTATTATTTTTAGAAAAGAGAAAAACTTAGAAGACATTGTGTCCTTCTACTAGAAAACTTATGAACAAAAAGATTAATGAATAAACTTATTAGGAAGCAAAATACAACAAGGAATTAATAGGAACCACTCCACCTACATCCCACTAATTTAGGGATTAGAGAAATTAACTGAGACAACAAGGAGATATTGTAGGGATTTAGCTGCACACTTAAAGATAAAGTGACACTTGTTTTATGAGAATAAATAATTGAGAATTATTAAAGTTAATAATAATATTGCATGAAGAGACACTTGGCATGGATATTTTGGTTATAAAAGAAAGGGAGGAGAAGGAGAATGGACTCTCTTTCTCCCTAGTGCTAGACGTGCACCGTAATTGAGAACTTATCTTGTGATTCTTGTGAGTTGGATTGAGCTTTCCGGGGATTGGGCGATCCCCGTGGAAAGCTTTCATTTTGTGTTCTTACGACTTCAAAATGCTCAGGGGTCCGGGGGAAAGAAGTGTAATGCCCATATTTTTGATTCGGCATATTTATTAGTTAGACACACCATACTTTATTTCTTGTATATTCTGTTGAACTCAGCTCGACTGAGTAAACTATATTGAACCTCATTATATGATGTTACTCTATTTTATGATTCCACCATGATTATGATGTTACTATGTTATGCGGTTATAATGTCATGATTATCATATGATTTCGTTATTTTACGATTACAGTATATGTTTATATGTTTTCATTAATGAAATGTGAAATATACGATTCGGTACGTGGATACCATCTTCTTATATGAATTATTGAAGTGTTATGTGTCATATGCACCTATGATGAGCTAAAAAGGTTACATGAAATAAAATGATATTTGATAACATGGATCAATTGGCGATCAATGAGAAATGCTTTCTATAAATTTGTATTTTGCAAAATACTAACCTACAGGACACAAGGGCTATGGGATAGCCAGTTACTTGATCTGATATATATTGGAAAGGAAAAACATGTTCATACAGTAAACCTTAGCAGCCAAAATGATGATACGATAACACAAACTGATAATCCTGATAGCAGCAAAGTATGAGTTGATAAGGGCGTAGGCCCAGTATGTTGAGAGGGATGGATGTGTTTCCCACCCTATGTTTCCATGAGACCCGAGGTCGTGGGAGGGCCGTGCTGAGACACGCTCCCCATGTTGTTGTGATGACGATGGTCGGATGCCTGCTAGGGGAGGATAGGTCCGCTGTTCAGCCGACGCTATCGCTCTCAAGTTCTATGTGGTCAGATCGGTGAGTCCGACATCCACTTTTGTACTAGCAGAGGAAGGATAGGGAGGATGCTGGACGTAGGTTATGATGGGAGGATGTGTTAGTTAGTACTGTTGAGGGTTTAGTATTCCTTGATTCCGAGTTAGTGGTAGTAGGTACCCTTCCTTGTACATGATTGATTAAACTAATGTAAAGATAAAGATAATGATGTGAAATCGTAAAGAACTAACTGTTAAATAACTTAGAATGTTGAAGTAATTGTACTATATATATATTATGTTTGTTCTTCTACATGGGGGTAAATACTACTATTAGTTAGCAGGTATGCATAGGCGGGATGGGGTTTGTCTATAGTACATTTATGATCTGTGCATGCGCTGGCCACGCATGCACACCTTGCACATGTACACTAGTATCGATATACAAACACTTAACATATTGAATAAATGTATAAGTTGTCATAAGTAATTAGGTTAATCATGCATTGATCGAATTCAGATAATGGATATAAAGTTATCTAAGATGTGTAAAACAAGTCAATTAAGCTACGCATTACCCGTTGGTAAACATTGTGATATACAATTGAGACAAGTGTCATCAGTTAACATTGTCGTCTGAGAATTGTTGTAAATAAGGTAATGGTACTGTTTAATTAATTAGTAAGGTTGTTTAAGCACTTAAGGGTGCTTTGTTTAGAAGAACTATGATACTAGGTAGATGTTAGGGTACTCATGTGATAAACAAATGATGTAAAAGACATCTTTATTAAATTCACCATTATTATTACCTTATGGGGATTTAATTAATATTATTACCTAAAATTTATTTTAATAATATTACTACCCATGTCATAACAATTGCAAATAGGTGAAATTTAAATATTGATTAATGAATGATTAGAATGTGATTATTTTACATTTCTAAGTTAGACATAATAGGATAACTATTTTTTTGGAATGAACGTGATGTGATGGGAAATGGGTTATTACTATTTAATTATTCAATATGAATCATAGAATGTAAATCTCAAGATAAGTGATCTCGACGGATAAGGTAGACCCTTAAGACACGCCATGTCCAAGTTGAAAGGGGGTCAACTATTTATATAATATTTTATTAATTACCTTAACAACAATAAATACAAGGTTTGGTGAAAAGACTTGTAATTAATAAACTTTGTCCCGAATGGATAACTTTTGGGTGATAATTCCCACCGTAATAAATACTTACGACCGTCAATCCAAAACCAAATAAATTTTCCATGAGAGTAATTAATTATACATTTTTATAAAGAAACGTGTATGAATGAACTGGTGAAAGGAGTAAATGTTTGAGGGGCTCGAGAGGGGGAGTTTGGGGCGGTGGAGTAAGCCCAAGGTTTTCTCGAGGAAGGGAAAGTATATAGAGGGGGAGATCTTGGAGTAGAGGGGAGGTTTTTTTTGGGGGGAACAGAAAGAAGTTTCGAGAACGGAAAAGTTTGGAGAACCTAAGTGAAGACTGCTCTCGGTATTATCAGATTGTCGGCTCGGGGGCTTGGAAATCCTTTGATTTCCAAGGGCCAGCAAGATAATAGCTGGTCGGTAGGGTGGACACTCCATTTTGGCTGTCTAAGAGGTTATACAACCGGCTGCAACCTACGGTTAGCATCAACATCAGGTAATTTCCTTGTTATTTACGTTATTTGATTATTATGCTAAAACTTACTGTAAACATGCATAACTTGCTATTTACTGATTTACTAAGTTGTGAACCATATTCTTATGCTGGAACATGATTGTTGAAAAGAAAATATTGATATGTTTGTTTATTTTAAATTACGAATGTAAGGTTGATAAAAACACGACAGTACACTAAATATCATTTAGAAGCATAGTAATTGTTAGAAATTTACTCCCATACACCTGATAAAGTTTAAAACATAGAAAATTAACTCTGAAATTTTACTTAGTGCCCTGCTGTAAAGACTAGAGCACTACAGATGGTATCAGAGCTGCAGGCTCGGAAACTCAGACCTTAAGGGCCTACTCACAAAAAAAAAACTAGTCTAAGAAATTGGATCTACACTAGAAAATTCAATTAGTTACCTACATTCGAACTCTTGCCAAACTTAGCAACAACAAAAAAAAAATTACGTGCAAAACACACACAGAGAAAGTTACACAAAATCCTTCTTTCCAATAGTTGTAAGCACCAGGAAACTAACTACCTGCACGCATAGAAAACAAAGATATAATTAGTTTGTTTTTGTATATAATGCATATAACAAAAGAGTTCTAACACAATATATATATATATATCCTGGAAATTATAGGTATCTAGTTTTTGCAAAAGAGAAAAAGAAAATTACTTTAGTATATTTTATGCCAAACAAAAGGGAGAGCTTTGTAAATAGTGTTACAACATAGGCATATTATTGAAATGGCCTATTTTTTTTTATACAAACAAGATTGCTGTCACTAAATTTTACACGGAAAAAGGGCAAAAGGTAGAATTGAAAAGAGTATGCATTTACAGGATTTATGCATTTCACTCCAAATAATTAGTTTAAAAATAGATTAAAAGAAAAGTAAAACTTGTGCAAATAATAAAAAAAAAGGGGTGAGACCCTAGCGCAGCTTTGAAATCTAAATCTTAAATTTATGCCAGGTCCCGAACCTGCCAGGATTCTGGCAATTGAATTTATACATATACCCCAAAAAAACATTCAAACAGGATGCCAAGCATGGATCCATACTTCCACATCTCCCATCCAACATTCTGTCCATGAATTTAGAGGTATATAAATGTACAACGATCTCAATAGAGACCCATCAAAATCTAATGCCCATACATATTATTGAACTACACAGGGAATCCAGCTTTCGAGCTAATTAACTGCAGAGAAATGTAACCCTAGCAGAATATGACTGTTACACAATTAGAGATCCTGAGCATAGTTCAACAGATTCAATTCGACAAACTGAAATTCGCCCTTGTATATTGCAGGGTAGCATACACACATATCTAACTTTTATGCTGGAAACACAGCCTATATGAGGACCCTATCTAAGTATTATAAACTGAAATTCGCCCTGTCATTCATAGTTTATGGTTAACCTCATTCAACTCCTAAGCCAAGCAAGAGGTAAGTTAGAACGCAGAGTTCCCTCTGTCGACACATATGGTAGGGGATTGCATCTCTCAGCTATTGATACTAGCAGGGATGCGCATAAAAACCCATTGTCAATATAACCAAGCTAGGCCGAGAGACATAGAAACTAGAATTTATTCGGATGCAACCAAACTGGCTGAGAGCTATATAAAAACGCAGCTATATAAAAATGCATTATTCAGAAGTAAACCTTTCTCTTTGGCAGCTATATAACCAAACTAACCTCTTTTCTTTGGCAGACTCCACATCCTTCCTTCATGCAAAGATCAGACTTCTCATCTTCCTATGCCTTCGACTTTGAATACTTTCCATCAAACTATTTTCTGAAATATCACACGGTGTTGGATATTAACTGTTATCCCGTTTTGATATCACGCGGTGTTGGATATTAACTGTTATCACGCGGTGTTGATATTTTTTTCTTTCTCTATTTTTATTTACATAAGCTTGCTCTTATCGTAATAAAGCAAGCATTCCCATACAAAGGTAGCCGAGCTGACAACTGATTTTAAAAAACAAAATTAAACCCTTGTTCCCTCCGCCTATGCATTTGTTACGAGGACTCTCAGAACAAAACTGTAACCCTCGTTCCTATGTCTGCTCACTAGCAAGCATTCCTTTGTTACCTGGTTTGAACGCCATTAACCCTCAGTTGCTTGCCCTCAATATGGATGTTATGACATTCAGTTTCAATTCTTTCAGGCTTGAAATGAACAGATCATTAAAAGACCTCGTAGATCTTCCTGCTTACTTCACTTATAGCTTAGAAACCAGAATCAAACCTCGATATCGAAAATTATCAAGGAAGGGAATAAAATGCAGTTTATCGTGGTTCCTAAGCTGTAGTGATGAGAGGTTTGCAGAAAGACTAGATGCCGAGTACATTGAGATTGAGGAAATGGAGCCATCTTTAAGTTCGGGTGGACCATTAGAATCGGCACAAAAAGAAAGCTTTTCAGAAGACGACGAGGAGGAAAGTGATTATGGCGAAGAAACTGAAGAGGGTTCATTTTTCAGGCGTACACTTTCCGTATAGTGCACATTACGGGCTCAAGGTACCCAAGTCGTGAGGCAATCCAACCACCTGATATTTTGCAGTTCTGCAAATAGAAACTCAGAAAAGTTGTCTTAGGTTTCAGCTTTCAATTTCTAAAAACATAGCCAATTTTTAATTCAACATTCTATTTCAACGAATGGTCGCGCGCAGGAAAGTAAAACTACCAATTTAAAACGGAACCAGGTGGAGATTTTACCTGAAATCAGACGGAGCTTGAACCACTTTCCATGGCGGAGTTGCAGAGCTAAAACTCCAGGAGAGAGGGTGAAAATGGCCGCGCCTTGGGGATTGACTCTATTTAGGGTTTCCCCACCTTCACATGGCGGTGGGTTGCTTGGAGAGAACGCGTGTCCTTCATGCATACTCGCTCTTTGCATGGCGGTGAGAGGCCGCGTGGCGTTCAAGCCTTTAGACATAGGAAAGTGTAGGGCTAGGGTTAAACCGAAGCATTAAAGGGGGGTTCTATTTGTATACGGTTTGTAAATCTACGTTCTAGTTGTATACGGTTTGAAAATCTACGTTCTATTTGTATATAGTTTGTAAAAGAATATAGATATGTTTGTAAAATATATATATAGAAGGTTATAGTATATGTTCTGTTAAAGTTTAAAATTATTGTTATATATTCTGATAGAATATATATTTTATAAAAATTAAATTTATTCATATTTTGTTAGAAAATATGTATTATAAAAAAATTAATTTTACTTTTCTGTTATAATATATGTTGTATTAAAGTTTAGAATTATTGTTATATATTCTGATAGAATATATGTTTTATAAAAAATTAAATTTATTCATATTTTGTTAGAATATATGTATTATAAAAAAAAGAAAAATTAGTTTTACTTTTCTGTCATAATATATGTTGTATTAAAGTTTAAATTTATTGTTATATACTCTGATAGAATATATGTTTTATAAAATTTAAATTTACTCATATTTTGTTAGAATATATGTATTATAAAAATTAATTTTTCTTTTCTATTATAACATATGTTGTTAAAAATATGTTTTATAGAAATTTTAATTTTTTGTAGTAAACTTAACTATGATTGGTTGAGGGTTAACCATTAATGTTAATAAGGTTAGTGTAAATTAGGTTATTTAGATTAAGGGGGTAACATTTAAAGTTAACAAAGAAATAGATATTAAAATTTTTGCCGAGATCTCAACTCCTAGTCGAAGGGATGAGAGAGACCCGAAATCTCAAAAACAAGACATCGTTAAGATCAGCATGACGAGCTGAACACCATGACAAAAATTATTTAATAAAAACGACTGTAGATTTTACCGCGCTAATCCTGACAATTTGTTATCTCATGATGCAAGTTATTTCTTACGCATAAGTATAAGTGTATGAATACCTACATTTTAATTCCGCATATATTTGATTGAACAACTAAGGATATGATTTTATTTTCAACAACTCAGGAACTATCATGGTAACAACACGTAGAGGTCGAGGACGGGGTCAAGGTCGACCACCGTCACCGCCACCTCCGCCACCGTCATCACCGCCAACACCGCCATGATCAACCTCAACGCCTGAAATGCAGATCATATTGAGGTCTTTGGAGGCTATTATGACCACGATGAATAGGCAGTCGGAAAGGGCCGTCGAGGTGGAAACCACTCAAGTAAGTCGAGAGAACTCTGAAAGGGCACATGGCCCAAGACTGGAACCGCTTCAGGACATATCGAGGGAGTTGTAAAAGATAAAGGTTCCAGAGTTTTCAGGAGGACGACCTGGTAAGCATGCCGAAGCATGGCTGGAAGGCATGAAGAGATGCTTCGCATTGAATGAGTACACATCTAGTTCCAAGGCTAGGATGGCCGTCTTCCATCTTAAAGGTGATGCTTTGAATTGGTGGTCAGATCTCGAGAAGCAGTTGCACCTTACTCCTCTTACAACTTCTTGGGAACTGTTCGAGGAGAGGTTCCACAAGAAGTATTTGCCAAATTATTACAAGGAAGAACAGGCAGGTGCACTCCACGCCTTAGTACAGGGAGACAAGACAGTGGAGGAGTATGAATCTCGATTTATGGAACTGGTAAAATATGTTCCTTACCTTGATGCAGATGATTGTCAGGTAGAGCGTTTTGTGTATGGACTTAACTACAAGATTAGAGTTGCAGTGCGGATGTGGAAGCCAACTTCAGTTGCCATGGCAGTTGAGTATGCTCGTTATGCAGCGGATATGTCAGATGGAAAAGGGGTTAGTAAGTTGACAGGAACCAATCAGTATGTTTCAGGGAAGGCGTCACGTCCTTACTTCAGGGGAGGACAATCTAGACCTCCTCCTTACGCTAATAGGTTCACACCGAGGGGTAATACTTCAGTTAACTCAATCTCCCAGGCATCGTCCGCAATCCACCAAATCCAGGGACGTACACAGGGAAGTTCCTATAGAGGAGCAAGGGGCTTTAGAGGAACCAGGGGAAGGAACTCATCTCAGAGGATTCCTCCGAGCAACATGCAAGCCCCTCCCAATCTCTCTTGTTGGGGATGCGGAGGTCCTCATTTCCAGCGAGACTGTCCCAAGGGTCAATCAAGCAGCAGGCACAGGGAAGGAAAAGCACCCATGGATAGTTCGGGTAACAGTCATCGGATTCATGCAGTGGTGCATAACAACCAGGCAGAACATCAGTATACCGTAGTAGAATCCACTGGTATTGTAAACAATGTCAAAATTAAAATTTTGTTTGATCCAG
This sequence comes from Larix kaempferi, assembly GCA_027924585.1. Taxonomy (NCBI): domain Eukaryota; kingdom Viridiplantae; phylum Streptophyta; class Pinopsida; order Pinales; family Pinaceae; genus Larix; species Larix kaempferi. Next base: position 770,865 of record BSBM01002227.1, on the reverse strand, counting down.
GAGCAACTGATAGTTTTATTTCACCATTTGCATTAGATAAATGTGGGTTGGAATCCTACGAGCACGATGATTTCAAACTGGTTGAAATGGCTTCAGGAGCTAAGCAAACAGTAGGTCTTAAAGTGAGAGGTTGTGAGGTTGAATTAGGAGTGTGCACCACTAAGTTGGATGCTTATGTCACCAATTTGGGGACTTATGACCTCATTATTGGCATGGATTGGTTAGAAGACCATAGAGCTTTCATAGACTGCTATGCAAAGAAGGTGTTGTTCCTCGATGACGAGGGAAGGACAATTCAAATCCAAGGCTTGAAGAGGAAGGTATCCCTCCGTTTCATCTCTATGGTGAAAGCTAAGCGGTGCCTAAGACAAGGATGCCAGTTGTTCGTAGTGGAGGCCGTGAGCGATAGTAAAGGACCTTCCTTGAATTCTTACCCAGTACTTTCCAAGTTCAAGGATGTCTTTCCGAAGGAATTGCCAGGACTACCTCCAGAAAGAGAGCTCGATTTCACAATCGAACTAAAACCTGGTGCATAACCTATCTCAAAAACTCCTTATAGAATGACAACTCCAGAGCTCCGTGAGTTACAGATCCAGTTAAAAGAGTTGCTAGATTTGGGACTGATTAGACCTAGTATCTCGCCATGGGGAGCACCAGTGATCTTTGTTAAGAAGAAGGATGGATCTCTGCGACTGTGCATAGATTACAGAGATTTGAACAAAGCCACAGTGAAGAACAGGTATCCCATACCAAGAATTGATGACCTCTTTGATCAAATGAAAGGTGCGTCAGTCTTCTCAAAGATTGATATACGATCAGGGTATCACCAGTTGAGGATCAAGGAAGGCGACATTCCTAAGACTGCCTTTCAAACTCGATTTGGGCATTACGAGTTTGTAGTGGTACCATTTGGTTTGACCAATGCTCCAGCTGTATTCATGAGCCTCATGAATGGTGTCTTCCGAAAATACTTGGACTGTTTTGTTCAGGTCTTCTTAGATGATATTCTTATCTATTCTAAGAATGAGAAGGAGCATGAAGAACACTTGCGGTTAGTCTTGACATGCTTAAGGGAACATAAACTTTATGGTAAATTATCAAAGTGTTCCTTCTTCCAAAAAGAGATTCACTACTTGGGGCACATCATCTCAGGTGAAGGGATCTCTGTAGACCCGGAAAAGGTAAAGGCGATTGAAGATTGTCCAATTCCAAGGAATGCTCATGAGGTGCGCAGCTTCATGGGGTTAGCAGGCTATTACTGGAGGTTTGTGGAAGGATTTTCTAAAATTGCAAAACCTATTACCACCTTGCAACGCAAGGGAATCCGGTATGAATGGACCGATGAATGTGATGCCTCTTTTTCAGAGTTAAAGAGATTGTTGACAAGTGCACCGATCTTGCGGGTACCAGACATGGATAAAGATTTCATGGTATGCACCGACGCCTCGAAGCAAGGACTAGGAGCGGTGCTAATGCAGGAAGGTGGGGTAATAGCTTATGCATCTCGAAAGTTGAAACCTCATGAGGAGCAGTATGCCACGCATGATCTAGAATTGGCAGCAGTAATGTTGGCACTAAAATTATGGAGGCACTATCTAGTTGGTAGAAGCTTCACCCTTAAAATAGACCATCAGAGCTTGCAATACATCTTTACCCAAAGGGATTTGAATGCTAGGCAAAGGCGATGGAGTGAGTTCATGGGTGAGTATGACTTTGGTATCTCTTACATCAAGGGAAAGGAGAATGTGGTGGCAGACGCTCTAAGCCGAAGGCCGAGACTTTTCTCCTTAATTCCCTTGAAGGTTGACTTGAGGGAAAGGGTACTAGGACAACTGTTGGGGGATAGTTGGTATCTAAAAGTAACCTCAGCTATTCAGAATGGAAAGGAACAGGAATTGAAGTATGATGGGTACCATCTTGAGGAAGATGGATTGTTGCGGTATCAGGGAAGGATGTATGTTCCTAAGGAAGGTGATATCAGGGAAACAATCCTTAGAGAGGCCCATAGATCGCATTAATGTGCGCACCCAGGGGTGAAGAAGATGTATACTGACATGAAGCAACTCTTCTTCTGGCCAGGTATGAAGATGGATGTAGTGGATTTTGTTTCGAAGTGCCTTGAGTGTCAACAAGTTAAGGCAGATCACCATCACCCGGCCGGTCTCCGACAACCGCATGATATTCCTATGACTAAATGGGAAGTCATTTCCATGGACTTCGTTGTAGGATTACCACTCACATCTCTGAGACATAATGCTATTTTGGTGGTAGTCGACAAACTGACCAAAAGTGCTCACTTCATTCCAGTCAGAGACACCTATGATGTGACAGATGTGGCAAGGGTATTCATAAATGAGATTGTACGTCTTCATGGAGTTCCTAAAAAGATAATATCTGACAGAGACCCTAAGTTCACCTCCAGATTTTGGACAAGCATGCAGTCAGCATTAGGGACACAGTTGAACTTAAGCTCAGCTTATCACCCCGAGACAGATGGACAGACAGAGAGGGTGAATCAAGTGATGGAGGACATGCTTAGGATGTATGTTATGGATCAACAGACCCAGTGGGAGAAATATCTTCCTTTAGTGGAGTTTGCATACAACAATAGTCATCATAGCTCCATTGGTATGCCGCCATATCAGGCATTGTATGGGAGGCCATGCAGGACACCACTCAATTGGGACAGGTTAGAGGATCGAGTTTTAATTGGGCCTGAATTGATTCAGGAAATGGAGGAGCAAGTGTTACAGATTAGGTAGCGGCTGAAGGAAGCACAGGATAGGAAAAAGAGTTACGCTGATGCGCACAGATCAGATAGAACTTATGAAGTAGGGGATCGTGTATTTATTCGCATCAGACTAAATAAAAGTACCATTCGGTTTGGGAAGGGTACCAAGTTGTCACCTCGCTTTATAGGTCCATTTGAGATTCTTGAGAAAATCGGACCAGTTGCTTATCATCTTGCGCTGCCACCCCACTTGCATAAAACTCATAATGTATTTCATGTTTCTGTATTACGACATTACATAGCTGATGAGACTCACAAAATTCATTGGAAGGAATTGCAGGTCTCGGACGAGGGAACCTTTAGGGTCAAACCATTACGTATACTTGATCGTAGGGTTCGACAGCTCCGTAGTCGCCATGTGGACCAAGTTAAGGTCCAATGGGACAAGTATAGCCCAGGGTCTGCTACCTGGGAGGATGCAGAGACCATGCGTCGAGATTTTCCCTCACTATTTTGACCATAACTTCGGGACGAAGTTTCCCGAAGGGTGGGTGTATGTAATGCCCATATTTTTGATTCGGCATATTCATTAGTTAGACACACCATACTTTATTTCTTGTATATTCTGTTGAACTCAGCTCGACTGAGTAAACTATATTGGACCTCATTATATGATGTTACTCTGTTTTATGATTGCACCATGATTATGATGTTACTATGTTATGCGGTTATAATGTCATGATTATCATATGATTTCGTTATTTTACGATTACAGTATATGTTTATATGTTTTCATTAATGAAATGTGAAATATACGATTCGGTACGTGGATACCATCTTCTTATATGAATTATTGAAGTGTTATGTGTCATATGCACCTATGATGAGCTAAAACGGTTACATGAAATAAAATGATTTTTGATAACATGGATCAATTGGCAATCAATGAGAAATGCTTTCTATAAATTTGTATTTTGCAAAATACTAACCTACAGGACACAAGGGCTATGAGATAGCCAGTTACTTGATCTAATATATATTGGAAAGGAAAAACATGTTCATACAGTAAACCTTAGCAGCCAAAATGATGATACGATAACACAAACTGATAATCCTGATAGCAGCAAAGTATGAGTTGATAAGGGCATAGGCCCAGTATGTTGAGAGGGATGGATGTGTTTCCCACCCTATGTTTCCATGAGACCCGAGGTCATGGGAGGGCCGTGCTGAGACACGCTCCCCATGTTGTTGTGATGACGATGGTCGGATTCCTACTAGGGGAGGATAGGTCCGTTGTTCAGCCGACGCTATCGCTCTCAAGTTCTATGTGGTCAGATCGGTGAGTCCGACATCCACTTTTGTACTAGCAGAGGAAGGATAGGGAGGATGCTGGACGTAGGTTATGACGGGAGGATGTGTTAGTTAGTACTGTTGAGGGTTTAGTATTCCTTGATTCTGAGTTAGTGGTAGTAGGTACCCTTCCTTGTACATGATTGATTAAACTAATGTAAAGATAAAGATAATGATGTGAAATCGTAAAGAAATAACTGTTAAATAACTGAGAATTTTGAAGTAATTGTACTATATATATATTATGTTTGTTCTTCTACATGGGGGTAAATACTACTATCAGTTAGCAGGTATGCATAGGCGGGATGGGGTTTGTCTATAGTACATTTATGATCTGTGCATGCGCTGGCCATGCATGCACACCTTGTACATGTACACTAGTATCGATATACAAACACTTAACATATTGAATAAATGTATAAGTTGTCATAAGTAATTAGGTTAATCATGCATTGACCGAATTCAGATAATGGATATAAAGTTATCTAAGATGTGTAAAACAAGTCAATTAAGCTACGCATTACCCGTTGGTAAACATTGTGATATACAATTGAGACAAGTGTCATCAGTTAACATTGTCGTCTGAGAATTGTTGTAAATAAGGTAATGGTACTGTTTAATTAATTAGTAAGGTTGTTTAAGCACTTAAGGGTGCTTTGTTTAGAAGAACTATGATACTAGGTAGATGTTAGGGTACTCATGTGATAAACAAATGATGTAAAAGACATCTTTATTAAATTCACCATTATTATTACTTTTTGGGGATTTAATTAATATTATTACCTAAAATTTATTTTAATAATATTACTACCCATGTCATAACAATTGCAAATAGGTGAAATTTAAATATTGATTAATGAATGATTAGAATGTGATTATTTTACATTTCTAAGTTAGACATAATAGGATAACTATTTTTTTGGAATGAACATGATGTGATGGGAAATGGGTTATTACTATTTAATTATTCAATATGAATCGTAGAATGTAAATCTCAAGATAAGTGATCTCGACGGATAAGGTAGACCCTTAAGACACGCCATGTCCAAGTTGAAAGGGGGTCAACTATTTATATAATATTTTATTAATTACCTTAACAACAATAAATACAAGGTTTGGTGAAAAGACTTGTAATTAATAAACTTTGTCCCGAATGGATAACCTTTGGGTGATAATTCCCACCGTAATAAATACTTACGACCGTCAATCCAAAACCAAATAAATTTTCCATGAGAGTAATTAATTATACATTTTTATAAAGAAACGTGTATGAATGAACTGGTGAAAGGAGTAAATGTTTGAGGGGCTCGAGAGGGGGAGTTTGGGGCGGTGGAGTAAGCCCAAGGTTTTCTCGAGGAAGGGAAAGTATATAGAGGGGGAGAGCTTGGAGTAGAGGGGAGGTTTTTTTTGGGGGAACAGAAAGAAGTTTTGAGAACGGAAAAGTTTGGAGAACCTAAGTGAAGACTGCTCTCGGGATTATGAGATTGTGGGCTTGGGGGCTTGGAAATCCTTTGATTTCCAAGGGCCAGCAAGATAATAGCTGGTCGGTAGGGTGGACACTCCATTTTGGCTGTCTAAGAGGTTATACAACCGGCTGCAACCTACGGTTAGCATCAGTATCAGGTAATTTCCTTGTTATTTACGTTATTTGATTATTATGCTAAAACTTACTGTAAACATGCATAACTTGCTATTTACTGATTTACTAATTTGTGAACCATATTCTTATGCTGGAACATGATTGTTGAAAAGAAAATATTGATATGTTTGTTTATTTTAAATTACGAATGTAAGGTTGATAAAAACACGACAGTACACTAAATATCATTTAGAAGCATAGTAATTGTTAGAAATTTACTCCCATACACCTGATCAAGTTTAAAACATAGAAAATTAACTCTGAAATTTTACTTAGTGCCCTGCTGTAAAGACTAGAGCACTACAAGAAGAGTACCCCTGGTATGGTAGGGAGGTCAACCGAGAGGTCTTCGGTAAATCGGGAGTTTGGATGGTTGGATCAAAGCGGCAAGGGATGTCAGCTGCAACAACCCACAACCATCAGAATTAGGTAAAATGTTCCATTTTATGTACAAGTTGAGTTTATGCATTTTTATTATGGTTTCATATTAGATTTTCAAGATTTAAAGTATTTATATGATGTTAGTATTACATAGATAGTCCTTTTGGGGGTCCCTACATTGTTGTAGTTATGGGAGATAATTTTGATTCTGTGTCCACTATAAACAAGGAATTGGAAGTGGAGAAAGCTAATAATATAGCCTTGTAGGAAGAGAAGAATTCTCTTCATGTAAATCTAATCAATCAAATAAAATACCTCAAAACTCAACACCATTCAAACTTACAGAATTTTCAATATTAGATTCAAAAGTTATCCCAACAAAAGGAAATTACAGAAGCTAAGGTAATCGAGCAAGATTCTTATCTTACTAATCTCAAGATGAAAATGGAATAGTATAAAGATCAAAATCAATCTTCTGAATTTTTCAAAATGACTATACAAGAGTTCAAGGATGAAGCCATTTCCTACAATGATAATTTGAGATAGACTCATAACCTGTACTTTCAAGGCCTGGATGAAGTGCAAGATCAAGTCAATTCCTATGAATATTTATCAGATATCCTTGCATGACATATGGACAAAATGAAAAAGGATCATTCAGTTTATGAACAACTTTGTGAATGGAAAACACATTTGAAAACTGCTCCACAGACTCTTCCTCATTTGGATTCAGTAAAATTGATGAGGGATCGAATGCCAATCAAATCCTGGGAACTTGTCTACATTGAGGTAGCTCGCATGTTTCAAAAAGGTCAAAATATTTGTTCCATATAGTGGATGTTGACAGATGATCTGATGGAACTATGGGAATGCTTGTCTCTGTTAAGTTGGCATAATCAGTGCTAGCTAAGTTAAGAATCGCTTAGGTGGATGAGCTGAGAGACCAATTGGTAAACATGATTTGAGATACCACTCAACTGGATATCTCCTCATTTAGACTCTTTATTTCAACCTTGATTCAATTGAAGGCTACTTTTCAAGGATTCTTGGACACTAGGTATGTTGTAGTCTAGAGGATTGTATCGATTACTAGTAGTACATTATGCTAATATAGATAAAGACTCACATGCATACACACATTATACAACCATATAAGAAAGTATGCGCGACATCAACAACAAGATTTATATTAATGGGACAAAATTAGAGTACAATATTAGTGCAGAGATATATTCCAATGTCGTCTCTACAACCTATTTATACAAGTGACATACAATTATTCAGTTACAACTACTAGTCGGTCGGCTAACCAACCGACAACTTCAGGCTGACTATAGTCGGCAGACTCATCCAACATCTCTTCCATTGACAAAGAAATTATTCATCCCGAAGAGATTAAAATCATAATTGAAACCTGAGTCAAAATTGATGGTCGTTGTTGCTTATGGTTGTGAACTGGTGGACGCAGTTGCTTGTACTGAACTGACATGGGATTCTGCAATGGTTGGGGCTAAAGAAGAAAGGCGTTGTTTGAATTCCTCCCATGTGTGAGCAGTCGTCTGCATGTCTACACTTAGAGAAGTAAGGTCGTAAATATAGTTTATCTTGTCGGGAATAGTCAAATGTTTAATGTTGTGAAGATTTGGTCCCAAGGGTAGGTGTTGTTGGTCGACCATTGGAAGGAGATAGTCGATTTGTGAGCTAATTGATTTGACCTTTGTCTTGGTACTCTAATATTGAGTAGCCCACTGTGATTGTTTTTCTTGTAGTTTAGCTAGGAGGATTTACTCCATTTGAATCTGTTGTTCAAGATTCTGGAGAGTGTCAGGATCGGCGGTGGCTTTCTGCTAGAATATATGCGCTAACATTGATTTAAGGACATGAAACTAGTTTTCAAGCCACATCTTTTCCGTTGCAAGTCATTTGTTGCATCCTCGAGGTTAGAAGACCCAGAACTTATTCATTGTTGTTGGGTATTCTGCAGTAAAGGAAGTATCACCGATGGGGGTGATTATGTACATTGTGAGCCATATTAATAAGGAGGGGTAGTAAATCGTCAACCTAGTTTCTTGAAATTTTTCGCAGGTTGACTAGATGATCCCTACTAAATACTCTGCCCAATTAAACATTTTTCCTTCTGTCGTGAGCGCTTTTAAACCTTCCAACATATCCAGTCTGATGTCGGATGGTCGACATGTACTAGTTAGATAAATTTAAACTATAATTGCAGCAAACTTATAGTTATTATATTGAATTTTTCTAATAACCAATCCTTTGGAATTATCCCCTTGTGGTGTCCCTATGAATTCCTCAACCAACTTTGAGTTGACCCAGAATGGCACGTCGCGTCCTTTGCACAAAAGACCTATGACTCGAGCAATGAGTTCAACATTAACCTCAATGAAATGGTCCAACCAAAGTTTCCCATTGTGATATCAACTAACTACATGCTGTGCAATTAGATCTCCGAGGACATTGAAATTGTCCAATAGTGGTGCTTGTAAGTAGTGTCAAATTTTTGAAGCAAACAATCTCTTAGCTAATTCAATCCATTTTCCATTTTGTAAGCCCCACTAATGCATGTCCTTCCAGTAATGGCTCCATTGATGTTATTTAGTGCATTCTTTGCGAATTCTGAGGAGGAGGCATTTCAGTGGTTAAATTGAAATGTCCTCAACGTCAGGTAATTCCTTCACAGGGAGCTTAATCGATCTTGTTGTAGCAGTGGCTCTTTTTGGACCCATTGTATGTGTGGATTCAAGTGGAGGAGTTGGATTTCCAAGGTTGTCCGGAATTGGTGCTAAGTACACATCCTCAACTTATTTGCAAAAGTGTTCCCAATATTGTTCAAGGTCCGTATTTATAGCAGGAAAGTCCGTGGTGCATTCTAGTCGGTTAGGTGAATGCATTAATTGCATATTTTGTGGGAGAAATTTTTTGGTATGTGCGACGATCCTTATTAGTTATGCTTTGGTCGACTTTCTTCATGCGAACTCCGTCAGGGTTGGTCATAATGATGTCTATGATGAGTTGGCCGACTCATTATTGAGTGTTCTTTTTATCAATATTAAGTGCCTTCTAACCAATATTCGGTAGTGGGTGTATGTTTATATTCGATTCTCCATTGGTGACTTGTCTCATGCTCCTTATCCTAATCTACTGTAATTGTAATGTATTTGATGTGTGTCAATCCTTCATGATTTAATTCGTTTTTATACAAGTTCTTCCTCAATTGCAAGTTAGTTTTACAATAACTACCTCTATCTTGGAAAATGTAATTAAGCTTGGATAAAAGAGTAAGGAATTTGAAACCATGGGACACGATGGTCGACTAAATGGAGAAGAAGCCATTCATTCGAAACCATGCCCATATTATACTTGTATAAAGTTTTAATTTGGCATCTTTGATAACTTTGGCAGAAACTTTCCCTTCTAGTATTTCTAGTCGAATCGGTCCATTTTGATGTATTTCTTCAACTATAATGGTCGGTAGTGCTGTGAATTAGACTAAAATATCATTAGGTAGGTCGTTGTCAATATTCTCAAACTTTTAACTTGATGTTACTTGTTCCAAATGGTCGGTTGACGACTCTTTATTCAGTCTTCTGAAATGAACACACATTCTTGACTTTGTTGGGTTGTATTTATTGATGTAATGGACTAGAGCTTGACCTTGTGATATTCTAAATTGTGTTGTTAGCTTCATGTTTTCAAATTTTTTTGTAGAATGAGTTGTCCCATTATAGTGACAAGTTTGATTCATATCCCTCGGTCTTGCTTCATGACTCATACTTAGTTCAACTGGTGTTAGTACTAGGAAACTTTGATTATCAATATTTTTTTATACTTGCTTGATATGCTCAGTGGGAGATTCGTGTTCTTTGTGTTACAGGGTCGGGATTCTTGTCCGTTCCCTTTTGTTAAGAATAATAACTAGGTGTGTTCTGATTTTCTCCTCGACTATTTTTGGAACGACCGATATAGTGAAGTAATGTTGCATCCTTTTTCTAGGAATGACTTTAATGGACCAACAAATGCAAGATTGTGTTTCATAGTTTTTGAGTTGCCAATCATATGATTCTGAATCGGAATTGTACCCAATAGACAGAGGAATCCCTACTATTAATTCTCTTTGATTACTGGGTTCATTGAAATCTTAAATTTTTTGGACTATTTGCTACATACATCGAATATCGTGATCATCAAGTTCCGCTCAGTGTTTTCCTATATATGGATTGATAGGTACAATTACTTTTTTCCCATATCTTTTAATCTTAATCTGTTCTTTCTCCATTGAAATTGAAACTTTCATTTTGCATCCCCACGGTCGTCTGACTAGTGCTGTAAAATACCCCCCCCTTCTCTTGGATCAATGATTTCAAAGTTGTATGGATGACAATTCCCATGATTGAAGTTTTGACATTTTGCCACATGACAATTGGTTCAATCAGTCCTTGGTTGGATAATTTTAGATATATCCCTAATTCTTCTAGTCGTGGTCGACCAATGCTTTCTCACATTGGTCTGGTCATGATATTTGCTTGTGATCCAAAGTCGAGTATGACTTGTGAAATTCGAAACCCATCAACTTCTAGGTCAATAAGAGGATCCATATCAGCTTTGTCTTTGTGGTTTAGACTACATAGCATTTTGGTAAGTTTGTCGTTTTGGCCATTATTTTTGATAATATGCATTAAGTTGATTAAATTTTCCACAACTTATTCATTTGTTAATAGATGAAGTAAGTCATTAAGTATTTTACTTTTTATTTCTTCCTTCTTTTCATAAGATGCTAGTTGTGAGAATATTTTCGAGGCATTTTTTAATATATCATTTCTCTTTGTTGCGTTAGGATAATATTCATGTGTATTGTGCAGTCGAGTGACTTGAGGGTTATCCCCCCCATTTTTTGTGCCTTAGCGTGTAAATACATGCATATTTTTAGTGCTACACGCTTATTTTTAGAAACACATGATAAAATATTAACATTTTTTCTTTTATTAAGGGTTTCTAACATCATGAGGCACTCTTCAAGATTGTGTTCCCTGAATCCACACTTTGTACAAAATTTTAAGTCGGTTTTGTCTTTCCGTGAATAGTAGGGACTTAAATGTTCCTCACTGAAACATACATAGCAGCATGGTCGAGTCCAACCTGGTGGTTGGCACAGTCGATTATTGTAGTTTATGCCTTAACCATTGTACCCTCCTCGTTGGCTATTTCCATAATTGACATGGCTGGTATTGCAATTATATCGTCCTCGTTTATCAATGGTCTGTGTCTAATAGACAGGCTGGTGATTTGATTTATCTTTTAGATTCTTTATGCATTCTGCAGTCGAGTGTTGTGTCATCTGACAAATTCCACACAATTTTGGCTTGAAGTTATCAGCATTATATGGGCAGTCTGTCGTCATATGGGGATCAAATATTTCACATATATCACATAAATATGTTGTCTGCATTGTTTGGACATTTTATGACTTCCTTTCTTGAGGAAAGATATTCAGTCGTTCTTTTGGCATTCTCATTTCTCTTTGCTAAACGTTATAATTATTTTGATAGGTTCTCTTATCATCATAAGGAAAATTTTCCTTAGTCTTCCTTTCATTAGATAATTTTGTGCACCATAGATCATTGTGTCGGAGAGTACCATGCTACATCGATTTCTCCATCCGCTCAATTATGTCTTGCAATTTTCATTCGATGGTGCGACTATAATTATTTGAGTTTAGTTCAATTCTAAATGCTTTCTTTAAGGCATATTCATAGGATGTGTAGTCATGCATCAGCAGTGGAGTTCTGATTCTTTCAGCTAAACCGTCAACAAAAAATTGGATAACTACAACAAGGTCAATTTTGGTGGGAATTTGGCTTAGAATATATTTAAACCGTCGATCATATTCTTTGATAGATTCTCCCACTCTTTGTTTAATCTGATTTAGGTGGTGTCCTGACAATTGCTTTGAATCTTTATCCTTGAAGTGGTCTAGAAAGGAGTCTTTGATCTGCTTCTTTGTTTTTCGACCTTCCTCCAAAAAATTCATGTACCACATGAGTGCACAATTTCTGAGTCCTCCTGCAAACTGTCCAATTTATTGATTTTCATCATCAATTAGGTTAGCTTTCCATAGGGACTCACACAAAAACCAATGCTTTTTAGTATCTCCATCTCCTTAAAAAAATAAGAGTATTAACTAGAAGATGTATAGCCATATTGATACTCCGATGATATTTTGACCTTAACGACTAATTATTGAAAGAAATTACTATTAAATGACTATTGGTGACTTCTGATGAATGCAACTAATGCCAAGACAAACGTATCTCCTCTACAGACTCTTCTTTATCTAGTTGGGACTCCGATGGGTTAGCAGGTTCGATTACTAATTTTGTTGGAGGGGGGGGTTTCCTCGATATATTTTAAGTAAAATAAATTGAAATAATTTCTCCCGAATTCAGTAGTGATGGTAATCCAATTACCTCACTTTGGTCACTAGATCATCAATTTATCTGTGATTCTTCCACATTGTTCTAGTTGGTTCCAAATGTTAATGTCGCATGTTCATAATCCCATGTCGCGCTCAATCATCTGTCTAATAGTTGGTCCAATTGTCACGATCATCGGGATAGAACTAATAGGAGTTGCAGCATCTGGAATTGTGATGCACATTTTCTGGTGAATCAACACCATTGCATTTGAATTATCTTTAGATGTTGGTGCCTCACCTTCTTCTTCAACTAGTTGACTTTCTCTCGAATCAGGTAATAATTTTGGCCACTTGACCATCTCTTTTGACTTATTCAAGCCTCTCTTATGATGTAATTATTAAGAGAGGCTTGAAGAATATATCGATGTTGGAGGGTACTTAATAATAACTTAATAATAAGAGAGGCTTGAATAAGTACCCTCCAACACTAATAGATTCTAGTTGCAATGATATTCCTAATTCGTCAAATGATTATGAAACAAGACATGCAATTCTTGTCCTAGCTATGTACTTTTTTCAAAACAAAAACATACCCTATATGCTCTGAAAAAAATCCCTATACATTGTTATCAAAGGGACTTTCATGGTTTTGCATCGTCAAATGAAGCATCTTCAAAATGGTCTCAGAAATGTCAAAACAAGCGACACCCTTGCTATAACAAAACATGTAAGTGCTAAAAGGTTCGTATGGTATTCTTTTGAAAACCCATTCTAACTCCCTCCGAGAATCAAAACCATAGTTTGCAGTTGTATGAGTATATTGCATGACATTATTAAGAAGGGTCCTACATGCATATTGAATAAAACAATTAGGCACATTTTTACTATCATTATCCATTATGCTATGCCAATAAGTAAAAAAAAACAATCAAGGGATCAACAATTGACTGAAATGGTACAAGAAGCATATGAGGAACAATATCATTCTTGGAAACCATGTGACAATAGTTGGTTTCCCAATTTTCATGGCCAACTGTGTCAATTAGTGTTACATCTGCCACTAAAGGGGAACCAAATGTTATGCAAAATGGAAAGATTTTCCTTTGCCTATTTTCCAGTTACCATAGTGTGTCCAAGGTTGGAATTGCACCTTCTAAGGAATGACCCACAAATATAACATGTTTTTGTTTCCTTTCCTTGGATTCCATATAAATCCACATCTAATTGATCATGGAATACATCAACAAAACGTTACTTTTCCTTTTTTTCAAAAATTTCATCTCTAATTAGTAGTAAGTGAAGAAATAAACCCTCTTTTATGAAAGAAATATCACTTTGTCTTGGCAGTTTTACTTAGAGAAATTAATTTACCTTTGTCTAGAAATATGTATTCTCCATAATATGCATGAACAACTTAAGATCTTCTTGATGGAAAAGGGTTGGTTGATCATCATTACCCTTGAGAAAACCATAGAAGACCTTGTTTTCTGTGTGTATTTTTCCCTCTCCATATTTGCTTTCTTTGATAATGAAACCTTCTATCTTATAAAAGGAAGGGAAGGCCACATATATAATTCCTTTATACTCATTCAGTGTAAATATATATGTATTATTTGCAAGAAGTGACTCTTTCCAAGCCTTGGAAAGTATTACTCATGAAGAAAGGATATTTACAATCTCCCTACCAATATTTAACCTACAACAACATTTCTATAAATTAGCATGATATGGGCACCGAAGAATGAATGAAATATCAATTTAGAATTGTGCATTAAAGATGTCAAATTTGCAATGTTTTGCAAGCTGGGCAATAGAAAAGTGAGCTCTTGATCGAAGATAGTTGATTCCCATAAAGCATGTGGTGGTTGTGGATAAACTTGTAAAATGACCTTAGAGAGCTTGATAATGCCACCAACATATGTGACTGCATTTGGCCAGTTGAGTGAAGCACTTTAAAGTGATTTTATTTCTTTCTACTATAAGTTTGGAATCCCAACTCCTACAAGGTGTACAAGTGGAACAACAATTTGTTGTGTTGCAATATCTCGTTGAAAATACTCTTGAAAAAGAAGATGTGAGAGTAACTCAGCCCCAAGTTGTTTCACTAAGTTGGATTGTGATTCAATAAATATAATCAGTGGCTTAATGACCTGGATAGGGGTGAGTTGCAGGTTATAAAGAGCTTGAGATTTTTCCAAAATATTAATAAGTTCTTGTAATGCACTATGTTGTCCCCATTTACTTAATTCTGGACAGGTCAAACATAGAAAAAGAGGCTCTACCACTATAGTAGCAGATGCAATTTTTGCAATGCTACTATTGTTTGTTAAAATGTGTAGTAATTATGAAATTAAAGCACATAAAGAATCTGGTGCAACATGAAGGATTTCAAAAACATTGTCAATCACCCCATCCTTGACCATGTCAGGATTGCCAAGGGGACGATCATTTCCCAACTTTATAAGAGCACTAACTATAGCCTCAATCAATGGATAATCTATTCCAATAACGATTCCAACAAGAATAACCACAACACCATATGTTGCAACAAGCATTGTCTATTGTTCATCATCCAATACATTGTCAAGGGCGCAGACACTAGCTTCTTGAACTGGAGAGGAATCTATATTAACAAGTTCCATAAGGGGTTGAATATAATCAAAATTTGTAGTTGTTTTCCATACTCTAGATTTTGCAAATAACACAAAGCAAAGTAATAATTCTTCTTCCTTTAACTCCAAGGAAAGAGACGATGCCAAAATTTTGTATAAGCTTTCTACATGATTTATTTATGCAATTGCAATTGCTAATGCATCTGGAGGATTTTTAGATGAAAATTTGATTAGTGCACTAATTGCAGCCTGTTGCTCTTTGTTAGACCCTAAATTGAGCATTTCTACTAATGGTTGAATAGCTTGCCTTGCAACATTACTATATTTAATATTTTTAGCCTCAAAGAGGCCTTAGAGAGCCAGAGTTGCATTGTATATGGAACCCCTTGAACCCATTTGAATAAATTCTATAAGTTGGTTTACAACCCCCATTACAGCCTCATGGAACCTAAGATCAAGAGCATTTCTCAACTTGGTAAAAATTTGTCCAAGAGCATGAGAAAATTTAATGTTATCCATCTACATTTTTTTGCACTAGGATTGATTATCAATCAAAGTTCATTCATTTGGAAGCTGTCAGAGGTAATTTTAAGCATGGGATTATCAAGATCATGGATTACATAATTCAAAATATCATGATTACATAATTCAACAAACAAAAACACTAGTTCAATTCAGTTTTCATTGCCAACCACTACATTTTTTCATATCTGTAGTCCCAAGAATTGGAATTTGTCACCTAAAGGCTATTTATGAGAATACACTAGAAATATACAAGTTCAAATCCTAAGAAGCATCTACAATGAAATCTTATATTGATCCAAATTAAATATTATGTGATAGAAAGAAATTGAAGTTGTACTAAATTGCGTTTGATAGAATAAGAAACTAGTCATATTTACAACATTAGCACTACGATTGAAAGGCATTTTGAAATTGATTCATTCATTCTTTGGGGTGTAGATGAAAACATAAAAATCTCAAAAACTCACAAGGTGATACAAGACTAGGATTTCCACCCATACTTAGTGGTGGCATTCACTACTCCCCTCCTAACTCTATAAAGATGACGTTTCACTTGATTGTTTCATAAATAATTTAGAGCTCCAAATCTAAAATTACATTTTGAAGCAATTGGCCCGTCAAATGCAAAATATTACCAATAAAATGGAATAACTTATGATAATATAACTATAGAAAACTCCATGAAAAAAATATAATTGTACAAAATTGAATCAAGCAAAAATAATTATTACCTAAGGCCCTCTCAAGTATGATGAATTGCACTCTTACTCATGGTTATAGATTACTAATGCTAAGGACACAATCAAAATACACCGATAGGAATGGATATAGTAGTTAGGAAGGATGGGGATGGTAACCATTCTAATTGTGTACCTTAGCCTACAACTTCTTATGAGAAATCTATCAACATCATAATTGAGGAAAACAAGTGAAAAATCAAACATACATCAAACTAGCCTCCAATGCTCTCCATCCACAACCCCTTATTCCAAATGTACACACATTATATCCAAAGTAATATACATAGAGTGAAGATCACTAAGACAATATGGTCTTACAAGCCTAGGACACTCATGTTTTACATTTTAAATATTATTGGAACATACCAAGCATTTTTTTAAGGGTTAATCTTACAACATACTATTAATTCAAAACGCCTATTATCACATCAAATTAAAAATTAAAAATATGCTTCAAAATTATCATTCATGAACATAACTCTCATGCAAAGACAAAATAAATACCTATATGTTGCCCAAAATTATCTGGATGTCTGTGTTCAGAAAAGACAATATTGACCTTGTCTTCAAATGGCTTCTACTGCATGTGCTCATTTTGAAACCATGTATAGAAATTGGAAATATCACTCGAAATTGGAAAATAACACACTTTAAAGAGTGCTTATTCAAGGGTTAGTTCCATCAACTCAGATCCCATTAATACAATAGAAGATTAAATCCGGGGATAATTTTAAGAACACCCCCAAAATTTATATGTATAATAAATGGGCAAATCTCCCTAATATATAGGAAAATTTGAAGGCTATTTTATCAATAATATAATATGTATATATAATTTTTTGGCTAATATTTCATTCTATTATAGAATATTGTAAAATATTGGTGAATATTTCATTCTATTATAGAATCTTGTAAAATATTGGTGAATATTTCATTCTATTATAGAATCTTGTAAAATATTGGTGAATATTTCATTAAATTATAAGATATTGTAAAATCTTGGTGAATATTTCACTGAATTATAAAATATTGTAAAAACTTGGTGAATCTTTCATCAAATTATAAAACCTTGTAACATCTTGTTGAATCTTTTGCTAGGAATACTCAGCTTTTGATTCTGTAGATTACTAAGGTATTGCAATAGGAGAGCATATACCAAAGCTTGACTCTCTCGACTCCTAGACCTTCAAATGAACAGATGCATGAATGAGGAGAGGAGGGATTTATTTATACATTTTACAAATAGTATTAGGTCACTCAAAACTGGAGATGTTGGTGAAACACAAGTACACTAACTAGATTTAGGGCAACTAGGGACTTTACTTTTTATCTTGTCCCTTAATGGTCCAATAGACATGTGGGGACCCAAATCTTGACATACCGTCGACAAACTAATAGAATTGAACACTTTACACTATGGAGTGATTATGGAACCCGTGAACCATTAATACAATGTGGAGTATTATCGAGACCCACAACCATAATATAGTGTATGAATTCCCAATTAGCGTATTTTCCAAATCTCTCATTTTTAAGCTACCCTCTAAGAAAAAATAACCTACTTATCTATTTATAGATACAAATGCCACTTTTTCCTTTCTTTTGTTGACAATTAAAATATGAATTATGTCATTTGATTTAGAATTTTAAGAGTTAGTTATAAACTTGCAATGGTTATTAGAAATAATAACATACACAAACAAGAATAGAAATTGCATTAATGCATCATCACACATATAATTAGAACTACTCTGTCAAAGACTACATTTTCTCAGATAAACTGAGGAGGTGTTTGTATCCATGTCTTTGAAATTTTTTAAAGCATACAAAATGTGGTAAAATTATTTTAGTATCCTCATTGAATGCAAAAGACTAGATATCAAATAGCATAATGTCTACATGATCTCATGTCAAACATGCCATGTACATATTATATACAATCATGATGGAAATGAAGTATCGTGTTCCAACTAAATCATATATTTATCATACATAACTAGATCAATTTTTTTATGATGATAGAAATTACACATCAAAACAAATCACCACATTTTTTTTACTTTTGAATGAGCCTTACAAAAAACATAATATCATAAAACAAGTACTGAACTCAACAAATTTAGGTCACAAAAAATATTAATGAACTTGTCAATACGAATAAGAAAATATACCAGTCATGGACTTCTCAATAAAACTAAAAGTATCTACCAAAACGCTTTGGAAAACTATATAAGAAGACATCCAAAATAATGACCATTCCACTGTACTTCCGCCATTATAATCAATGTGGATTCATTTATGTTACAAAAATCCCAAAAATTAACAATAACAGACATAAAATATGAACACATACACTCTCATTAACGTCTTAGATCCCATAATAATTGCAGAGAAAGATCCTAATAAAAGCACATTTTAAACAATTGGGTCAAATTTAGTTTGAATATATAAAAACCATGTGGTTCCTCTCCATCAAGAGTAGCATCCACTAACAACATATAAATTCCAGTCGATAGTTTAAACATGACAATGCATAAAATAAATCATACCTTCTGAGCTCAATAACACTTTCACGGAACCAATACTCCTAGGATATAATAAAACCCTAATAACACCGAATGATCCCTAAGAATCAAGAGTTCCCTAGATATCAACAAACCTAAAAATGAATCCATGATATAAAGCATGATAAAAGGTAAGTTTACATTATAATAATCTATTAAAATCATGGATAAAAAACATAAAAAACATGATAAACAACATACCATATTAATTATTGGATAAAAGGTTTGTTGCGAATCTGTATTCTTTGATAAATTTCATGTGCGGCATGCCCCTTCAAGACCTGATCTTTCGACAATGGAGAAGTTATGGGAAGATTAAAATGTTGAGGAAACTAAGATTGAAAAGTGGATTCGCATCAACTAGAACCTTCACCCTGCAAGTGAAATCCGATGAGGGTGGACCACGAATCACTGTAGCCTTTATATAGAACAAAATAGACTCTGATTTTCCCTCCAATACTAGAAATAGAGGGATCAAAGAAGGTATCACATGAAATTGACTAAAATATAGGCTAATGCAACCATATGCCTGAATTATAAGGAAAATGGAGGGTGAAATAACCCTTGGGAGCCTACATTATGAAAATTGGGGGTGAATGAATGGTTTCACTAGAATTCGTCTAGAAATTGGGGGCGAAAGATAGACTGGAGGGAAATTTTGCTAGGGTGAAAATAGTTTTTTCATTTCCCTCATGAATATACAAGAGGCTATTAATTTTGGATTTATTTTTTCTCTAATAAATATTGGGTGAATATATTTTAGCTGAAAAACCCTTTCCATATAAGAAAATATCCCACTAAATTTTTGTAACCCCCTTAATATAGCCCATGGTCTATATATAGCCCCTAAAATTATCCATAATTAAATCACCAAGAGAATCCCTATATCAAGCCATGTGAATCAAGGAAAAAACTCTTATCCACCTACCAACAAACTTCCCAGTCTTGTTGTAGCATCGAACGGTGGAGGAGTGGAAGAGAACTCTCCAATACTGCTACCTGAATTTTAGAGTCATGGTGGCCCCCTTAATAATTTTGGCTTCATCTCGTGCGAACCATTTTCACAACACAACCATGAAAGGATCGTACTAGTGAGATTCTCTTTGTATTTGCTCAAATAAACAATGAGATCATATTTCCTAGTGGTCAACCTCCCTTGTGAAGGAGGTTAATCCTGATGGATTAGTTGTATCTGAAGGATATCCCTTTCTTAAATACTACTTCCGTTGAAGTATTTTTGGATCTTTTAAGGTTTCATCAATGTGAAGAAGCAGCGACATCATTGCTTATGAAAATTCAGAGATGATTATATTGGTAGATATGATTACATAGGAAACATTGCTCATCAAATTTATGTTCTTCAATCATACTCTTCAAGAATATGTATCCAATGAAACTGTAAGGGATTTGACATGTAATATACCTATATTAACACTACTATAATAATTTAATTTCTATGCACAACATTTCAACATGTGCTATGGAACAAAACTATTCCAAATATCATTTAAGGCACAACCCAACACCTAATGACAATCCACCATTAGAAACGACAAGGGAAACATTATATAAGAATACAGTGTTGGGCATACTCAGAAATAGAAAGAAATGTAAGAAGAGTAGAAAAAGTACAATCAAGGGCTGTGACTGTTCTACTTGGTCTATGATCCTCCAAAAGTTGGGGTTTTCTCCTGGATCAAATCCAAATGAGAAACTAAAGAGTAAATAACTGTCCCATTGGTTTTGGTCAAAACCCTATTTAAACCATTAAGAATCACACCTTCCATAAGCTCATACTACAACTTATACATGTACACAAATTGAAAAGAATTGAAACCGAAAAACAACAATATATTTAACAATGAAGCATTTACAGTGGAAACGCCTGTAGAACAGACACTTAAAAACAAAAGTTCCCAAATTTTATTAACCCAGTTTAGGAAAAAATTATCCATATAGTTCCTTTACACTGAAACTAATTACCCAGCATCCTCCCATGCCAAGAAAACCCTATACCATGCATTACGTAATCATTTAATGCTTACAACAAACTCACATTTTCAAGCTTTCACAAGATAAATGCTTACTAAAACCCACTATAGTTAAAGTAATCATGTAGGGTTATAGCAAAATCCTAGCAACCTAATGATTTGAAACAATGTATTTGATAGCAAAAGAATGAATCAAACAACACCGTGGAAATTAAATACACCATTTCAAAATAAAAAATCAAAGATATGGAATGGAATGAAAGTCCATTACCTTTACATATTGATGGACTCATTCACTTAATTTCTTAATGAGGTGGAGTCCATCTTCCAACTTCCTTTGAAATTCTTTCAATGAGCGTCCTTTATGAGATGAGGGGTCCAAGTAAGAAGAAAGCTTGTATTTTTTACACATGATTTTTTGATTGAGTTTCCTTGATGTTACATATTCTATAAGACTGAGAAACATGATCTATATCCCTAAATCTGAAAAATCCTAAGGCTAATTTGAGCTAGGCAAAATTTAAACTCTTCAACTATATTAAAAAAATCTCTAAATCTAACTATATTTTTTTCTTCTATTTTCAAATTTTAGTGGGAAAATTAAAACTCAAAATATTTTCTATATCTTTTTTTTAATTTATTTTATATGTGTATTATTTAATTTATATGTATTTTATGTTTTATGTTTTATTTAATTTAATTGGTTTTTTAGTCATTTGTAATTGTGTGACTAATTATTTAGTTGTATTTTTTATCCGATGACTAAATTAGTCATTTAATTCAGCCATTTTTAGTTGTGTTGCTCTAATTTAGTCATTTTTAGCTTAAAAACACTCTCGTGACTAATGTTTTTAGTCACGTATATCACCCATTTTTATTACCAGTGCAATTCACTTCTGGCCAGGATTTTCTCTCATTGGTTTTGGGTTCACTTCATTAAACACTTGGAGGATATCTAGCTAATTTGTTGCACATTGAGTTTTCCATATTTGGTTTTCATATTCCATTTTTGGTGGGTTTTTCAGGAATATCTTCATCAAATCTCATGAGGTTTCATACTTTGAGTATCAGATTGAAGACTTGGATATGTTATCAACTTTGCACCAGTCTTTGTTGCTATTTGGTACACTTGTATACATTTCTGATTAAGGGGGGGGATTGTTAGCAATTTGAATCTAATAATTAAGTGCTAATTCACTTTGTTGTTATCTTTGGTTATTTATGTGGACCATTAAAGGTGGTTATTTAATATTGTACTATAATTGTACTTTATTTGTGATTACATAATTGATTTGTCTCTTTCCTTTTTTCACCACCTCCTTGTTTCTTGGTTGATTTTTATTTTCTTTCTCTTTGTTATTTACATCAATCAAGTTAAGTTTGGCTTTGTTTGGCTCCTTTATCTCTATATTCTTCAAATGTTCTAAATTGAATCTTAGAGATATTAGAGTAAGTCATTCTCGATAATATATTTCATTTATTTTAGAAGAAATTTCCTCCTTTATGTTAACTTGATGAAGAATTATTCCTTTTTGTAAAGAGGAAACAATTTTCAAACTATTGTGCAAGACAAAAAGAAAATCCTATATGCCAACAATAAAATGGAACATGGGGAAGCAACACAGCGACTTCATAAAAAAATAAAATCACCTCCATCAGACAAAACACAAAGTTTGAATCTACACAAAAACCTTGCTTACACCACCCTTGTGTCACATCTTAAACCCTTACTAGAGATCTTGCTCGAAATTGTTGTTGAACATCCCTGCTATGATTTTGAAGGAGAGGACATAGTGACCAATATCCCACCTAATGAATGGTTTATTTTATCTAGGCCACTTTACTTAAATTTCACACTCACACTACAAATTAGGGATTGTTCATCGCTACTAACTACTTTTTTGGCCAACCCTTGAGTTTTGAAAGACACTTGTACACTCTAGTGACACTTAGATTTCAAATGGTCTTTCCTTGTAAATTATAGTAGTTGGTTTGATCTTCAAACAAATTACTTGTTACTACTCCATTTCATCTCGCACTGTGAATGCGTAATCCTATTGGTTACTTCCATAGGAGGATAGAAATTGAGGTTGAGGTTCATTCAACATTCAATATATACAATTGGAGTTGTCTATCCAAAATATCTACCCAAGATAGGTTTATTCAACACATTATCTAGTATCGATGGGACTCTAGTATTGAATGGGTTACTTAAATATTTTGAAGTGAGACACTAGTTGGACGAACCATTGACTAATATGGGATTGGATGGATCTTTGCATCATATAAGGATAAATTTTATATCCATATCACTAATAATAAGGAAGTCTCCAAGGAACAATTCCATATCCATTTAAGTCATGGTGAGTGCCTCAACATAGAAACTTGCACTCCCACAATAATCGATAATCTTAAAGCTACATTAGGAGGGATAGAAGGTTGGAAGGATGAATTTTAATTCCATTCCATCATCCCATGCCATTAGATATTCCTACAAATAAGTCATCATTTTAATTTAATGCAATTTATTCATGTTTGTTCCTTAATTCAAGGGATGGTTTATCACACTCTCTCAAATTGTGTCCCTATTCATTAATGTATATAGACATAGTACCTCATCCCACACTCCATATAAATGGATTTTACCACAATTAGGCAAAGCATTCGATAATGAGGTTCACTTCATGAATTTATTCAATTAGACAACACACTACTCTTCATGTTCGTGAACTCAAATATGAGTCCAATCACACAACTATTTATATATAAATATCAATTGGGTAGGGATTTCCCTTGTTAGATATTTGAATCAATATGGGAATCCACAAACTAATTTCATTTCTTTTCTTTTGGTCCCTTTTCTTTCAATAATTAATAATGTGTGAATAGCAGGAGTTGCAAGGAAGTGAGGTTTTACACCTAAATAGAATCAATTCTAAGAAGTAGGTGGATACATTGGTTTCTCTTTTGATACTCTTCCCATTCTATATTGAGAGGCCCTTCCCTTATTTTCCCTTCCCTTCTTTAGTATAGTGCTGACAAGTGCTTGATAGGGAAAAGAATGTCAACATGTCATTGATGGGGAATACAAATTGGTGAACTTAAGCAACGATCAAATGATATAGAATCTTAGATTAAATTATGGTTATGTATCCAATCAATTTACTTATTCAAGTAGTTGATTCTATTGTGAAAATGATCCTAGTTAACTAGAATTCAACCTCCTTAAATCCCAGCCACCTATGGTTTCTAATACAAGGATCCTGTGAAAATAATGATTTGATCATACCGATTCATGGCCATATAGTCGTGGCTGAAAATTACAACGAAATTGGGTGTACATTGTTGATGTAGTGCACCCAACGTTACACTAGACTTATAAACATACTAATTTTTTCTCATATAATGTTAGATGCAAAATGGTTATATAAATTCCTATAATAAATGCATAACAAAAATAAACATTTATCGGAATCATAACATATCAACATTGTTGATCAACATACAAAACACTCGATCAGACCATATTTCACAACACAATTTGATTTAGTATAGCTTTAAACATAATAACTATGACACAAAAGTTATGACATGAGGGTTGCAACACAAGAGCTGTGACACAAGAGATGTTATACAATAGTTGTGACAAAAGAACTATGCCACAAGAGCTGTGACACACAAGAGTTGTGACACAAAACCTATGGCACAATACCTGTGACACAAAACCTGGGACACAAGACCTGTGACACAAGACCCATGGCACAAGACCTACAACACAAGACCTATGACACAGGCATTGTTATAATAACTATGACACAAAAGCTGTGACACAAGATCCGTGACACAAGAACTATGATGTAATGCATGTGACACAAGAGCTACGATAAAAACACTGTTATGCATAGTGAAACTTAGTTGCAATGAACCAATAAAAAATAAGTTGTTGGATCAATATGGATAACTACAGTTGCATACATAAATATTCAAATACACTAAGGCTTGAGGATGAATATGATAGCCTTTCTTCTATCATTTAAAGATTTATAAATTGTTCATTAAACACCCGACTTCAACCATGAATATGAATTTATTATGTCATTTTAAACAAAGATTCAGTGACACTCAAACATTAACTCATGAGCAGATATAGAAATGGTTGGGCTTGACCAAAAACGTTTTATGGAATGACACATAATCCTTGGGTGTGCAAAAAAACCCTTGTGTGTGTATGCATAACAATAAAACTATAATTGTCCATAATTCATTTACACTTCTATAATTTACAAGTTATTCTATTATGAAAAATTAAATGTCCATAAATAGATTTCCAGACTTGGAATTTTTGTCATTTCCACTATAATTTAAGATAAAACTTCGCATGCATAATCAACCCAACATTCACATCCAAAATTCAAATCAATTATTCATTGAATTACATTAATCATTGAATTTTCCATAAATTGTTAAATAACAAGAAGATTTCATAAATAATTTTAACCAATACTTATCTGAGATTTCAATTGAATGGGAAATTGGCTCCGCATGGGCACACTCCACCCAACTATAGGAATTTTTTCTCATTAATCTCTTAACAAAATTCCACCCCGAGTTGAGAATCATGCATTCACCAGACAAACATCTCACCAGTCTTATAATTTCTCAAGATTAAATACTTGGCAATCAAGAAAATTGGCCTATATCCAATTCCATACCAGACAGTGCATTTCGCTTCCTTCATTTCCTTCTAACTGCACAACAACGAGACACATCACTACCATCTATGCTCAAAGTTCTAGCAAGATACCTATCTACACCATTTTCCACTTCACCGGAATGACTAGAGACAAAATGGGAAGAGTTTCAACAGAATCCTCTAGTAGTTTGGTTCATAGGTTCAAGAGTTTGTATCATATTTCATTCTCATACATTAGCTATCTCCCATGTTCGCTTAGAACTATCTCCCCACACTATGGGATTGGCTTCGGAAAAACATTTTGAATCTTGGTTTTGCATGGTAATTCCTTTCTTTCCCCATGTGGTCTCACCCATGAGCCACATTTTTCTCTTTTTTAATTAATTAAAAACTAAGACATTTCCTTAATCACACTTAATTCCATTTAAGCCATAAAATAAATTTAAGCTATTAAAAGGGGATTTTTGGCTAAATTATTAACATAAGGTAATTTGAGGGACTTAAAAGGTTAATGGGGGTCATAGCATGGTTTCCCCCCTAATAAATTCTTACCCCCTTACTATCTCTCATGAATGCATGAGTCCCCGATCTCTTCAACATACAACCTCATCACAACCAGTTGTGGATTTTAATATTAATGATTGAAAAATACAATATGTCCATCCTTGCAAGAATTCATAAATCATAGTTACATCTTGACATCATCAGACTAGGGGTTTAAAACTAGGGGTGTTATAGTTGACACATACAACAAGAGCATTACTTGATATTGCTATGTAAATTTTAGTTCTTATGTTTAGTTTCTACACCTAATATTATATTTTCACTGTAAATCGCTATCAATGTTAATGTTTTTGATACAATGATTGTCATGGATACTAAACCATCAAGGGATGGGCATAATGAAATTTATATATCCTTTCCAAGGCATCGAAACACCACATTTTAGCAATAGTTGAAGTATTTTAAATATCATAGAAGTTATAATATTTCTTTCTACTTTCGATGTGATCTATTATTATTATTAGGGAAGGTATAATATGTTTGCAATAATTTTTGCAACTTCTTTAGTGACATCCATTATTTTGCAACCAATAATATAATACAAAATAAAATTTGGCCAAATATTAACAATGGTAAAGTTATCATCAAGTTATCATGTAAGTAAAATGTCATCAACATATTTCCACTTATTTTATAAAACTTAAACTTCTAAATTTCTAGGCATTAGTAAATGCACAAACCTAGTGAGACTGATCCTTATTTTATAAAATTTATTTCTAAATTTTTATGCACTAGTAAATTCACACAAACCTTATGATTTGTTGTAGTGCAAAATTCAATGGTATCAATGCCCTTTGCACTTATGATTTCCAGGTGTTAATGATAGTGTGGGGTTCCTTTGGTTTGACATTTTTTATAACTTTGATGTTTAATCGATAGATGTCCAAAAATTATCATCATATTATTGCAATGTGATCAATATTTTTAATACTTGATAAAACAAGAATCAACATCGTAAAAATAAGGTTAATTGTTAATGAAGACTTGATATCAATATGGTCGGGGTTAGGTTTTTCCTGGTTTTTCTGCAGTCCCGGGCTGAAAATGCAGGTTGATGGTGACATATTGAGTGATGAAAAACTTGGAGTCATGTTAGCTCATGCGAGCTAACTCAGTACCAACCAAGTATAAAGACAAGTGGGAACTTTGCCGTACGTTTGTCATTTTTTATGTGTTTTTTAGCTTGTATTTTTTCAGTTTTCATGTGGTGTTCTAGGTTTTTGGTTTTTTTACTTCTTTGGTCTGCGTTGTATTGGTGGGGTCATTTTACTGTAGGCTTAGTTTTTTTTCTATGACCCTTTAGCCTCGGTGACATCTGTTGGTTCTTATTCCTTTTGCGGCGACAGTTGTCGGTCTCAGCTGGGGTTGGTCCTTGATGGGACGTCATTTCAATAACCTAGGGTTTTCACCTTCGAAAAATTTTGAGGGGTCTCTTCCTTATTCTGTTGAGCGGAAGAACGAGGTTCATGGTGTGCACTCTTGTCTACATGATGATGTAGTATTGGTACCAGAGGTTATCCCCAAGTCACGGTCTGGTTGGCCTAGTCGTTTCAAGAATGTGAAGGCATGGAAGCGGCGGTCTGTGAAAACTTTAAAGGTCATGGAAGGGTTAGCTTGTTTCCTTATTCCGCAGGATACTAATTTAGATCGCATTGAAATGTTGAGCGCTCAGGCCATTGTTGGCCGCTTGGAATTTTCGAGTGGGGATCAAAAGGATTTGGTGGAATGGGTCTGAAAGTTCTAGCTGCCGGTTGTTGGGGACGTGCCTAGGGTTATGCAGCTCTTGAATGGCTGGTTAATGTTTATTTTTACGAAGCCTGAACATGTTGGCTTAATTCTAAAGAGGTTTTGGGGTTTTAAGGAAGGCTCCCTCTGCTTGAAGAAATGGCGTTTATCTTTTGACCCCCTGCGGGAGAAACAAAACATTCACCATCTATGGCTCTTTATTCCTGGCCTCTCGATTGAGATTTGGACTGAAGAGATTTTGATGGGTATTGCTAATTCGGTCGGGCATTTTGTTCATCTTGAAAATTCATCACTTCATGGTTTTGGTCATCGTTATGCTCGAGTGATGGTGGAGTTCAAAATTTCTAGAGGTATGTCTATGGAGGTGGAATTGGTGTGGGGGCCTAGGGTTTGGCGTCAACATTTGGATTACTTCCGTATCCCTTTTTGTTGTCATTTTTGTCAAAAGACTGGACATATTCAAGCTTCTTGTCTGGAGGCACAAGTTCGGGCGCATTGGTGGCAGTCCTCTGATCGGTCTAGTGTTAAATTTTCAGAATTTACTTCAATCTCATCTAGGATCTTAATTGAGAGAACAACATGTACAGCAAATCTACAACATATCAATCATGGACACAATAATGCAAGCACACAAGAGACATAGAGTTTACTTGGGGAAAACCATAAAGGTGAAAAACCCCAATAACTTCCTCGGAGATAGATAGAGAAATGATAGAACCAGAATACAAGAGATAGTCTTCTCCTAGCAGCAGAGCCTCCTCCTCCACAAGTGCGCCACTCTCCAAAGTGTGAGTGAGAGAATCAAATGATAAATTAGAGATCTCTCGATCTCTATTTATACTAGACTTGACTTGCCTAATAACCTTTACTAGGTCGGCCTTAACTTAACCACATAACACAATGCTAACTGGGCCAACACCCAATAGGGTGGTCTAATAACCCTTTGACCCACATGGCCGACCCCCACTAGGGTGGTCTAATAAACCTTCTACCCACATGACTTATACAGGTCTGACCCCAACAAGGTGGTCTAATAACCCATCAAGTATAAGTTACGACACTTACAATATAAATGACGACACTTCTGTATAGAGGAATAATAACATCTCTATAGGAATACAACCACTTCCGTATAGAGGAATAATAACATATCTATAGGAATACAATATACATATATGTGAAATACATTCCAAAGTTACATATACATCAACATCTAGGTCCTCTGCTAATGTTTCTTCAGGCTCGGTTGGGGTTTCTAAAGATTGTGCTCCAATCTCGAGTAAGCTCTCTCCTTGTATTGGATCTCGTATCCCTTCTATTCCTGAGGAAGTTTTATTGTTACCTCAAGTGGCTGAAGACATTTTAGACAAGAAAATTGCTTCTGGAGATATTGTTTTGAATTTGGGAAAGGGGGAGGTCTCACCTTTTGACATTCAGCATGATTCCCTTCCTTCTAAATCTAAGATTTGTTGAGGATTGTTTGGGGACAATACTGTGCCATTGAATGAGGGGGTGGAGATTTGTTGTTCACCTGTGAGGCGGCGGGATTCTGACCTTGATATTGTTGATTGTGGTGAAAGTTTGGCTTCCGATATTGCCTCAACTTGTAAGGTGTCTGGGACTGGATTATCTGTTGGTCCTTCCAGGGGAGTTAGGGTTGCTTATGTTCTGTTGGAGCGTGGTCCTTTCACTTCTAACAACTCTGCTTTATTGAATGAAGCTGGCTATAAGCCTCATCCTGATGTTATTACACCATTACTGATTTTTTCTAAAAACCCTTCTCTCAACCCTCTTGTACAGTCAGTCAATTCAGCCAGATTTTAGAATGTAACTATTCAGAAAGCTAAGAAGTCTACTAGGAATGGGAAGGGTTTGGATGGTGATACGGTTCCTGTTATTGCTCAGGTGTCTGAAAGAATTAGGATGAAAGAGGGGTTGGTTTGTCCTGAAGTTGATTCTGGTGGGAATGATAGTCATTAGGTGGATACTTCTGATCCTGGAAGAGTTCTTTTTGGGAAGGAGGTGGTTGTTTCGTCTGTTGCGTCTCGGGCCCTTAGAGCAATTTCCCCCTGTGATATTGTTCCCTAATGTCTATTTTCTCTCTTAACATTCGAGGGTTGGGTAGAGATGTGCAAGTAAGGGCTCTTTCCAATTCAATTTCTACTTCTCGTCCTAGTATTTTATTACTGCAGGAGATTATGTGTGACGATCTTTTAGCTATTTCTAAAATTGCGGGGGTTTTGCCTGGTTGGGAAATTTCTACACTTGGTTCAAATGGAATGTTTGGGGGACTGGTGGTTGCTTGGGACCCTAGATTCTATTCCTTTTGTGTTTTTCCTACTTCCTGGGGTATATTATTGGAGGGATCTTGCAAGTCTTCAGAGCATCATCTCTCGATTCTTAATTGCTATGCCCCATATAAAAATAGAGAGGTTTTTTGGCTTGGGTTGCAGTCTTCTGGGATCTTAAATTTGGAGAATATTATTGTGGCAGGGGATATTAACTTTACCAGGTTGGCCCAGGAAGTATGGGGCACTGAGGCTAAATTGGATGATTTGGCACTCTTCTTTTCTGCATATCTTATTGATGTTTGTACAGGGGCTATGGTCCCAACCTATTCTAATGGTAGAGACGGGTGTGAAGGTATTCATAAACGACTTGATAAATTTCTAGTGAATTCTACTTTGCTGGAAAAGTGCAGTCGTTAACGTTCCTGGGTTGGATACTCTAAGGTCTCGGATCATTGGCCTATCTTTTTACAATTGGAGGACAATTTTATTGTTTTAAATTATCCTTTTAAGTTCGACTGTTCCTGGTTATCACATTTTGATTTTGATTGTTTGGTTAGAGATGTTTGGTTAAAAGCAAGCAATGAGTCTGATTTAAATCCTGTTGATCTTTTTTGCTATAAGTTGAAAGTTTTGAAAGGAGAAGTTACTAAATGGATACATCATAAGAAACAAAGCGACAGGTGTAGTCTGGTTGATGTGGAATCTCAGTTGCAAAATCTATATCTACTTAATGTAGATAAGCCCTTAGTTAGTTGTGAAGTGGAGCTGCTTAAAAAATTAGATGCTGAAAAAGAAAGAATTTATTTGATGGAAGAGAAGGAATGGCGGTTAAAGAGTAGGGCTTTGTGGGTAAAGTCTGGTGATAAAAATACTAGATTTTTTCATACTTTTGCATCTACTTGGAGAAACAATAATACTATCTGGAAAATGGTAGATGAGGAAGGGACTGTTGTTGCTGGTATTCAGGGCCTTCAGGTACAAGCTTTAAAACATTTCTATCAGGTTTACTCGGATGATAATAGCTGTGATTTGACCTCACAAATTCAGGTGGCTAGACTTTATCCAAGATATTTTGACAGGGAAGATGCATAAATGTTATGTTCGGATGTTACATTTGAAGAAGTGGAAAGAACTCTTAAATTGTTTTCTAAAGAGAAAAGTCCAGGGCCAAATGGCTGGACTGTGGAGCTGTTTCTGTATTTCTTGGATATTATGGGTGAAGATATTGTCAAGATGGTGGAATATACGAGAAGTCAGGGTATTTATCAGGTGCTTTGAATTCTACTTTCATTACTCTGATTACAAAAGTGAATGACCCGAAGACCTTTGCAGATTTCAGACCCATTGCTCTTTGCAATTTTGCTTATAAAATTGTTTCTATGATTATTGCAGGATGTCTCAAGCCTGTGTTTTCTATGTTCATTGCTCCTGAACAGTTTGGTTTTTTACAAGATCGATAGATACATGATGTTGTCGGTATTACTCAAGAGTTACTACATTCTATTAAGTGTAAAAAGAAAAGTGCCATTCTGCTTAAAATGGACCTTGAGAAAGCATATGATAGGGTCAATTGGGATTTTCTGAGGATTCTCTTGATTCAGATTGGTGTGCTAGCTTTAGCTATTAACTGGATCATGGCTTGTGTTAATATGATGAATATTGCAATTTTAGTTAATGGGGATCCTACGTCTTTTTAGTTGCTCAAGAGGTATTCGTCAAGGATGTTCGATGTCACCACTTTAATTTCTCTTGGTGATTGATGGTTTGAGCAGGTTGATTAAGCAAGCTCATCAGCAAGGTAAGTTTAAAGGTATTAAAATTTCAAAGGATCTATCCCTAACACATGTTCTTTTTGTTGACTATGTGCTGATTGCTGGGATTGCGTCAGTTGATGATTGGAGAATGCTTCATGGTATTATTGATCTCTTCTGTAAGGATTCTAGCATGAAGGTTAGTTTAATGAAATCTTGCCTCTATCAAAATTAGGTTAGTGATGATAGGGTTTCAGAAATTCAATCTTTTCTCCGTTACAAATGTAGTATGATGTCTGATGGTTTTACTTATTTGGGATTTCACCTAAATCCTAATGGTTATCTGGTTAAAGATTGGGAATGGCTGATTAAATTTTTTGAATCTAGAATCTCACATTGGACTTATCGGTTGCTATCCATTGGCGGTAAAATTACTCTGGCAAAGTCTGTGTTGTTGGGGATGCCGGTCTATTGGTTTTCTCTACTCCCAGTGCCTTGCTCTGTCATCAATTCTCTAAGGAGACTTCTTTTCAACTTCTTATGGACTGGAGCTCTGAAACGTGCTAGTTTGACCTTGGTTAGGTGGGAGAGATTATCTCTTCCTTTTACTTCAGGGGGTTGGGGGTTAAAAGATCTGATTGCGTTCAGTGAAGCTTTGCATCTTAAGAGTATGTGGAGGGCTATTTATGGTGGATCCCTTTGGTCAAAGGTTATTTATCTAAAATACATTAATACAAAGATTCCTTTCTAGTTAAGACGGCCAAAGAAGAAGGTGAGGGGAGTCTCCCCAATATGGAAAGGATTTATGAAGGTTTACTGTTGGTTTGCCTATTATCTTTGCTAGAAAATTGGTAATGGTTCAGAGGTGGCTATTGGAGTAGATACGATTCTTGGCCTCAAAGGGACTTATAAATTTTTGCCTGAATTGTCCATTTTTTTGAGAAGGGTTGGTCTATTTACAATAAATTCTATTGTTAAGAATGTTGTCTAAGGTTATTGGCTTAATGCTGCTGATCTAAATCTACCACCGGATTTGATCATTGAATGGGAAACATTTATACATGGATTGAATGTTGCCAGCATCCGGCTCAATGAAGATGATGATGTGGTGGTGTAGGGTGGTAATGAAGCATCATGTAATATTACAGCTAAATCATCTTATGACTATATTATTAAAAGAAGATGTATTTTTCCTAACAATTGGTGGTATAGGAAGATCTGGCTTTTGAATTTGCCATTGAAGCTAAAATGTTTTAGCTGGTTTTTGTTACTGGATCATTTAAACACATGGGACAATTCTCCTGGGATAGGGTGGGTCAGTCCTAATTGTTGTATCTTATGTAAATCTCATCAGGAGACTGTTTCACATCTCTTCATAGAATGTTCTTTTGTTGTGGAACTTTGGGATAAGTTCTATCAGCTTTTTGGTATTGCTTTTAACTGGAGTGGTTCTACTGTGGATGCTTGTCGTCTGGATTGGATGTGAAATTGTAAACAGTATCTTACACTGCCTATATTCATTTGTTGATCCATTTGGTTTGTTAGAAACAAGGTAACCTTTTAAGATCATACTCCATATGTGCAGGGCTCTTTCAATATTATTCTCTCACACTTTCTGCAGTATCAGACAGATATATCTGTTTCTGCTCATAGAAATATTGGGGAATTTCATTTCAATATTAAGGATCCTGTTTTATTTATTGATGGTGCTACCAATTTTGGAGATTGTGGTGCGGGTGGAGTGATCTTTATAAATCATTCTCATTATTATTCACTTCGTCTAAAGTGTGGCAGAGGTACTAATATGAAGGTAGAACTCTTGGCTCTGTGGTGTGTCGTCAGAGTTGCAAATCTCTCTGGGTTAGCATGTGTGAAGATCTTTGGGGATTCACGTGTGACTATTAAATGGACCCGAGGAGAATATGACATTAAAGTTCTGGATTTGGATAGTTGGTGTAGGAGAATCAAGGATGAACTCAGTATTTTCAGTTCAATTTCTTTGGAGCATATTTTCAGGGAATTCAATGATCAGGCAGACTTTCTGTCTAAGTTGGCTCTTGAGGGTGAGGAGGATTATTTGCTTTGGGAGGAATTTTGGGAGAATCAATTGATTGATTCCAGTTCTTATAATTTCATGATCTGATTCAGTTTTCTGCTTTTCTATGCTTTTGGACAATTGGCAACTTTTAAGGTGTTAATTTTGTATAATCAAGACTCTCATTGATAGAGATTTTAGTTGGACAATCTGGTTTTTGATAGATCCAATCATGTACTATTTGATTCAACTTTTGAATAACAATAGTATGTTTTTTTTTGCGAAAAAAAATATCAATTAAACTTTTTAGGTAGTATGCATTGCACAAACTAAAACTAAATTAATATTAATAATAATGTAACTTTATTAATCTTAAAAATCAAATTGATCATATTTATTTGAACAAAAAATTAAATTATTATTTATTACAATTCAAAATAAATAATATCCTTTATTCAGGTTTCAGAGAAAATGTTATAATATTTATAAAACCTTATATAATAGTTATGAATTTTGATATCTTTTATATTTATTAATTTCCCTATCTATTGTTAAATTAACATCCACTTCAAATAAAATATTTGAATTTTGGAATTTTCATATGCTTCGTCTAAAGAGTACATAACACATGGCACTTAAATCAAAATTGGATGTTTGATTAGTCTTCATTACTACGATGAAACTCACTATTAGCTTTCTTTGTGCCATCTTAAAAGTATATATAACGTAATTATGGTTAACATATAGAATAAGTCCTAAAATTACACTTAAATCCTCTTATTATAAACAAGGATCAACCAATATGAGTTTTATCTCCTTTGTGAAAAACATTCGAAATAAAATTTTATTTTACTAGAAGGGTTTTGAACTTATCATTATGTTGGTCATTTTTTTCTCTATTGATTGTGGAATGATTTAAACCTAAATTGCATAGAATGGGAAAATAAGAACAAAATTTGGAAATGAGGAACCCCCAAAAGTTTGGAAATGACGAAACGTTATATATCTATATATATAGATAGATAGATGAACAAGGATATTTTAAAAATTCAAAGTGAAACATAAATAATAAATCATATATTTAATATCACATTTTAATCATAAGTAATTACATAATGGGTGAAAACATGAAGTTGGGAAACAATTTTGGCTTGTTTTTCACAAACAAAACTGCTAAATTTTATGTTTTCCAACTTCGACCTCTTCAAACCCATATCTCCCTTAGGAATTTCAACTTGAAGTAAACACAAAGGTTTTATAGAATTGAATTAGCTTTCTACTCGTATTTTTTTAATTTTTTTTTATGGACATATCATGGGACAAATTTGTTGTCAAGAGACGACATATACTTGAAAATTTTAGGTATGGATAATGAGTGACCTGTGTTGACAACAGTTTTTTGATAGATGGTTATTCATTTTAGCAAAACCAATTGTAGGCTCATAATCTACACACACTACACTGGATCCTAAACTATAATTTGAGTTTTTTAAGACATGGGAACTATTTTTTATTATTTATCGAAACAACGTATGTTCAAAAAATGGTGCATTATTGACACATGTTTTTGTCTTCACATTTTCTTTCAAATGTGACTCTTATTGGAAAACCTAAAAGTACCCTTTTGAAGAGGACGAGCCAATTATGATTTCTGTGAAATTTCAAATTTTTTGGTGTTGTCTTTGTTATGATATTGAATTTCATTTCGGGTGATTTTCAAAGTAATAAAATTCTTAAGGGATAAGGTTTAGAAAAAAAAAAATAATAAATAGAAATTCAAGTCGAAATGAAACAATTATTATATCATTGGAAACTAGATTCGGAGATGAATCCATTGTTACGAAGTCCGATAAATAATATTTAGAATTTGCATGGATTCGGGCTTTCTGAAGTTGCAGGTTCCGGAAAGATGCCATATATTTCCACAAGTTTGTTGAGCATAAAATCTCGGTCGAAAAAATATCTTCCAAACTATCAACCGAGAGTTTAGTTCAAACTCTCATCCAAGAGTTTTTTTTAAATTCAACGCAACGATTGGTTCAAACTCTCGGCCTAGAGTTTTTTTAAACTCTCGAGCGAGAATTTGAAATCTCAAAACTCTTGGCCTAGAGTTTTTTAAACTCTCGGCCTAGAGTTTGAGGTTGACTTATTTTCGCGTGATCATCCACTCGCGCTCCGTTTTTTTCAGTCCATTTATCACAAAAGTGTTTCTCAGGTTCGCGATTTCACCCTAATGCGAGTAATAATATCCAAAACTAACCTTTATATATGAGGCTACAAGTACAATGTTACATCAACATATAAAAATCTATGAACAATGAACATGGAAATAAAACAAGAGCTAAAACTAGTAATTATTAAAAAGTAAAGACTAATAGTTATCATCCTCATCTTCATAATCCTTTTGAAAAATAGAACAAGAGACACGCTAAATAGTGGAATGTAGCGTGGAAGAAAAATTCAAATTCCACTTCTAGGTTACTCAATATTTGGACCAAGCCGTAGCTAAAGTTTTTTTTTTTTTTTAATATGTTTTGAAGTGATCGAAATGTGTCGTACGAATGCCATCTATACCAAAAATGTGTTTCCCTTCTAAAACATGTGTCCATATGGATGGAAACACATTTTCGATCCATACGATATGCATTCTCGATTTTCCCCAAGGAAACATCTTGGAAATGAAGGGTTAACGTTTCCTACAACATATGTTTAAACGTTGATTTTATTCCAAAAATTATTCACTATTATTTTAAATGATAAATATCATTTAAGCAAGGTATCATCCTTAATATATAAGTTATTAGTTGCGTTGGTAGCTAACTAAATTAGAGAGGTATTATTTCTATCTATCCATGTGAAATAAAAATCAAATACCAAAATCTATCCGTGAAATAAAAAATAAAAAATAAAAATAAAATACCAATACCATAGGAGAGAATAATTTTTTATTTGAAACAATGTGAAGTGAAAATATTCTATCCATTTATATCTATAAATCATCGAAATAAAAAAAAATCTAATAAATACCATCACTAGCGGAGAACGAAATACCACACAATTTGAAATAAACTTTTGGGAAACAAAATTAGATTATTTAGCATCTCCAAAATCAAAATCAATTACAGTGTGACATGTTTCTCTAAAATGTGATTATTAAATGAAAAAAAAAATTGCCACTAACCAAAATTTGGTTTAATAAAGCCATCGAAAGTAAGGCCATAAAAAAAAAACATGAGAGCTCTTCACAAAAAAATTATTTGTTTGTGACACTCACACGCACTACAACTATTGCATTAAATGTGTGAGGAAACAAGTTCCCCATATGTTTCTACTCTCGGTGAAGCAAACAAGTTGTGGAAGAGGTTGGTGTACGCCATGGAAAAAGACGAGCATTGTAGAGCCGAAGAGGAAATGAAGAATTACATCTTTGTCATCTTCATTAGTGTAATGAGAGCCAAAAGTTCATCAGTCGACTGATTTCTACATTCTACTAGATGTTGGTGCTCCCTACGCCATGGGATGTTTCAATTTCTTACTGTCACAATTTTCTACATTTGGGCATATACTTTTAGCACATCGTGCTTTTCAAGATGTGGGACGTGTTGAAATTTGGTTGGCATTGATGTTAATTAATGTCAAAGAGGATGTCAATTGATTCAGTGTAATTCATTGATATTAATTGATGTCAAAGTGGATATAACATTCCTATAGTAGTGTGAAGAAGTGTATGGAAACCACTTTGAATGAGTGTTTGTGCAAGATGGTGAAGGACATGGATGCTAGTGTGAAGAAGTATATCTAAAAGGTGCATCCAGTCTGAAGGTGTGTGTTCAAGGAACACAAGTAATATATCCTACTACATGTTGTACTTGTGTAGAAGGCATATCCATCATGTCATACAACTTCGTGATAACAATCAAAAGATTGGTTGAAAAAGGTACTTGTGCACAAGAAATCAAGGACTTGGTTGAAAAAATAACACCAAGTGTGCATGCAGATTCAATTCAAAGAAGAACACAAGTAATGTATCCTACTACATGTTGTACTTGAGTAGAAGGCCAGTCCACCATGGCATACAACTTCGTGATAACAATCAAAATATTGGTTGGAAAAAGGTACTTGTGGACAAGAAATCAAGGACTTGGTTGAGAAAATAACACCAAGTGTGCAAGCATGGTCAAAGAAGTCTCTCGTGTTAAATTTTTAGAATTTACTTCAATCTGATCTAGGATTTTAACTGAGAGAACAACATGTACAGCATATCAATCATGGACACAATAATGCAAGCACACAAGAGACACAGATTTTACTTGGGGAAAACCATAATGGTAAAAAACCCCAATAACTTCCTCAGAGATAGATAGAGCAATGATACAACCAGAATAAAAGAGATAGTCTTCTCCTAGCAGCAGAGCCTCCTCCTCATAAGTGCGCCACTTTCTGAATGAGAGAAGTGTGTGTAATGAGTGATCAAATAGAGATCTCCCGATCTCTATTTATACTTTTCCGGTCCTGCCCAATAAACTAATGGGGCCTACATGTCTAGCTTAACCCATGTTTAACTTAATCCGGGCCGACCCCACACTTGGTGGTCTAATAACCCTTTGACCCACATGGTTGACCCCCAATAGGGTGGTCTAATAACCCTTCGACCCACATGAATTATATAGGGCCGACCCCAACAAGGTGGTCTAATAACCCATCAAGTATAAGTTACGACACTTACAATATAAATGACGACACTTCCGTATAGAGGAATAATAACATCTCTATAGGAATATAAACACTTCCGTATAGACGAATAATACCATCTGTATAGGAGTACAAAATACATATATGAAATACATGGGTGAAATACATTCCAAAGTTACATATACATCAACACTCCCTCTTAACTAGGAAGGTATTTCTAGACACAGATCTGCTAGCACAAGTCTTCTTCTCTAGATCATCACCAACGAATCATCATCCTCGAATCATCGTCATCATCACTGCTGCTGCTATTTCAATCAATCTCTGAATCTACTCGTCATAGGAAGTTCTACAGAGCCAGTCCTTTTTCATACTGGATGTAGGCCAACCACCTGTAGGTATTCATCATCTGTACGAACTGTCTGATAGAGGTGGTCTCTCGGGACTAATTTTATGTGCGGATGCAATACCGGAAAGAGCATCCCAGGAACATTTATGTGCCTAAGCATGACCGACAAGATATCCCAATATTGATTACATGTATCTCCTTCACAATACCTTTAAAGAGCATCCCAGGAACATTTATGTGCTGCAGTACGACCGACAAGATCTCTAAAGAGCATCCTAGGACTTATTACGAGCACACAGCTCAACCTCTCGGATCTCCAAGACTGATTACATGTGAATAGACAATACATTTAAAGAGCATCCCAGAAACGTTTATGTGCCGAAGCACGACCGACAAGATCTCTAAAGAGCATCCCAGGACTTATTACGAGCACACAGCTCAACCTATCGGATCTCCAGGACTGATTACATGTCTCCGTAGTAATACTTCATCCCAGGACTGATTACGAGCACACAGCTCAACCTATTGGATATCTGAGGACTGATTACATACTACATAGCAATACCTCATCCCAGGACTGATTACATGCTATTTGCACAAACTGCCACATATCATCTCTGACCTCCAAGTATCAACCTGATACTCATGATCCAACGGATCATCATCGCACGAAGCATCATCCTGATGCTCATGATCATACTGATCATGATCACTATACCATCTTGGTACATATCATCTGGAGCAACATCATGAAGCTCATCATCATGATCATCCTGATCATACAATGCATCCACCTGATGCATACCAAGTATTTACCTAATACATATCACCATACATGATCCACCTGATTATACAATGTATCCACCTGATACAAATACAAATACATGATCCACTGGTGAAGGCGGCAAGCCCACTGGTGCAACAAAGACACCTGCATATCTATCCAAGGAAGTAGTGGAGACCGTTGGTGGGTGCATATGAAGGGAATGGAGCTGAGCAATGACACCATGTGAATTCGTCTTAAGGATCGTTTCCAAGCAATGTGAACTGATGATGTAGAGAGACCCTAGTTGTAAGCCCATAAATTTGTGTTGTGTCCCATTGACTGAAAACTACATCCAAAGTTCAGCAAAATCCCATAAGATGGGGCCAAGTGTGCATAACCATTGAACACCCAAAACCACATCACATCCACCTAAGGATAAGGAAAACATGTCAAAGCGCAGGTTATAATCTTCCATAGAGATACACACATTATGACACTTCCCTTTGCAAGGTAAGGTGCCCCCATTGGCAACCATGACTTCAAAGTTGGAACAAGGATGGACAAAACAATCATCCTGTTTAGCAATCCGAGGATCAATGAAGTTGTGAGTGCTACCGGAATCAATGAGTATGGTAAGAGGGAGCTTCTTGAAGTATCCCCTGATCCACATTGTTTGTGGGGTGGTGACGCCAGTTACAACATGGAGAGAGATCTCAGGTGGGCTGTCTTGAGATGGGGTATCAACAGGCGGGTGCTGAATGTCGACCTAAACATCTACTGTATTTGGAGCTTCTTCACCAAGTTCTAAGGTAGGCAGAGAATCCACATCCAAGAGATAGAGCTTTTGTTGAACACATCTTTGTCCCCAAGTGAATTTGTCATCATAATTATAACAAAGCCCTTTTTCTCGGCGTGCTTGCATCTCCGTTTCAGACAAATGCTTGATAGGAGTTGGTCGAGGAGAAGGCATGATGGGAGGTCGTTGGGAACCCATATTTTTGAAGGGAACAAAGGTGGGTTTGGAGCGTTGTTGAGTTGCGATCTTGTCCTCTGCCAACTTAGCCAACCCTAGGACTTCCATCATTGTGTTGGGATAGAACATTTTGACTTCTGAGCGGATTTCATCCTTGAGACCACTGATAAAACAACTCCTGTAGAATTCATCAGATAATCCTTCTGTGTGATTCGCCAGTTTCTCAAATCCTGTCTGATACTCTCTCACTGTGCCAATTTGGTGAAGTTTAGTGAGTGCTCCTTTGAAGTGATCAAAAGCACTAGGACCAAATCCTGGCAAAAGGAGTTAGCAAAAATCTGTCCAGTTTGGCTCAGGATGAGATTTGATGTACCAACGGTACCATTGAAGGGCTTCCTGTTCCAAATGAAAGGATGTAAGTGGAACTTTATGGATATCAAAAGTATTATGCATACTGAAATATTGTTCTGCTCGGTATATCCATCCAGTCGGATCAGTACCATTGAAGTGAGGAAAATCAAGCTTCGGCCCACGAAAATTGCTGGAAGAAGAGAACCTTGTGGCTGCAAAAGATTCTGGCTATCAGTTATTGTTCATGGCTGAATGCTGAAGATGGAGGCTAAGAAATATTTTCCATATCTTGGAGTTTGGTTTGGATGGCTGCAAGTGCTTCCTCCATGGTGTGTGCTCCTGCACAGGTGACAACCATAACTAGAGTTTTTTTTTTTTTTTTTTAATTTGGTGGGGGGGATGGGTAGAAAAACACAAACAGACGCTGATTTAGTAAAGAAAAATTTGGATTGGGGAAAAAATTTGATGGGTAATTGGGGTTTGAGGCAATTTTGGACACTGTTGAAAGGACATGAAAGCAGAAAAGGGGGATTTCAAAAGCGGGGTGATGGAATGAGAAAATTTGGCAGATAGGGACAAAGAAGCAGAATTAGAAAAGGAACTCTGTGGTAAAATTTGAAGGCGATCAGGTGAAAATCGAAGAAGTTATGGCAAACCCTAAAAATAGACAAATGTGAGATTTCGGGTGTTGGGAAGTGGAATTTGGGACAGGGTCTTCAGGAATGAAATATGCAGAATGGGATTGCAGGGATGTCAGTGAAGTTTCAGGGAAAATAGAGTTGAAACAAGGGAGATATGCCCGAAAAAACTGATTTTTCTTTTCTTTTCAGAATGCAGTGGCTACGGCTCGGAAGAGATCTAAAACAGATAGATCTGAAATGGCGCCGAATGGATTGAAAATGGCTGGATCTGGAATGGCTTTTCGAATGGATCTGAACGGCTGGATCTGAAATGGCGCATCAGTGATCGACAACAGTTCAGCTGAAAATAGATATGGACCCCATGTATGTGCGGCTTCCTAACAGTTCAGGGGTTTCACTCGGCCACCAATGCTGTCTAACGGCTTGCGTATTGGGGTAGTACCCCTCACTCCATGGCTCAGGTAAAACTAATAACTGCTTTGCCACAAATGATAGCTCTTGGTTTACCTCACGGGTGGGAATTAGTCAATCAGGTAGGGGTTGTTTCATTTTTCACTGGTAGGTCCTCTCAATGAGCCAGCTACTTCGGGGTTCCTATGGTACTCCTCACAATGAGTTTTAGGGTTTATGCCCAAGTACTTCCCACAGTTAAGAGGATAAGGATTATTCCCAAATTCGAACCTGCAACAGATGCAAAAAAAAATTGGCAGAAATTTTACCCAGCGAGCCCAAGAAAGCGCTCTGATACCAGATGTGAAGAACCTGCAATAATTAATTAATGAAAATAAATGAGATATCAGAATAATAGAACTCAGAATCACTTTTATATTGATCATGGGCCACTTCGAGGGGGCAACCTCCTTTGAGCAAGCTCAATACAATTAACTTCACGGTGCCTTCATAGGCCTTAACACACACTTGTATACTAAGTCTAAGCGCCAATACTATGGGTCAATACCATGTGTCAATACAAACCATGGGCCAATACAAAATATGGATCAACAATTACTACGGGTCAAAACCATGGGCCAATACAAACTATGGATCAATAAAACTATGGGCGACTTACAAAGCATATGCGCCAACAACAATAACACAAACTATGGATCAACAAATACTATGGGACAACTTACAAAGCATATGCATCCAACAACAATATACTAACAAAGTAACGACATGGGTTCCTAACATGTGCATCTGCATCTTCCGGACTCATCACTTCCCTTTGGAAGGAACCTCGATCTGAAGTGCACCAAGCCTCTCTTTGAAGTACACAAACTCCACTCTGGCCAATGGCTTGGTCAATACATCTGCAACCTGCTCATCCGTCGCAACATGCTCTGCTCCAGCTGTACTCAGTGCTATGCAGGACTGCTTCCTGCTAAACCAAGAGATCACACCTAATCCCATACTGAAGCAGCACCCAAAAGTGATCTTCCTATTTGCAGCACTGCCTGCCCAATCTGAATCAACATAACCCTATAGGTTAAACTTTTGATTCGCATCATACCGGAGCCCATAATCAACTGTACCCTTCAAGTACCCCAGAATATGCTTTACAACAACTAGGTGAACACTCCTTGGATCCGTTAGGAACTGGCTCAATGTGTTCACCAAAAAGCAAATATATGGTCTTGTGTTCGTCAAGTACATCAAGGACCCAATCATCTGACAATACATAGAGATATCAACCAGCTCAGATGAGGCATCGCATACAAGCTTTAGATTCAATGCCATAGGTGTGGCCATGGCCTTGCAATCCATCATCCCGAACCTCTTCAAGATCTCTACTGCATACCTCCCTTGTCCAAGGAAGATTCCATCTGCACTCTGCCACACCTCCATGCCAAAAACAAATAGTGCATCATCCCCAAGTTCTTCATCTCGAACTCGGCAACAAGCTTCCACTGCATGTCAACAATCAATCTATCCTCACCTGTTACAAACAGGTCATCCACATACGATAGTAGT
The DNA here is from genome assembly GCA_027924585.1 of Larix kaempferi. Classification (NCBI taxonomy): domain Eukaryota; kingdom Viridiplantae; phylum Streptophyta; class Pinopsida; order Pinales; family Pinaceae; genus Larix; species Larix kaempferi. The sequence continues at coordinate 727,079 of BSBM01002227.1, read as the reverse complement.
ATCACTAGATTGCCTTCCTCAACCTTGTAGTAAAGGTTGGAATCTGCTTTACTCTTGGTAAATCCCAAACTGGATAGAAAGTTGTTTATCCTACCATACCAAGTTTTGCATATATATGACTCCCTGTCATGTGTCTCAGAACCAAGTGGCTTCTCCACACACACTCCTTCTTCAACTACACCATTCAAGAAGGCTGTCTTGAAATCCATCTGGTGTATCTTCCACTTCATCACAGCAGCCAAAGAAAGTATGGATCTAATGTAAGTGTATCTGGCTACATGAGCAAAAATCTCTATGCTACCACCTGCAGCATGCTTGATCTTGTAGATCCTCTTGGAAGTCACTACAGACTACCCTTTGGGACTGCATCCCAAACATCTTCATGATAACTTTGTTGCTGAACAAATTTCATAGTCCTTCTTTTGTAGGTGATGGTATATGATCTTTCCTACACAATAAGTTAAATTGCATGATTAGAAAACATCTCATAGTTTTCAGAACAAATTCTTACACATAAAGAAATATGTCATACAGTCATACAATTATCTTAGCCAATGCTTCAATACAACATTTATCCATATTCCGTAACTTTCTAGATGCCTTCCAATCTCTACCAGAACATTGTTAAGAGTGTGCACAACTCCTAACATGTCAGCAAAGAGGTTTCATTCTAGATAAGTAGCAATGGAATGTTGTACAACTCCATTGGCCACTTACCCATGTATATTAGTAGTATATTGTTCATCAATGCAACTATTCTAATATGCATAATACACAATCTAATTCTAGGAACATAAGCATACACATCATTGAATAACATTATGTAAATATTTATCTCTGTTTGGTTGCTGGGTGGACTCCCTCTGTATCTTTGCAAATCCATTCTGATGTGGATTGTGAGAAGTGGTCAACTCCCTCTGAATATTTGCATCCTTGCAGAAACTACTGAAGTGTGCTCCTTTGCTTTCTTGCAGGAACAACTGAAGTGTGCTCCCTCTTGATCTTTGCTTCCTGGATTACCTGTCCATGAACTTATATCCATCATTAATCATTGTGCATGTTGATTAGTATCATCATTGTGTTATCCTTGAGGTCGCATACATAATCACACATTTATTAGTATAATCTTAAAGCTATCAAAACACAATAATATTAAACATGTATAGTCATGATCATTCACAGATAATAAACATTAGTATTCAAGGTTTTAGGGAAGTCTTCTTTTACTCATGCATATTCTTATTTGATCATAGGACTCTTCTAATTAGTTAAATCATCAATGCATACACCCGTGATTACTCAAACCTATAACTTCATGAATAATCATTATCAACAACACAACAGTATAAGATCCTAACACAAGGTAGGATTCTAGCTTGATATAGGAAAAACATACCTGGATTAGCATGCTAGCTAGTTATGTCTAACATACCCGCATAATGTCTTTCGGTTCTCTTCAGTGACTTGTGCTAGTAACCTGCATGTCTCATAAGTTAACCATTGTAGAACCAAGTTATGCATACCTAGTACATAGATCTTCTATGTGATCCATGACAATGGATGAATCTTTGTCTTCATGCCACCATGATCATATGTTCTTGAAGTAGAACATGATTTGTCTTTCTTGGTGTACCTTTTATGTTAGCAAACAACATAAACCTCATACAACATCACAATGCATTTGTACAATCATAAGTGTCAACACCCTAATGAATGCATTCATAATTTTGTTAAGGTGATACGACAAGTCTAAAATCAAGATTGTTCTAACCGTAATAACATTAAGACAAACATATCATAAACTTAATCATGAACAAATCTCGAGACATACCTGGATGAGTCATACCTGTCGAGATTGCTTGTAATCTTCTTATGTAAGGCCTTAGCCTCATCTCCGTCTGAGACAAGAACTTCTTCACTTATACAGGTGACCAATCCATCTTCTTCTAGGATTAACCCAATCCACTTGATTTGCAAGAACTGGATATAGAGTTGGATTAGGGTTTGTAAGAGAAACCTCAAAAATTCAAACTTTGAATTTCAAACTTCCGAAAGAATAGAAATATGTGCCTTGATGAGATGATGAAGCTGGTATGTTCAGAATTTGAAAACTGCAAAGTTTCACTCCTCAATTTTGCCTTTGAAACTTCTGGATTCACTGGACATGACCCCGAACTAGGGTTTGATGAAGCCCACTCTTCTGCCCAATCAAAAGGTTTGATCCAAAGCTCTAAGCTTCTATTTTTCTGAGGAGCTTCCAGTCGTGGTCACAGATTTCAAAAATTTTCATTTTTGCAGAAGCCCTAATTTTCCAATTTTTTTATCAACGTCCCGAAACTAGGGTCTGATCAAGCCTAGTCTTCTACTGAACCAAAAATTCTGATCTTGATCTCTAAATTTCTATTTTGATGAGTTGCATTCAGCCGTAGTCTCCAATTACAAAAATTCCAACTTTCTCTGAAACCCTAGATTCCGAAAGCCATGAATGAAGGTGCTCAAAAATAATTTTGTTTTGACAAAAATATGTACCTGATTGTTTCTGGTATAACTCTGCATGTTTCGATCCGCAGGGTCTAAAATTTTTGTTTGTGGTAGCCTGACCTGTCATATTTCCATCCCGATAGGTCTGAAATCAATTGGATTCTCTGAGAGAGAGTTATACCAACTGTCGCAACGTGACCTGTTTATGGGATAAAACAGGATAACGAACTTGTATAGTGTACCACGTGTCACTGGTTCAAATTAAGCCTCTAAAAATGTTTGTTGAGATAGTACAGTTTGTGCACTACCTGTCACTTTTTACAAAATTTCATTTGGAGCTTCCTAGCCCAACCTATGACCTTTTTTCCAAGGTCACCTGTTTTGACTCAGATCTGGAAGAGGCAGAAACCCTATATTGTACAGATCATAAATCACAAAGTAAAACGAGTTAGAGTTTTTCCTTTGGACACAAGGTACATGGGGATCTTATCTTCGACTTGTAAAATTTTTAGATCCGAAAACTTCTCCAAAATGGATTTATAGAGAAAGTTCTACGATGACATGTTTTTGCTATATCAAGCCCTTGCATCGTAAGTGGAACAAGTGTCATACATGCCATATCATGCCTTCTTTCAAGCTAGCTCTGATACCATGTTAAATTTTCAGAATTTACTTCAATTTGATCTAGGATATTAACTGAAAGAACAACATGTACAACAAATCTATAGCATATCAATCATGGACACAATAATGCAAGCACACAAGAGACACAGAGTTTACTTGGGGAAAACCATAATGGTGAAAAACCCCAATAAATTCCTCAGAGATAGATAGAGCAATGATACAACTAGAATAAAAGAGATAGTCTTCTCCTAGCAGCAGAGCCTCCTCCTCATAAGTGCACCACTTTCCGAATGAGAGAAGTGTGTGTAATGAGTGATCAAATAGAGATCTCCTGATCTCTATTTATACTTGTCCTGTCCTGCCCAATAAACTAATGGGGCCTACATGTCTAGCTTAACCCATGGTTAACTTAATCCGGGCCGACCCCAGACTTGGTGGTCTAATAAACCTTTGACCCACATGGCCAACCCCCAATAGGGTGGTCTAATAACCCTTCAACCCACATGACTTATACAGGGCTGACCCCAACAAGGTGGTCTAATAACCCATCAAGTATAAGTTACGACACTTACAATTTAAATGACAACACTTCCATATAGAGGAATAATAACATCTCTATAGGAATACAAACACTTTCGTATAGAGGAATAATACCATCTCTATAGGAGTACAAAATACATATTTGAAATACATGGGTGAAATACATTCCAAAGTTACATATACATCAACATTTGGTATGTGCAAGCATTGATTGATTAAAGCTGGGAAGTGCGCAAGAAGTAAGAAACAACAAATGGTTGGACAGACCTAAAAGTGCACAAATTTAGCCAATTAGAGGATGCTTTCAGTTAGTGGAATGTGCACAAGATCATAGAAGGGTAAAACGGTTGAAGTAATTTTATGAGAAAATTCCATAGCCAATATTACAGCAGGTGCACAAGTCCCACAAGTGATGACAAGGAAAAGGTCAAAGTTCCACCAATTAGAAGATGGAGTAGGCACAAAATTGACAAAGTGTCAATGCATCAAGTGCGCATTACTCACAAGTGATGAAGTGGTAAGGGTCAAAGTGCCACCAAGTAGAAGTTGGGGTATGCACATATTTCGCAAAGTAGTAGCACATCAAGGGCACATTATCCATAAGGGAAGGTACAACCAAATTTGAAGATACACCAAGTTGAAAAAAAAGGATGCGCACATATCTCAAAATATGGTACATCAAGAGTTCAAGATTAGACCACCAAGGTGTAAAGTACCAATAAATTGTGGACCATGAAGGTGCGAGACACACAAGGGATGACACATCAATAGCACAGAATTTTGGAAGAAGGGATGCCACAACCAACATGTGGACATACAATCCGTGAAAGAGTTGTATAAATATAGATGCAAGTTGGAGATTTGAAGTAATATTGATGGAGAGAGTATAAGAGATTCAAGGGTTTGTTGAGTTTGATATTCGGGGCATAAAAGGGCTCGAGGATAGAACATAATGATCTAGCGAGGAGCCAAAAAGCACACATGCAGTAGAATGTAGTTTTTATGGTGTGCACTATGATGTTGTAGATATGTGACTAATGCAAGTACTGAAAGGAATATATATTGAAGTATGTGCAGGTGCGTGATGTTTTGAAGGACAACATTACAGACGGGATTCCAATAGTCATAGATGTTGAAAGAAAGATGAACATATATAGAACCGAAGTATAAGTGAAAGTGTACAAAGTTGAGAATTCCATCTAATGCACAGATGTCTAGGTGATGAATATGAGTATAAGTGAAAGTGTGCAAAGTTGACAAGTCCATCTGAAGAGCAACGAAAAAGAAATAAAAGGATCCAGCAAGCGCATCATGATGCAAATGATCTGAGAAAAGTGTGTTAAACCTAAAAGATGAATCTATTGATGCACAACATGTCACAGATTGTCTAAAATATTGTAGCACTCATACAGAATAGACACATCAATAAGTGTGCGGTTCCTTTTGTCACTAGTGCATTATTTCAAAACAGCAAACTATCAATTGAAAGAACAGTATCAATTGATGACAGTAGTAGCGCTATAGCATAATGAAAAACCGTCTCAAAATCATCATAATTACGTATACTCCCTGCTTGAATCCATCTGAGCCACTTCTTAACTTCTTTAAAAAAAAATTGTGCCAATAACCTCATTTTAACATCATCATAATCAACTTCTTATAACTCTATGAAATCATTGAACCTGTCTAAATGTTTTTGTGCACTAATGTTTCCTTCTCCATCATATAACCCAATCCTCTGAGCATTATTTTGAGGAAGGTCATGTAATACAAGAGGAAAGGCGAGAGAAAACCTAGCATCCCTGACTCTAAGAGGTATTCGAGGAGCATTTTTAAATTGTGGAGTAACAGGGGTTACTTGAGAAGGCACTAGTATATTCGGGTGGATTTTTCCATGAAATATTTCCCATTTTGAACATTGGTGGATTGATACAATGAAATTTAAGATGTCTTTTCATTTTTTTTTATCATGGTGGAAAAACCGTGGCAATATCGACGTTTTTTTAATTTTCGACGAACTTTCGTCTCTATATCGATGACCTATGGCTTTGTGTGCACACCTACCAAACCAATGCTAGCTTCCAACGGCTCTTGGCTTTTTACGCATGGTTCAACTCATGCATTGGCGTCAATAGATCAAGGATCGTCGATCTATAAATGCATACTTTTAAGACAATTTTCGACACATTTGATATATATATTCTTAATCTTTTCGTTATCATGCCTCTTCAAATCTGATAATTAATCTTTTATTTAATTTGTGATTCTTTTTATTTCATAGTATTAATTAATTAAAAAAAACTTCTTCGGATTTCTTCGAGCTGCGGGCTTCATCCATATGGGCTCTCCCTATGCAAGCAAGAACCCTACGCCTCTTTCCTCTTAGTGGGCATATCCGGGCAAGTCCCTTCCGGGCATCCTAATTAAGCCCCTGCGGGCATCTAATTAAGCCCCTATGGGATTAACCTTACCTCATGTGGGTATCCCCTAAGCCTCTGCGGGCTTAATCTCAGCCCCTACGGGAATCCTTAAGCCCCTACGGGATTAACTTCACCCTCTGTAGGAATCCCTAAGCCCCTGGGGGCTTTACCTCAACCTCTGTGGGCTTTACCTCAACCTCTACGGGCATCCTTAATTACGCCCCTACGGGATTAACTTCACTCCCTGCAAGCATCCTTAATCCTATGTGGTCTTAACCTCAGCCCCTGCAGGCCTAGATAAACCCTTGCGTGCATATTTTATCCCTTGTGGGAATTTCTTTAGCCCCTGCAGGGATAATGGAGTTTTTAACCCTTAAGCCTTTTTATAAATAATCAAGTTTTTCTCCTTTTGGGAGATCACATTAGAGGAAATTTCAAATTAAAATAGGCCTTCCAAAAATAATACAAATTCCATGTCATCATGTATTATCCAATCAAAATGCTTTAAAATTCAAAGAGGGAGCACCTAAAAAAATTGGAGGGAAAAAATAACTACTTTTTTGGATCGTATTTTCAACTTATATCCTTATAGGTTTACTCAAATTTCAAGCGTGAGAACTCATTGGATGCATAATTAAATTATGCATCCAACAAGTACCCATGTTGCATACTTTTAACAACATCCACAACATGAAAAATCGAAAATACATTAAAAAATGTGTTTTCTCTCACCAGAAACATGTTTTTTAATGTATTTTCAATTTTTCATGGGGTGGATGTTGTTAAAAGTATGCAACATGGGTACTTGTTGGATGCATAATTTAATTATGCATCCAAGAAGTCCTCCTACTTGAAATTTGAGTAAACCTACAAGGAGATAAGTTGAAAATATGATCCAAAAAAATAGTTTTTTACTCTCTCTCTACTATTATTTTATTATTTTCTTATTATTTTCCTTAGGAGGCCCATTTTTTACCCAAATTTCCTCTAATGATAGCTCTCACATGAGAGCACCAAGGAGGGAACTGATACCACAGTTGGATGTCTAGATCACCAAGGAACATGCCCATGCCATCTGGAAAAATTATCAGCACAAGGACACTCTTCGGAGGGCATTTCCAAATGCCTTTTCAACTTTGTTATCTTAACACTTAGCCAATTTTTCTTTAGCTCTTAATATACAAAATAATATTTTTTCTTACTTTTGGCAGATTGATCTTTTGGATATATGACCATCATAAGGAAAAAAGAAAGTATGGATGGATATCCACCTCGACAAGGACCATATCCATGTCACCTTTTGAACTTTTTGATACACACAGATTATCTGGCGGGCATCTGAAAATAGACTTCCAAACTGTTAATTCAATACATAGACAAAATTGTCAAACCCTAGGTCAACATGATGAGATTTTTATTTTCATCACATTTGAAGATATTGATTCCATCAAGACCAATTTCATCCTCTGAAGCATCTTTCTCTCTCCTCGGGGGGCATTTTACTGGAGTAGTGCAATTTAGTTTGGAAGGTAGTTTTGGAAGATCAATATCTTCACCTACAAAAACTCTTTAGACAAACCATTTATATGGTTGGATGCACCATACAACATTCTATAGATCCATACTCTCAAAATGATTTAACACATCAACCACAAGAGATGGCGGGCATTTTACTGAGGTGACTTAGGAAATTTTAGTGATTTTACACATAGACAATAATTGCACTTTCCTAGACTTGGTCCAGTCTGCCTAAAACATTGTTTTGGTAGATCCATAACTTCTCCCTCAGGCACTTTCAAGTCAAGATGAGGACATGGTCAAGTAGATAAAACACCAACCTACAAGATGACCATATGGTGCGGGCATTTTCTTCAACCCACAAACTATGGCAGGCATTTTCCCCAAGGCCACCTGAGCAAGTTTTCCAACACTTAGTCATTTTCAGGAATTTCTCCAAAGTTTATCCTGATACCTTATTTTGGTAGACTTATAACTTTCTCCTCAGATATGATTGAGGAAATTGAGACAATGGTCAGGTAGACCAATCAACAAGCTACATCCTGACCATATGGTGCGGGAATTTACTTTAACCCATGAATAATGGCAGGCATTTTACTAAGGCCACATAGGTAGTTTTACTTCCTCTGGTGCAAAACAGCCTGAAACCCTGTTTTGGCAGACTTTTAACTTTGTCATCAAACATTCTTTTTGATAACTTACACCATGGTAGGATAGCCTCTTCAGCAAGCTATATCATGATAGTTTAAGATAATTTTTATCATTCATCTATGAGGTACAGTGTGCATTTCCCCAAGGCTATTTGGACCAATTTTCCAACACTTAGCCATTTTTCAGAATGTCTAAAACTACTTCAACCCTTGTTTTGGCAGATCTATAACTTTGTCATAAATCACTCTTTTGAAGAAATGATACAATGGTTAGATATCCTATTCAACAAGGTATATCCTGATATGATGGTGTGGGCATTTTCTTCAAACCATTAATTATGGCGGGCATTCTCTTAGAGCAGTTTTGACCAATTTTTCTACACGCCATTTTAGACCATGGTTAGATAGCCTATTCAACAAGGTACATCATCATACTTGTCATGTCATCACTTCCTTTGTCTTCTACTGAGTTTTCCCTGCCATCTTCTCTAATTCTGCTTTTGATTTTCTTACACTTCAACCATTAAGTGTGCTTGTCACATAGATGTTTTCTAGACAAAATGCTTTTCTTCAATTTGTCACCTCTACTTGTTGTCTTTGATGATCATAGCCTTTTATTTTTACCAAATTATATTAATTACTTTTCAAATACCAACTCCAATTTTTTGATATTTACTCCCCCGGAGTATATCATCCCCTCTAACGCTAATTTTAGGGTTTCTCTCTTTAGGTCATGAGAGACTTTAGAAAAGACATTCATCATCTTTCTCTCCATCGGTGTATTTTACATCTTCATCTAGATTTCCATCATAATGGATGTCATTCTCATCTATAGCACTATTATGCTGAACATCAACTTTGGAAAGTACTTCATTGATGCTTGGAATCTGTGTTTGTTATGACTCTTTGTAGTCTTCGCTTCTTCTCCATATCTTTCCATGAGGTACCCTGCTTATTGACTTTCTTTGTTTCTTGGATTCTATACTTTGATCTTTTCCCTTGGTTCTGCAATTACTAGCCTTGTGACCAAACTTGTGACAGGAGTGACAATATCCATAGGACCTTCCTTTATACTTGAGGAATCTTTGATCTTTATGCTTCACAACTTCCATCTTCTTCCATCCCTTGCTTTGTTCTTGCACTTTTATCGAAGCATTCTTCCTCAAGTTACATTCTCTATCCATATGTCGAAAATTATTGCATGAGTAGCAATGACCAAAAAAGATTTGTTGGACTATGCTTGTCATTGGTCTTTTAGGTATCACATCAGTTTTGTCTTTTCTCCATATTTACTAATCTCTTCATCTTTACTATCTTCCATGGCATAGAAGAATTTATTCCTGTCATTAAATTTTTTCTTGTATATAGTTTTGTTCTTTTGAGCTTCCTTATGGCTACAAGTTTCTTCATCATCATTCTTGAAAATAGCAAGGTCTGCTTTTACTATTTCTTTGACTGAATAAAGCTTCTCCAGTTTGACCCAAAGTTCCTTAGCTGAGATGCATTGTCCTATCTTTTCTTCGATGGGTTGAGATAGTCCATCAAGTATGGCCTCCATTGTTATTGAGTATGCACTCATTAGTAAGTATGCACCCCATCCTAATGATTGTAAGTATGCACTCATTCTTTCTCTCCAATATGCATAGTATTCTTTATCAAGTACTAGAGCTCTGTGGGATGCAATATCTTCTTCTTGATCCATAGTGGTTTTTAATAGGATCTTCTTTCCAGTGGTCTAGACGGTAGTGAAGGATCCCGCTCTGGTACCAATTGTTGGAATATTGGTCAATACTGAGAGGGGGGGTGAATCAATATTGTTAACTAATTCAAGCAAGGAACATATCTATGTCACCCTATGAATTTTATTAGCACAAGGACACCTTCATGCGAGCATTTCCAATTGACCTTTTTAACTGCTGATTTGACACTTAGACAAATTGTGAAACCCTAGGTCAACATGATGAGATTTTTATTTTCATCCAATTAGAAGTGTGATAAATCCAATGGGTAGAGGCCAACAATATGATTCCATCAAGACCACTTTCATCCTCTTAAGCTTATTTCTCTCTCCTCGGCGAGCATTTTTCTAGAGCAGTGCAAATCAAGCTGGGAGGCATTTTTGGAAAATCAATATCTTCTCCTACAGAGACTTTTTGGAAAAAAAAATGATATGGTTGGATGAAACAATCAACACTCTAGGGACCCATACCCTCAAAATAATTTAATCCATCAACTACTAAAAATGGCAGGCATTTTACTGAGGTCACTTAAGCATTTTTACCAGTATTTTTATACTTAGACAATTTGTGCAATTTCTAAGGTGGATTTTTTATTTCATTGAAATCCTAAACCAATGTCGCTAGATGATGTAGTATATCTCACTGAGCACACCCAATTTGATTTCACTCTTAGACTCATCTTCAGTTTCCCTAGGTAGGCATTTTACTGAACTTGGTGCAAAACTGCCTAAAACCCTGTTTTGGTAGACCTATAGATTTTTCCTCAGACAATCTCAAGACAAAATGAGACCATGGTCAGGTAGACAAATCAACAAGCTACAGCCTAAACATATGGTGTGCGCATTTACTTTAACCTATGAATTATGGTGTGTATTTTCTTGAGGCCACATAGGCAGTTTTACTACCTCTGGTGCAAAACATCCTGAAACCCTGTTTTGGCAGGCCTTTAACTTTGTCATCAAACACCCTCTTTGAGAGTTGAGACCATGGTAATATAGCCCCTTCAAAAATCTACAACATGATAGTTTCAGATAATTTTTACCATTCACCTATGAGGTACAACATGCATTTCCCAAGGCTATTTGGACTAATTTTCCAACACAACCATTTTTCATAATGTCTAAAACTGCTTGAACCCTTGTTTTGGCAAATCTATATCTTTGTCATAAACCACTCTTTTGAAGAAATGAGACCATGTTTAGATATCATATTCAACAAAGTATATCCTGATATGATGGTGCGGGCATTTTATTCAAACCATGAATTATGGCAAGCATTCTCTTAGAGCAATTTTGACCAATTTTTCTACACAACCATTTTTCAGAATGTCTAAAACTGCTTGAATCCTTGTTTTGGCAGATCTATAACTTTGTCATAAAACACTCTTTTGAATAAATGAGACCATGGTTAGATAGCCTATTCAACAAGGTATATCCTAATCTGATGGTGCAGGCATTTTCCTCAAACAATGAATTATGGAGGGCATTCTCTTATAGCAGTTTTAACTAATTTTTCCATAGTCAAACTCCAAAGTTTCACAAACTTGCCATAATTTTCCAGAATGATGTCAGATTGCAACACTGACTTCATGATAGCACCAGAACTCACCCTCTGTAGGCTTAACTTCACCCACTGTGGGCATCCCTAAGCCCCTACGGGATTTACCTCAGCCCCTACGGGCAGCTTTAATCCCATGTGCGCTTAACTTCACCCCCTGTGGGCATGCCTAAGCCTCTATGGGATTAAACTCATCCCTTGTGGGAATCTTTTATCCCTTGTGGGAATTTCTTTAGGCCCTGCGGGAATAATGGAGCTTTTAACCCTTACACCTTTTTATAAATAATCAAGTTTTTTTCTGCTTTTGGGAGACCAATAGGTCGCACATGAGAGCACCAAGGAGGGAACTGATACCACAAATGGATGGCTAGATCACCAAGGAACATGCCCATGTCATCCAGAAAAATTATTAGCACAAGGTCACTCTTTGGAGGGAATTTCCGAATGCCTTTTCCACTTTGAAAAATAATACTTTTCCTACTTTTGGCAGATTGATCTTTTGCATATATGACCATCATAAGGCAAAGTGAAAGTACTCTTTTGAATAAATGAGACCATGGTTGGATAGATTATTTAACAAGGGACATCAGAGACTTTTTGGATAGCCTATTCGAACCCTAGCAATCAATCTCTCCCATCAATCACTTCAAAGGTCGATCAAGGTAATGTATCGCATATGGTCTCAAACAGGGTAAGGTCTCGAGTCTCTACTCTCGCATAAGGTCTCTGACTGGTAATGTCATATAACCCTCTTCAAATTACTTTGATCTTTAGTTTAGAGGCCTGTGGATATTTCTACCGATCCGTGTTCAGGGATTTTTGTTCATTTTCGCTCCTTTAAATTTCTTCTGCTCCCGTTCCTTGGTTTTCGCTGAAAATGTTGTCTCAAATAGCTCTATATTCCGTGGTTTCTCCCTCCACTGGCCCTCCTCATCGTTTGGTTCTTGAAGCTTCAGAAAATGGTAGGCATCAAATTCTAATCACTGCTCTGGTTAGTGGTAGTGAGCTCTTGTATGAGAAGATTTTTTACAGCCATTCTTCGGAGCTAGATTCATGTTATATAATGTAAGAAGGTAGCAGTCGTGGCCCTGTTGGAAGGACTAGCGTCACTGATGCATTCACCCGAAGAATGGATAAGTTAGAAAAGGAGATAGAAGAGCTTCGGCAGAAGCTGGATGGGAAATGTGACAAAGAGGACCTAGAGTCCTTGAAGAAGTGAATTAAGGATACCATGGACCGGAAGTTCACAGGTAACAATGTCGAATTGATCGAACAAATGTGGAGGCTTCTTCAAGAACAACACAAAGCCACCCAACCTAATGACAGCGAGGCGAGCCCAACAACTTCTGTAGGTTCTGGGCAGTCCACTCCAGCTGATAGGCCACCTTTCTCAAAGGAAAATTCAATGGAGATTGGTTGAGGGAATCATGAGGCCCACCCACCATGGTATCTTGATATTTACTTATCTGATTAGGTTTACTTGTTTCATTTTCTGTTAGTTTTCGAAGGCCCTTCTGTTCATCTCTATTAATTTTTGGTATGCACACTATTATCCTTTTTGTAAATAAAAGCTCATGTTATTGAGGTTCTAGGGAGTAGGATTCTATCGTATTAGTGATATAAACATTTGATGTAATCAACAACAAATATTGGTCTATTTTGGTATATAGTTCTTGATTGGCAATTGTAATCGGAAATATTGACGAAGATATATTAATGGATATAAGATTTGTGTATATTCCTTTGGTATTTAAATCTATTTCTAAAAATTCTAGATATATCAATGTATATAATATTTTTGTATATTCCTTGGGCATTTAAATCTATTTCTATAAGTATTAAAACACTTTGTCCCTACAAGTATAATGCTTTGGTTAAACTTCTTCCTTGTGGTAATTTGTAGGATTACTTATTTCTTCCACTTCTCACTTCGCTACAAAGGCTAAGAAGAAAAGCATGACTAGTTTCATAGTTTGCACATAAGCTGTTGGTTCAAGAAGAAAGCCTCTTTGAAAGCCAATTTGTAACAAATGGATACTTCTATTGAAATATTGTTGCATTATTAATTCTCAATATTCAAATGACTATAAAACTAGTAACTATTTGTTGGGCTTGTGATTTGGTTTCTTAAAAATGCAGTGCAATATTATTTTATATTATGTTAATTGTAATGCTGTGATTTCTCTGTTATTTGATTCTATAGTATGTATGTTTGACTATTCAAATTTAAAGCACATTAATAATTATATATTAAAGTCATTATGGTTCTATAAGTAAATTACCATCTTGTTGGAACAATTTCATGACTACTCTATACAACACATCTCTCATTCTTTCAATCATAGAGCTGATTTATTGTCAAAGAAGGGATTACATTTGGCAGATGGTATTCTTCAGGTCACCCCTTTCATTGATCACCATCAAGGGGAAATGTTTTATGTTTGTCTTTTTTAATTAGGCTAGCCTTTATGATCCATTTTGTAAATTCGATGCACCCGCTTTAGGGGATTTTTGGTTAAGATTTACTCTGTATCTGTGTTATTTTTATGATGTTATCAGTAGCTATGGTTATGATGGTATATTACTGAATAGTGACAAGCATTATCGAATTTATTGTAAAAGACTACGTAGTCTGTTTTCAAATATTCTATCCTTGGGATAGGTTTTATTGTAAGTTTCTTTGATTGACTTAATGAATAACAAGGAACTTTTTTTTCGTTGAAAAAAAAGGTTCTACAAGTAAATTAATCCTGAATTAATCTACTAACTCTTAACTCTTAGATCAAACAATCAATATTTTGAGAAATCTTAACTCTTAGATCAAACAATCAATAAAGTCATTTTGGTTCTTTTTGTGATTGGGCTTCATGATTGCATGCAGGCAGGGTTGGATAATATTTTTTTTCCAAGGAAAAAAAGCATAATTTCATTATAGATATAACCAAATTACATATCGCAGAGGACATTCAGGATGCCTTTTAGAAGTATGAGTCCAGCCAAAAAGCTGTGAAAGATATGTTTACTACTTCCTAATAGAAGCAGTCTTCTCAAAATATACAAAAATAAGTATAAAGTCGAGGTTCCCATATAGGGTTCCCTTAAAATTATGGTATATATATACAAAATAAAATTGCATTGTTCGGTGTTCAAAATTGTATTCATAAACTGCTTCAGGAGTTGTGACATCGATCTTCCACTATCCTAGTGGTAGATCTAATCCTTTCTTTGATAGCTGATCAGCAGTGTTGTTTCATTCCCTGTAAACATGGCGGCATGAGAAAGTTTCAAATTCCCTCAACAATCACTTGACATCATCTAGAATGTTGCATAAAAAGAGGTTGTGACATCTTTGTATATTATTGACCCAAATGTTTACAAGCATAGACTCTCCGAAGATATGAATGTGGTGGCAATTATGTTCAAGAGCAAAATAGAGAAGGAGTTTGAGGGCAGAGAGTTCAACGAAGTTATTCGTGCTAGGTCCAAGACCCATCTCGATGTGGAAAAAGGATGTATGATTTAGATGTAGGACCTCCCCCCCCCACAAGATAGCTCAGTGGTCGCACCATCGAAGTACACCCAGGGAAGATTAGAGTCGAAGAGTTCAGGAGTGATGATGCGGATGGGGGTGTTCAATTTTTGTTGAGGGAAGTGGGTTAGAATGTTCACACTCTGAGAGGCCACCAACACGGGGACAAATGGTTTGTCCTGGAACAGAACCTTATTGCGTGCCAACCATCTACCACAAATCAAAACCCAAGTGAGTCATCAACATGCGAAGGTAGATCCAGTTCATCTTATCAAAATATTTTGAGAAGTAAAGTTTTATAACTGCCCCCTTTAAATTTTTCAGTTTGATCAAGTGAAAACAGTCCTGGGACACACCAATTTCCTCATGAATCTGTCTACCTTCCAAAAAACCAAATTGTTCTAGAGAGATGACCTTTGAGAGAATATTTTTAACCGTTTTGCAATAATTTTTGCCACCACTTTGAATGTGATATTGCAAAGTTTGATAGGGTGGAAATCATTGAAAGTAGACGGTCGATCTGATTTTGGGATGAGAGAAATGAAGGTAGAATTCAGGGGAGGGTGGATGTGTCCCTGAGATCTTGATTCCTCCACAAGCTGAATAATATCAGCCCCAATGATCTCAAAATTTGTTAGGAAAAATTCAATGGTCCAACCATCTAGGCTAGGGATCTTGTCCTTTTGAAAGCTGTGGAGGGTTTCCTTAAGTTCCTCTTCCAAAATCTGCTCCATGAGATCTTGGTTTTCCTCAGGAGTGATGAAAATCGGGAAGTATTGAGAGACTTGAATAATTTCTGCAAGGTTTTTGCGATTGTCAACTTTGTAGAGAGAGGTGAAGTGGGAGGTACCAAGAGCTGCAAGCCCTTCAAAGGAAGAGATGTTTTCCAACTGTTCATTTTGAAGTTCCCAAATAGTATTCTTTATCTGTCTTCCCTTAGCAAAATTCTGGAAAAATTTTGTGTTCTCATCCCTGCATTCGAGCCAAATTGCTCTTCTCTTTAGTCTCCACGTCTCCTCTTTTATTTGTAAAAGTTGTCTCTTGTAGGTTTCAAGAGCATTAAGGTGGAGAGTAGAGTCAGGATTCAAGAAACCAAACCCATCTGACTCCTGGGCAGTGTGAAGATCTGACTCCACTTGAGACAACTACGACTCGTCTCGTACCTTCTTTTTGAAGGCCCAATCTTTTAGTTTTTTCTTGATATCGAGGAGGTTTTTTACAAAATGTTGTGTATCAAAGTGCCCATCAGTAGGATAGTAGGGATTCCAATTTTCCTTTATGATGTGAGAGACCTCCTCTTCTTTAAGCCAGGCTACACAAAGTTTGAAAGGAATCGGAGGTTTAGAAGAAGCTCCCTTTATTTCAATAAAAATCGGGGAATGGTCTGAGAGTCCCCCTGAATCCACCCATTGACGAAAACCAATATTTTGGTTGAGGAGGTGTTCAGCTAGGAGAAAACGGTCCAGACATTTGGCCACCCTATGATCCCTTGTTCTTCTGTTGGTCCAAGTAGGTTTGATCTTATCAGGCCAAAGGCCCACTGGCTTGTGAGAGAGCAAGATTTGTTCAAAAAAATCCACCTGTTGGTCCATTTTGGCACTGGGACCCCAAATTTCATGGTTCCCATGAGAGAAATTTAGGTCTCCCCCAATGATAAGATTGTCTGATTTGAAAAAGGATTTACAAGACAAAGAATCCCAAAGGGGACTTGATTCTCATAAGGGCCATATATATTTAGTAAACTGAAGCAGGATTTTTCAACAACATGGTAAACTTCCACTCCCAAAGCTGAACGTGACCCCCAAGAGTTTTTACGTCGCACACTATGAGTATTCTGCCCAGTGGCAGTAGCCCTGAATGACCGCAGGCATCCAGTGCTCGAAATTCCATGAAAGGGAAGAGGGAGGAAAGAATGGTTGTGACTCCCTCTTCTAACCCCAATGTTTTTTGTAGCAGTAAGACATCAAGCTGGTGCAAAGTAATCAACCTCTAGAGGGAAATTTTTTTGGGCTCACTTGCCAACCCATGACAATTTAGGGATAGAATCTTCATTGGTGAACCCCATTCTGGGAATCTGCTTCTCTAAGAGCGCCAAGGATAGATTTTTGAGTACCATCTGCAATTTCTAGGAGGGAACAATGTTGTGCCGAGGCGAGATGAGAGGGTCTCCCCTTGCTCTTTCCCTTACCAAGAAACTGTGTGTTTTTTCCCACAGTTGCTTGGTAAGGGAAAGAGGTGACAGTGGAAGGCTCTGATGAACCCAGGCAGGGAAAGGTAGAAAAAGGGGGGGAAAGTAGAAGGGGAGAGGAAGGGGAGGATGTGGGATAATGGAGAGTAGTTTCAGGTACCAGAGAGGTCGAGGGCAAGAAGGTCGAGGAGGTTGCGGGAGGAGTAATAGGATGAGCATTAGAAAATGGGGAGGGTGGGGGATCGGGGAAAGCAAAACGAGGAGATTGTAAATGATCAACCAAAGAGTTTGAATGAGAAGGGAGAGAGGAGTTCATACCCGAAATCGTAGAGACCAATGGTATTGGTGCAGGAGTAGCCAAGGATACAATGGGAGCTGCTTCAAAACAACGTGGGACCGTATAATGTGCTTCCATGGTATGATACATCTACACGCCTTGAGACCCAACATCCACCTCATGTCTGCCCATATTTTGTGTGTCGGTGGAGTTGACCGAGAGCCCACGGGCCACTGCCCTTTTCTTAGGTCGATCTTCCCACTCAGTGAAAGTCTGTGGGCAGTTCCAGGAAATGTGACCATAAACATGGCAGCGAAAAGGGACACCCTCGTAATCTAGGCGTTGATTCCTGGTAATCTATTCCCACATAAAATTTAGACTTTCTTTGAGGCTCGGATGGAGGTTTAAGGAGACAAGAGTTCTGGCCACCATTCTCCTGCACATTTGAAGAAAAGTCATGTCTGCATCGATGAAGGTCGCAAGTGAATTTCCAATATCCTGAAAGGTTTTCGAGGTCCAAAATTCCCATGGGAGGCCTGGGAGTCTAACCCAAATTGACACCGTATCAATCCTTTCACGATCGGCATCAAACATTGAGGTACAATTTTTCAAAATGAAGGGGGTGTTTCCAAAACTCCAATGTTTGTTTAAAAGAAGATCCACATCCTCCTTGTTCCTCAGTTTGCAAACAAACCATCCACAAGAGAGGATAGTAGCTTTAGGTTTGTAGGTTAAGAGGGAGCCCTGGGTAGTTTCAGCCCACTGGTCCAGTTGTTCCAGGCTAGGGTACTTCTCATGAGCCCTACCAACAACTGCCAATTCCACCATACCAAGAGAATGGGGCATTGTGATTTATTTCCCACAGATAAGGTTCAGAGTGGTCCCTAAGGATTTAAGGCTCTTTTCGTTCTTCTTTCGACCCACTAGTGGAGCCCCTGCTTAGTGAGGAGGGATTTTTGAAGTCGAACCAGATCCCAAAGCTGCCTTGTCCTGTCAAAGGGTCTCCTCCGGAGGGGAGCCCTGCTGATCAGAATGTTGAAGAAATGATGTGATGAAATCCTTAGATTTTTTCAATGAAGGTAAAGATAAGACCAGGTCCTGTGCAAAAGCGGTGTCAGTAGTGAAAGTCGAAGGACAACTCACGTCCAAGAAGTTGAAGATAGGATCATAAGAGGGTGCCCCCCAATCATCAGGGAGATGCTCAACTTGGGTGCAATCAGCTTTCGTAAACACAGGGGCACTGAAATCCGAGTTCAGTTGAGGAGGTGCAAACAAAGAATAAGGATTTCTGCTGAGAAGAGGATCCAAGGGTCTAGCAGAAAGAGTAAAAAATCTGGGTCTTCAGAAACCTCGGAAGTATAGAAATCAGAGAGAACCCCTAAATCCGCCAGTGAAGACATAGAATGGGAGAGGGTAGTGGTGTAGCCACCACCGGAAGCTGGTGAGCCAAATGTCTCCATCCCTGTTCCTGTTAACGATGGAGAAGCTGTGGTAAACGAGATTGGTAAAAGGGAAAGGTAAAAATGGATTTACCCTCGAAGGGGTCTGCAGAAAACCATCCATTTCACCTCCTTGGCGTGTGATAACTGGCACTCAAATCACCCCTGCTAGCAATGAAAATTTTTCTTTTGAGATAATGGCTTACCAAAACATCCAATCAACACTAGCTTTTTAAACTACCAATTCAACACTAAGAAAAAATTGTCAAACCCTAGGTCAAAATGAGGAGATTTTTATTTTCATCAACT
Organism: Larix kaempferi; assembly: GCA_027924585.1. Classification (NCBI taxonomy): domain Eukaryota; kingdom Viridiplantae; phylum Streptophyta; class Pinopsida; order Pinales; family Pinaceae; genus Larix; species Larix kaempferi. The sequence continues at coordinate 707,808 of BSBM01002227.1, read as the reverse complement.
TGGAAGTATGAGACACCCAATGGATAAAGGCCAACAAGGTGATTCCATCTAGAACAATTTCATCCTTTGAGACCTCTATGGGGTGGGCATTTTCCTGAGGCCACTTGGGAATATTTACTACCACTGGCGCAAAAACACCGTGAAACCCTATTTTGGCAGGCCTTTAAATTTGTCAACAAAAACCCTCTTTGAGAATTGAGACCATGGTATGATAGCCTCTTTAACAAGCTATAGCATTATAGTTTTAGATAACTTTTATCATTCTCCTATGAGGTACATCGGGCAATTTCCCAAGGGCACTTGGACAAATTTTCCAACACTTAGCCATTTTTTATAATTTGGACCTCTTTTGTTTCTCTTGTTCGTAATATGCAAAATGATATTTTTCCTACTTTGGAAGGTTAATTTCTTGCACATGTGACTATCAGGAATTAACCTGAAACCATCACTGGATAGCTACTTCAACAAGCAACAAGTTCATGTGAACTGATGAATTTATCCCCACAAGGACAGTTCCTGGTGGGAATTTTCAAATAGCCCCTTAACCTTGTGATTTTAACACCTAGCCTAATTTCACTTGTTCTTAACATGCAAAACAAGTTTTTTCTCAATTTGGCTAGTTAATGTTTGGTTAATGTTTTGGCAGACTTATAACTTTCTCCTCATAAATGCTTAAGAAAAACTGAGACGATGGCCCAGTAGACAAATCAACAGGGTACAACCTTACCATATGTTGTGGGAATTTACTTTAAGCTATGATTTATGGAGGTAATTTTCTTGAGGATACTTAGTCAATTTTACTTCCTCTGGTGCAAAACCCTGTTTTGGCAGACCTATAACTTTCTTCTCAGAAGTGATTATGGAAAAATGAGACAATGACTAGATAGCTACTTCGACAATTTATAGCCTGGTATGATGGTGCGGGCATTTTTCTCAAACCGTGAATTATGGCGGGAATTCTCTTAGAGCAGTTTTGAGTAATATTTACATAGTAAATTCCTGAAAATGGCTAAGTGTTGGAAAACTAGTCCATGTGGCCTCAGGGAAATGCCCACAATAATTTGGGGGTTAGAGTAAATGCCCGCACCATATGGTCAGGTTGTACCTTGTTGAGATATCTACTTGACCATGGTCTCATATTGTCCAAAAAGTATCCGAGGAAGAAGTTATGGATCTGCCAAAACAGTGTTCCATGCATATTGGACAGTCTAGGAAAGTGCAAAAATTGTCTAAGTATAGAATCAGTAGAAATGCCTGAGCGACCTTAGTAAAATTCCCTCCATGTCTTGTGGTTGGTGTCTAAAATTATTTCTGGAGTATGGGTCTCTAGAATTTTGTTTGGTGCATCCAACTAGATCATTGGTGAAGATTTAGAGTCTCCGAGGAAGAAGATATTGATTTTCCAAAAGTGCTTCTTATCTTGATTTGCACTACTCCAGTAAAATGCCCTCCAAGGAGAGAGAAAGAGGTATCAAAGGATGAAATTGGTCTAGATGGAATCACCTTGTTGGCCTCTATCCATTGGGTGTCTCACACTTTTAGCAGGAAACAACCTACACTATCTAAGTAGGCTAAGTAGCACTTTTGGCAGATCCATATCTTCTTCCTCAAAGTCTCTTTGGACAAACTAACACCATGGTTGGGTAGAAAAAACACCAACCTACAATATCCCCATATGGTGCGGGAATTTTCTTCAACCCACAATTTATGGCGGACATTTCCCTGAGGTCACTTGAGACAGTTTTTCCAACACTTAGTCATTTTCAAGAAATTCTTCAACGTTTATCCTGAAACCTTTTTTTGGCAGGTTTCTCGTAAAAAATTATTAAAGCTAACTGATACCATGACTAGATATCCACTTTAACAAGCTATAGCCTTGTATGATGGTGTGGGAATTATCTTCAAACCATGAATTATGGCAAGCATTCTCTTAGGGAAGTTTTGACTAATTTTCCCATACTTAGTCAATTTCCAAGTTTCACAAACTCGTCATACTTTTCCAAAATGTTGTCAGATTGCAACACTTTCTTGATGATGGCACTAGAACACTATCATGTGTCTTTCCATCCTTATCACACGTGTCATATCATCACTCATCATTTATGCCATGTCATTACTTATATGCCCAATGCCAACCATCTACTTTGTCATCATACCACCTCATCCATGGATCTTGTCAACATAGACATATATATATGTCATCATAGGCAATGTCTCTCATCTTACTTGCCATCAATGCCAACCAATACCAAGCTATATTGCATCTATTTCCCCATTACAATTGACTCAAAGGGGACCTATTGTCGCGACTTACAAGGAAATATTTACCTAGCTCAATGAGTTTACATAATCAAATACAATAATGACATTCTTATGGAGGAATAAAAAATCTCCGAATAAATTACATCAATAAAATACAATAGAATATTCTTCAAAGTTACAATATTTCAACAAGTGGTGGTGATGAAGATGATGGCAATGGTGATGATGATCATGATGAAGATGATGGCGATGGTGATGACGAAGATGATGTTGATGATGACGATGATGAAGATGTCGATTAGGAAGAGGGAGACTACGATAACAATGACAATGAGGATGATGATGATGATGATGATGATGAAGATGAAGATGATGAAGATGATGATGATGAAGATGATGATGATGATCAATGATGGTCGTGGTGATGACGATGAAAACGTTGAGGATGAGGATGAGGATGAGGACAATGATGATGAGGATGATGATGATGAGGATGATGATGATGATGATGATGATGAACAGGATGAGGATGATGATCATGATTATCATGATGATGATTATGATGATGGAGATTACAATGATGATGATGATGATGAATATGATGATGATGAGGATGAGGATGAGGATGGTGATGATGAGGATGATGAGGAGGAGGAGGATGAGGATGATGAGGATGATGATGATAATGAGGGAGCTGATGATGATGATGACGATGATGATGATGATGATGATGATGATGATGATGATGAAGATGATGATGATGATGATCAATGAAGGTGGTGGTAATGACAACGACAATGATGAGGATGAGGATGCGGATGAGGATGAGGATGAGGATGAGGATGATGACGACGATGAGGATGAGGATGAGGACAATGATGATGAGGATTTTGATGAAGATGAGGATGATGATGAAGATGAGGATGACCAGGATGAAAATGATGAAGATGATGATCATGATTATCATGATGATGATTAGGATGAGCCGCATGATGATGATGATGATGATGATGAAGATGAAGATGATGGTGATGGTGATGGTGATGATGATGATGTTGATGAATATGAAGATGATGATGATGATGATGAAGATGTGATGACAAGATATTTACCTTGGTATTCACTAAAGTCTTCTAATATTGGCCAAAATTATAATAGAATGGTTGTGAGTGATTAGTCACTCCTATAAAGAATGCACTTTATAGAACTACCAAACTGCTCAGTTAGGATCTTCCTCTTTTAAGACACTAGAGTAGGTCCATAAGTCCTGATTCTTCATGTGCACAAATATAAGAACACGAGGCTTCATAGGGCCCAAAAGGGACATCATCATCATCATCATCATCATCATCATCATCATTATCATCGTCATGATCATGATCATCACGATCATGATCATCATCATCGTGATCATCATCATCATCATCCTATTCGTCGTTGAAAGGACTTATGTATAGGATCTCACTATAAGCAATGCAACCAATACAAATTATGAAAAAATCCTAGTTAAATTACATTACATTAAATTAAAAACATAGAGTTGTTTAACTAGAATTAATTTAAAATGCAACAAAATATAAAATATGCAAATAAAAAAACAAAACAAAACACAAAATATAAAATATGAAAAAAAAACAAAAAACATAGGGGGCAAAGACTCTCGCGCACTACCTCATTAGCAACATCCAGAGCAAAAAAACAAAGAACAAGTTAACTCCCACACACTAGTTCATTAGTAACATCCAGAGTACTCGTAATTTGATGAGCAGAGCAGTGGTAAATTGAGGAGTAGGGGATACCATTCTAGAGGATACTGACATTCCTAGGGGAGGCAATTCAACAGCAGCCCAGAGGATAACAAAGGGCCCAATGAATTCAGTAAGCCAATCAACCCTAGCAACGTATGAATTTGGGGAAAATCCCATGGTTTTGACTATTTCCACACTAAATACAGATGTTTCATTTCTTACTTTGTTTTTTCTGAGGGTTTATATGAAATATAGGCCATATTTGAGCGGTAAAATGACCCATGACGGGCATTTTGCCCATCAAATGCCAGCCCTAAACCCATCCATCGCTCGTTTGATAGAGAACAACACTACTACATTTTTGGCCTTTAGGGGGGGTTGTCTTCCGCCCCCAAAAGTGACCTACGGGGGGGGTTTTCTCTTTGGGGGCGATTTTGGCAAAACCGCCCCTAAAGGCATGAATGTTAAAAGTTTTTCCCTTTAAGGGCGGTTTTTGAATAGATTGGAACAACCCCCAAAAGTGACTTTTGGGGGTGGTTTGTGACCCCCCTCATAGAGGTCTGCGGAGGTGGTTTCAAACCCCCCTTGTAGACCCCTTCATAGAGACTTACGGGGGCGGTTTTGAACCCCCTTCATAGAGACCTGTGAGGGAGGTTGTGAACCCCCCTCATAAGTCCCCTCATACAAACCTACAGGGGCGGTTTGGAACCCCCCTCGTAGAGGACTATAGGGGTGGTTCCAAACCCCCCTCGTAGAGGCCTATAGGGGAGGTTCCAAACCCCCTTCGTAGAGGCCTATAGGGGCAGTTGTGAACCCCCTCATATAGTCCTAGAGGGGCGGTTTGGAAACCCCCTTGTAGAGGCCTATAGGGGCATTTTAGAACCCCCCTCATAGAGGCTTATAGGGGCAGTTTTGAACCCCCCCCATAGAGACCTATAGGGGCGATTTGGAACCCCGCTCGTAGATGCCTATAGGGGCAGTTTGGAACCCTTTACAGAGGCAGTTTGAAACCCCCCTCGTGGATACCTACATAAGCGGTTTGAAACCCCCCTCGTAGGTACCTACAAGGGTGGTTCAAAACCCCCTTTGTTGTAAAATACAAGGGCAATTTTGAACCCCCCTCGTAGTGACATATGAAGGTGGCTTAGAACCCCCTTCGTAGAAACATACAAAGACGGATTGAAACCCCCTCTATAGCCATAATAAATCATAATAAAATATATTTTATTAAAAATACCAATATTGCAATATCAATAGGGTACGGAGGAGTCGAACCACCAACCTCCTGCTTGTAAGGAAGGCGCTCTACAATTGAGCTAGCACCTTTTAAGAATTAGGGAGATGAACAATATTAACACCCATATTGCATTATTTTTAAGTCTAAGAAAATACAATAAGAATGCTCATGAGATGATTGTAACAGGATATCCACATGTACCCAAATATCTACAGATTATCATGCAAGAGCAACCTGCTCGTTGCAATCCTCACAAGGCATAAGAACTATAATTCCAAACTTTTTGATTACTTACAAAAGCAAGAAAAATGCTAAAAAAAATTGGATATAATTTGCAAACACAAATTTCAATCATGTGAATATGCATTTCATGACATAGTGCAGTGATTCTTATTGTAGACATGACATATTGATGTAGTTGAGGAGCTCAATAGTTTGTGCATGGAAGGCCAATATTCAAGACGAATTATCTTCCGTGTTTGTCTCTTCCACTATGAGAATTTATGTACTTTGTTCAATATAGACAATATGAATAAACTAGAAGACGAAAAATTTGTATCCCTTAACTAGATGATAAATGCCATATCATGAGATTGTGAATACTTGAATAGTTAGTTGCTTGAATATTTTGCCCAACTTCGAGTTGTCCATACATTGTCATATATTTTCATAAACTTAATGGGAATTTGGAGTTGATTCATTACTAATATAGACATGCTAATGTTTGTGTGAATGAATATATTATTTTTTGTCTAGGTTCACTAATATTTAAATTGAACTAGATAGTGAATAAGAAATCTATTTTTGGGTGTATGTCGTGATCCCTACTCATCGATTGGATCAGCAAGAACAAATGGCTCATAAACTAGTCAATAAAAATACAAATGGCTTACCTCATGTAATAGTGTTGCAAAAAGTTATGTTTTAGCCTCAATTGTTAGAAGTCGAGGTGCTACATTTACATGACCTAAACAAATAATTTACTTTTACTTGTTAAATGAAATACTTTTGCCAAAAAATAATTTTTTGAAGAATGAAACTATGGCAGATAACAACTTTCAATTGAACATGTTTGAGATGATACATAAGCATGCAACTTACCTGCAATTTCACGGCCCCATTGATCATGTTCACATGCCATAGACCAAGCCAAAGTATTCTCGGTCATTGGCCTTGTCATTACTAGGAGTACTAGATCAGCATTAGCAACACCTTCTATAGTTGCATATATATTTAGTCAAGATAAGTAGTTTTTCATGGATTGGCAGAAACATAACAACAATAATTGCACTTCAAAAGAGTAGTGTCATCGGTTGAAAAAAATTGCCAATAATTGATCTTCAAAATACATATAATTCAAGCCACCTAAATTTCTAGAAAAGGGCATGAAGGGTCCAAAGCGTATCCCACATTCTTACACAAAAATTTCACCTTTCAAGTATTATAATTCATGCATGGAATGCAAGAAAACAACAAAGGAAACCCATCTTCTTACCATCAACATACTACCCAACAAGCAACTCTTTGAACCATATAATACAATTAATTTGACCATAAAATGAAGTCATCACGAGTTGCTATACAACAAGCCACAGTCATATTTTGTGTGTTCTAAATTCTGATAGGGGATCTAACTAAACCACCTTTGGTATAATTGTATTATCCCTCATTGAAAAAATCAACTCATTGTCCCACTACAAAAGAGCACCAACAAGATATGCTCTGATGGTTAAAGGGAAAATTCAAAGCCACCTTTCAGTGGTATAGGATTGCAATGCTCCCTCTATCTGATTCAATATTTTAGAACCTCCAAAATAATCACTTGAAACTATTCCTCTCTGGAAATTTTCAATTCAGTCTTGTGTGCCCAAATCAAGTGCTTTTGCTAGCTTCCTAATAGGTATAATTGAATCCTCTACTCCTTGTCAAAATTTGGTGGTCATGGGATGCCATTCATCTCTTGCAAGTGAAACACCCCCCAAGGTTTAATTTAGACCCATAATAGGACACAACCATATATCCAATAATGGAGTTCTCACAAAATATTCATCTGGTGTATTCAAATAACCAAGACAAGGACATGCTTCAAGCATCTCACATAGAAAAAAGAGAGTCAAAGATCAATCATCCGTTTCTAGAGTCAAAAAGAAAATAAATTTCTCCTGGTTATAGCTATCTCCCAGTAGCAATAGATAGTACTTCCTCTTGTTGTATAAACCTATGTGTATATGATTTATGAAGTTTGGAAAGCTATACTCTTATAATAATTTATTCATATCCATGACTAGGCTAATGGGACAACCCAATTCATGTGGAGGCTTGGTCTTATAAAGGAAGTGTGATCTTCTTGTATGTGGAAAAACCATGGTCACCTATTATGCACAATATAACAAGAAATCCATGTCCCAAACAGAAAATTCATTTTAGCAAATAAATCTGTACATGCACAATGTTATAGCTTGGCATTGCAATTGATAAAACCAGGTGAGGACCTACCAAACAATCTCTAATAGATGCCGTGTTTTACTGTTTTGAGGTAGAAATGTACAAATGACTACATGGAAAGCTATGCACAAGACTCTCTCCATCTCTAATTCTATCTAACTACCACGCAATGCTAGCTAAATTTTACTATTTCCCAAGAACATGATACAATGGCATAGATGTTTTATCTAGTTCACAATACTATAACAGTTATACAGTTACAACAATGATTCAACCAATTTAGTTTCACTTCTTCCATATTTAAGCACTCATAAACAGGTTCTAGAAAATAAAATACTCACTGATGCAAGCCCACAAAATCCATGTTGAAGGAGAAAACCTTCACCAAAGGGGTAACTCCTTTAAAGCTTCTTATGCAGGTCTGTATTTAACGTCAAAATACAGAGACAACAACCTTTGCACAAAGATAATTAATGTTTGGACCCTCTATGTTGTAGAAATGGCATACATATAAAATATAAATCCTACAAGAGTCAATCTTTAAAGGCAAGGAAAGAACCTTGGATCGTACCTTGTAATCAATATAAATAGGAAAGGCGCCTGCCACAAAAGAAAATATATATTGTAGAGTGTTAGTGAATAACAAAATGTGAACAAGGGAGAAGTATTATGTACAATGATGTATTGAGAAAATTAAATATGATAACTAAGAATTATTTAAATAATGACTCTACCATTAACCATTAATTGTTAGAAAACAAGAATATCCAAATTGAGAAGCATGAGAAAAATATTACCCACAACAAGAGGCTAGGAAACATAAACCATTAAAATGTACCGTATTTTTGGAACAAAAAGTAGACTATGTTGTCCATTAGAATTTGAGGCAATATACATAACTATAAGGAAAATACCATATATATCATATGCATATAATACAATTAATCTAACCATAAATGAAGTCATTACGAGTTGCTATACAACAAGCCACAATCACATTTTGTGTGTTCTAAATTCTAATAGGGGATCTAACTAAACCACCTTTGGTATAATTATATTATCTCTCATTGAACAAATCAACTCATTGTCCCACTACAAAAGAGAAGCAACAAGATATGGTTTGATGGTTGAAGGGAAAATTCAAGGCCACCATTCATTGGTATAGGATTGTAATGATCCCTCTCTCTGATTCGATATTTTAGAACCTCCAAAATAATCACTTGAAAGAATTCCTCTCAAGACATTCTCAAGTTGGTCTTGTGTTCCCACATCAAGTGCTTTGCTATCTTCCTAGCAGGTATAATTGAATTCTCTAATCGTCAAAATTTTGTGTCATGGAATGCCATGCATCTCTTGGAAGTGAAACACCCTCTAATTTTGAATTTAGACCCATAAAAAGATACAACCATATATTATCCGGTAATGGAGTTCTCACAAAATATTCATCTGGTGTATTCAAATAAACCAATACAAGGCCATGCTTCAAGCATCTCACATACAAGAAAGAGAGTCAAAGATCAATCATCAGTTTCTGGAGTCAAAAACAAAAATAGCTTTTTGCTGGTTGTAGCCATCTCCTAGCAGCAATAGATAGTACTTCTTGTTGATGTAGCAGCCTATGTGTATATGCTTTATCAACTTTGGAAATATCTACTCTAATAATAATTGATTCAAATCCATAATTAGGCCAATGGGACAACCCAATTCATGTAGAGACTGCCTTATAGAGGAAGTGTGATCTTGTATGTGCACAAACCATGGTCACCTATTACGCACAATATAACAAGATATCCATGTCCCAAACAACAAATTCATTTTAGAAAAATAAATATGTACATGCACAATGTTATATCTTGGCATTGCAATTGATAGAAACAGGTGAGGACCTGCCAAACAATATCTAAGAGATGCCATGTTTTAGTATAGCCAAACTATGGTGTTTAATATGCATTTCCCTTGTTAAAAAAATTGTGATTAAATCCCTTTGGATCCATTTGTTATCTGTTGTTATAGTGGTTGTCACTTTGGGACAATTTATGCTCTCTTTTATCAATGCAATATTCTTGGATACCATGAACTTCAAACCAACAAACCCAATGGTTGACATCAAAAGTGTTTAACGAAGTGCATTAATCAAAGAAGTCAGAAATACACAAATAGAGAGGGGATCCATATACTTTATTTCTCCTCCCGTTCTTACTTAATGGTGCATCCATATACTGCTCCTCAGGCATATAATTCTCTTTCCATGATATCTCAGCAAGTACAGGAGAAGACACAGGTGAGGTTGTAAGTCTCCTTGCAGTTATCACTGTAAAGCCAAAGGTTGAACCCTTCTCCTTTTTCAGTTGCTTCTGTAGTTCTTGGTGATCATTGGTATTAGGTAGGTTCCAGTTATCAGATAGAGGGATTCTTCCACTAATTTCAATTTCATGAATAAAACTTATGGACCTAGACTCCAAAGGTATGGGAGGAAAAGGCTATTTATGAAGTTTCATAGAAGATGGAGGATAATCACCCTTGAAGTTCAACTCAACTACAGAGCCTAGATCAATGTCTTCAGAGACAAACCATTCTAAGGTACTAGATAGATCTATGTTTAATCCACCAAAGAACTGACAGATGTGTCATTGGACTCTCTTCAATTTGGCTTGTCTTCATTGCTTGAATTCAAGATACATACAAAATTGGATATTCTATTTTCTACACTTTTTCCAAGATGTATGTTTTGATTAACTGGTAGACATCCTTCAGAAGCATCAACTTTTTGTTCATTTTCAAATGAATATGAATGTTCAGCTTCAAATTCAATTTTGGAAGTTGAATCTAGGGATAAATTAGACATGTCCTTTTCTGTTGCATTCTCAGTTTCCATTTGATTTATTGAGGGTAACAATTGTCCTTCTATACAGTCAGACTCGCACCTAAATTTTGCATCAGATGAAAAGGGAAATCCTTTGCAATCAAGAAGTTGAATGGAAACAAATTTACTACCATTAGTAGCTTTATTGGATATTCTTGATTTTGTGGTCTCTCAACATTTTGCAGGGATTGCTTCAAAACCCAAACTTTCTGATCCAACCTGTAAAGCAACAATTCCACCTGAAAAGTCCAACTGATATGGACTCTTTTTAGCAACTACACCAGAGGTGTCTTTTGGATTACATGCATCACCATTAGATAATCATAAGTGAAGTTTACTTTGAATATCTTCAGTCATAAAGTCTTATTTATTATCTTCAGCAATAACGTTTTGACAAAGTTCCAAAGATTGTTGGTCAAAGTCACATTTTTGGCTGCACTGATCCTAATGAGGTTTGAAAGAGGATCCATCCTTCTGTTGTACTAGCAATGAAAAATTTAAAGAAAGTCCAGGGTTTGAAGTCATCCTCAGTTGAGATGCTTGAGATGGACTGGATGGAATACAACTTTTAAAGATAGTAACAACTTTCCTATGGGAAGGTGAAGGAATGGTACAAGGCGAAGCACAACCATAGTTAGGCCGGATAGAAATATTTACAGATGTGACTAGTACCCTCCCCTTGACATACATATACCCTCTGGTTACCGCTTATAAATCAAACCTTAAATAGTAAAAAAAAAGGCCAAAATAGACTCATTCACTCAATAAAATATCCTTTTTCAGAGGGAAGGTCGGGACCCCTCATCGGCTGGATGATAAGAGTGGCTGCTTCATAGTGCTGGAACACATACAATATAGTGTGGTCTACACCTCCCTGGCTCTACTAATGTGAAAGGGCACTGTAAGGGCTAACTAAAACACTCTCGATTCGCCAAAATCCGGTAGAGCAATTTTTGTCAAAATCACAATTTGGAGTGATCAGATCGCAATTTCAGCGATCTGGGTTGTTTGAAAATTTGGAAATTTTTCTAATTATTCTAAAACATACAATCCCAATTGCTGAAATTACAAAAATGCAAAACTAGCAATTTCCAACCAGAATTTTAACCAGTTTTTATCACAAAATCACCCGAAAAGCGGGGCAATTTGGTTGTATTTTATCCTACGCGGCGGGAAACAGTCCTGGCATCGATTAAAATCAGGGCCTTATTTGTTCGGGTGTTTTAGGATGAGGCAAATCAATCTCATCCTAATCATTATTGATATTATTAGACAATTGCTTTAAAATATCGAGGCGGACAATGGAAAATATTTAAACATAACTCATCAGGGTTTGCCAGTGGAAAATGTTGAAGGATTTGAGGGTCTCGAAATGGGTTAGTGCTGCCATTATTCCTATTGTTTTCTCTTTGGTTTGCAACAACGCTTCCATGGGAATTGCACAGACGCTCGTATTGTCATCCTCATTTTAATAAAACATTTCATCAAAACTATTTATAGAGACATTTATGGCATCCACATATAAACTATAAAATATAGTAACCAAGTAATTTATTCAGGTAAAAATTGTAGTCCACATACAAAATCCAAGCTATCTCCAAATGATTATACTAATGCAGAGGCATGCCAAGTGTTTGAGAAAACTGTACTAATGGAGAGAAGCATCAAAGATTTTTCAGCACAATACCCCAATTCGTATATGGGTTTTCACCTTGCAATTTCAACTCCCACAATGATTTCAGAGGGCTTATCCAATGGACTTTTCTCTGCATTTGATTAAGTGCACACAATGTGTAATTTCACAGATAACAACAGTGCGTGCTTGTAATTACATGTGAAGAAATTCATGCTGGGAATATTAAGACAATGAAGATAAAGTGTATGGGGTGCCGTAAGAAGATAACATTTGAACTTTTCAAAGGTTGCGTAAGGACAAGGTCGAGAAGATGGGATTTGGGTAGTGGAGGGAGAATTGATACATGAAGTACAAGCACTTAAACACATGTTTTCCACTCCATCTGGCTGCTTATGTGGATACATAGTGAGCCATTTCCTGCATATGATATGAGAATGACTTGTAAAGAAAGAAATGAAAATGATCTGAAAGAGACCAATGAAGATGATGTGGAAGTTCTCAAGAACGAGGAACACAAGAACAATGAGTTGTTTAGAAAATGTTGCTTACAAAACTAGTTTTCAGATGGGTTAGATGTCGTTTATAAAAGTTGGGGATGGGATAATGAATTTTTATTTGCAGAATGTATAGGCAGAGGGATGATTTTGAAAGAGGCCAAATAGGAGAATCACATGATTCTGTCATGGATTTGGTTATTGGGTTTAGTGGCCATTTGGGTGGTGCCTGGACTAGTTCTTCGGCTAGGAAACTAGGGCTAAAGAGTACCAGGTTTGCATAATTTCTCAGAAAAGATCAGGATTTGATAGAAATCACATTGGATATTAGTGATGATTATGTTGCTATCAACAGTATAAAAAATGCAGCTAAGGTGGCAGAGGATCCATAAATGACATTTTTACCTAGGAAATTGGAGATGAAAGCTTCGTTTGGTTCCTCGGTCATTATTTTAAAAACAAAACAGGTTTCGCATGAGCTTTAGAGAATTGCATCCCTATCTTCAAGAAAAAACCCATCCCCAAGGGAGAATAAGACAGTAACAAGAGCAAAACATGCATTAAAAGGATTAAAATTTATCAGCAAAACTGCTCATAATGTTGACCAACAGGAATTTTGAAGAGATTTGATGACCTTGCTGTTAATGGTCTACTCTCACATTCATATTTTGGAGCCTGTATTGGTAGGAAATTTGTTTCTTGAGAAGAGACCCAAGATTCATCAGTGTTAAAAATCATAACAAGCCTGAAGTTCACAACGTGAGACAGGTGTCTTCTTTATATTTGTATATAGATGAGCCTATTTGTCTTCTTCCGATTTAGACTCATTCTCCTACAGTTTTTTAATGTTTCCTTCAAGCACACTTCAATGTTTTTCACTTCTATGTTTGCAAAAAATATACTATTTAAAAATTACCCTTGATATAGACAATAAAACGGGCGCTTTAATTTTATGCAAGCTCCACAATACACTAAAGCCATGGTTTACTAATAGGATTGCCAATCTGTCCTTACAACTCAAAAAGTATTATATCAGAGTACTAAAAAGTGACAGACAAGAGTGTTGTAGCTAATTTATTATATAAAGCAAGTTTGGTTATTCTCATTAGGAACCACTCACCTAATCTCTTAAATATAACATTAACTTAGATGCCATCTTTTTATTATGTTTGACTAATTTATCACTGTATTACATTACATTATATTATTACTCTTAGAGTCACATCCTTAGATAAAAGAAAGATTACCATGGGAATCACGAAGAACACCCTGTGCAATTCTTGTACCAAAATCTCAGGAAAGAAAGATAGTTTGCATATTTCTATACAGTTAAATATTTTTTTTCTTTTTGAATGTACATTATAGGCGGAACGTGATAGATTTACTGATGAGGCAAAGGAAATCGTTTGCAGGAGAGTTTCTTATTTTGTAAACTCTATAAACATATCAGACTATAGATTTACAATTGTCCCATATATTCATCTTCTCCCATGGGTTGTTTGTAATTGTTTTGTGCTTATTGAGTTCGCTATACAGTTGTTTGTTTCTCTTCCACCAAATTTCTACTGAGAGGAGGGTAGGGAAATTTGTTTCTATCCCTTTTGATTGTTGTGGCAGTAAGAACTTTGATGCCTAGATAGAGAGCGAGAATGTCTCCAATTACTTTGATTAGGATGTAAACATGGTGAAAATGTGGATGGTAAAAATATAGTTATAACAAAACAAGAATAGAAGAATCATCAAATGATGTGGATTCGAGTTTCGGCATAATAACACTATTATATGTCATCAGATGGTGCAAGATCATGTTACTACAAAATAGTAATAGATTAAGCAAATTATGAGGGATCTGGCTCATTTAGATTAGAAGCAATAGAAGAATAAAGGTGACTCACATCTAGCATACAAGTCTCAAAATAACCAAAGCCTATGTTGCATGGGTACCCGTACCGAGGGGTCGGGTACATGTACTAGGTACTTTGGTACTTCAATGGTACTTTCCCAGCTGTACCCAAATTCAAACTCCCGTACTGGGTACTTCACTTATGAAAATAGGGTACTTGCATGGATTTTGGTACGTCGTATCGCATGTTTGGGTACTCGGGAGTTACGGTCATTGGGAAATTTACCTTAGCTTGTCGTCAAGGGGGGTCGATTTGTAATGTTTGATGTTTAAAATTTTAAAAGTTAAAAATTAAAACACTAAAACACATGTTATGTGGGCACTTACCCCTTACCTAAACCGGCACGGCACTCCATTTCTTACTACTAGTGCTCCGTGCTTACTACTCCAGCGATGCCTATCTAGAGAGCTTCCTAATAGAGGACCTTAGTGATGCTGATGACATTGATCCTAAGGATGCTGATGACATCGCTTGAGGAAGCCAAATCAGCTATCTTGTTCATTGTTCAATGTTTATTGTTTTGAACTTTCTTTTTCATGTCTGGAAATGCTATTCAGTCTTCCAATCTTCCACTTGATATCTACTATGAGTCTATGTCATATGATTTATCAAATTTATTATTTTATGTTTCAAATTTTCAATGTGAATGTTCATATGAATCATTGAATTTAGAAATATCAAATATACATGTATGATGTGATGTGACATGTTTTATTTCTATAAATTTTAATATATATATATATATATATATATATATATATATATATATATATATATATATATATATATATATACAGTACCCCTGATGTACCCAAGTACCTTGTTTCAAAAAGTGGCGTCCTTGTCCCTGTCCCCGTACCAGTACCCGTCCACATACCCACGTTTCCTGGCAACTTAGTCCAAAGCCTACTCTAACTAGTCTAATTACAGTAAAGCAAAACCAGTTTTTATTGATAGGTGCCAAAGCTAAAGACCAGCCATCTTACCAATTGCTAGTTTCCTTACAAAAAAGCCTGATAAATATTTAAGCATTGACTGAATGTATCAAATAAAACAAAAACCATGCTGAGCTCATCATACCATAAAAAACCGATCAAAGCTTTACATAATCCACATAATTTATAAATTTTACAAGACTTAACCTGGTAGATAAGAAACTGTACTTTCTAACATACTTATAGAAATACACTCAAGAAAAGAACATGACCACTTGCAAGTAGACCAAAAGAAAGCTACATTCTAAGAACAAAATGATCAAAGCAGTTTGAATAGCAAGTTTTCATATAGAAGCATACCTGCTCTGAGCAGCTTTGTGTAGAAGGGAGGAAACCTCGTTCCAATTGGTGACATCTACTATGGTAAGGTATGACACAAAACTGTTGCCATTTTGGTCATGTTTAATAGTATATTGCTTTACTAGAGTACCATTATCAAAACGAGGTTCATCTGCACCACCAAATTTAGTGGTACCCAAAAGATCTCGGATAGTTTCATTATATATATCCAGCATGTAGTATGTTAGCTTCTAGACAAAATGAAATTATGAACACTTACACTGCAACTTATTAAAGAACGGAAGCCCTCCATTGTATTTTTAACCGTGTATTTGGGAAACCATATCCAAAGAATATGGCACACAAACTAGTAATTACAATTAATCAGATATGAAGCATGGCCCAATTTTTTATATAGGGAAAATAAGGAAATTGACACCAATGCATACATTCAAAATACAATGAATGGATACAACAATTCAGATAACAACTATGCACTGTTAATGATTTGGATTTTTATTGGCTTTAAATTAACTGGTAATGTAAATTGTTACAACCTAGCTTAGGGTATATTATTCCATCCCTTCAAGATGAATCAGTCAGCTATCCTTCAACCAGGTTTGGTATACTATGGATCCTTTTTGATTGATTGTATACCTATTTTGGATCATCTCATGTTGATGGTGCAATTTGACCACTAACCTACATTTATGGCGAAATTTGACCACATGCATGCATTTATCACACAGTTTGGCTGTCAACCTGCATACCAAGTTCTCTTCATCAAATCCTATTGTTTCAAGCCACTTTTATTGATCATACCGATGAACACGTTTCCTAAGATTCTCAGGAAGCAAACAGTGGCGCATCCATTGTTGTCTATCATGTTGCTCTACTCTCATTTCTTCCAGCCTAATTGTCAAATATTGCAAATAGGTCTGCATGTTACCGATGAGAAGTGCAAACAATATAAGCCTTAGGACTACAAGGGTTATTGAAAAAACAACCTCTCCAATGAACTTGTTGGTTTCCAGACCCTGGCCAAGTGTTCTTAAGCTTTGTAGGCCCCACCATAAGCAGTAAAAATATTTCTCTACAAACTTTCTTGATGCAACAATCCGTAGTAAAGTAATATTATTAGTATGTATTCAAAAATTGAATGGTCCATCAGTCACAAAAGGACACTCAGCCATGCTAATGTTATTCCAGTTGCTGAAAGTATTATCGCGGTTATTCCCATAGTACTGATAATCAATTTAACACTCTGGAAAATGATTGTTGCATGCATTTCACCAACAACTATCTTCTCGTTGGACTACAAGCAGATACCAGCAAGCTCCAATGACATGACTTGCAAGCATGTATAAAATTAAATTGTAAGCAACCCTAGGCCCACCCAACCCATGTTGTTTCAATAAATACTCCGATAGTCTTTATCACCTCTAACGTAAGTGGATATATACGTAGAATCTTGGGAAATATTGAAAGAAGATGATAAAATTCAAAGAATTCTTCAACCTCAAGACATCTGAGCCCATCCTACTTTGGATGGAAATCCAGGTAATGACCTGAGGAAAAGGAAATACAACAAGAATATCTATTCCAAAGGATGTACAGGATTTATCACAAGCTCTCCTCATTCAAAAACCCTAGATGACGGAGCTATGAAGGCTGTCCGAAACTGGAAGGCCATGCGAACTAAATAAAATACATCGAGAACTGTTCGAAGAATAGTAGTAGTAATCACTAAGTTCCAATCTATATCTAGGCATGTTGTTGTATTAGAGTTACTATTTTAATGATGAAAGGAATTATTGAGGTCGAATCATCATTCATTAGCTGATTTCACATCGCATTTTCAAGGTTACTATGGCTTGTTTCCCAAGTGGTACTATATCTCAGCTCATTGGTGGTCAAAGGGAGAAGTTCGTAAGGTTTAAGAATGATTCTGAATCAAGGAGATCTATAGAAGGCTACTGGTTACACCTTCGATAGAGAATTGTTCAATTGACTACTGGATGACATTCACCCTTGGTAGCATAAATTAGACTATATCAGTTGGGGGTTTCAGTTCACCATTTTGTCTTTACATCTAGACAAAAGCCACAACCATTGCATCCTGAATCCGGGGTGCCGTCCTTTACATATTCAGGCAGGATAGATATTCAAGCTTTCAAATGGGACAATCGGGATAGGGAGACATAACTATAGTTTTGGGATAACTCACTCTATTTCTGTATTTTTTTAGTTTAAATATTATGTT
Source organism: Larix kaempferi (assembly GCA_027924585.1). NCBI lineage: Eukaryota > Viridiplantae > Streptophyta > Pinopsida > Pinales > Pinaceae > Larix > Larix kaempferi. The sequence goes on along the minus strand of BSBM01002227.1, from coordinate 689,682 downwards.
GAAATCATTGTAACATTTTAATGACAGAAAAATTAGGGAAAATTTTCAACCATTATGCAAATTTTCCATTAAAATTTCAAAATTTCAAGATAGAAAAATGAGGGAAAAATTACAAGCATTCTGCAAATTTTCCATTAAAATTTCAATACAGAAAAATTAAGCATCCACTTATTTTTTATAGCTTGAATGAATTTCTATTTGGGCTAAACCTTCACATGCAATGAATATTTGATACCTAAAAATTTCGAAATAAAGTAGTACAAACCCTACCGATTTCTCTAAGGCATGGATCATGAAGATTCTATTTCAATTGATGCGCTTGAGGCAGTCCTCCCATGAATACAACTTCTTGTCTTCACTGAGAAATTTCTACCTAGGGCATTATTCTTGTCTCGGGGTTACAAAATTCCTTGGGTTTCTCCTACTCATCCACTTGATTTGTTGCTATCTTGTATTTATTACAGAATTTGAATTCAAATTTGATTGATGAGAAGGAACCAGAGTTTCCCTCCCAACCCAGATTGATGCATAGGCTACACGATGCGACATCTTCTTTCACCACAAAAATCGAGTGGATAAATGCCCTATCTATTGGTCGACAGTCGAGGGACATATCAATGCCCTGACATCCATCAACGTTAGAGTCTAAAGAGGTTGGGGAACATGGATGGTGCTATAACTAATGGAGTAGCAAAGGGTGCTTAGCTTTTTGTGATGGAACAAGAGTGGAAATGCTTGAGATGGTGATGGGGGAATATGTTTTTCTAGAAACCCTAAGGCCATTCCTGGATGTGTCGCAGTGGCTGTAAACTCTTAATTCAAAGTTCAAGATAAACTATATTATCAGTAATTACTTCCATGATGCCATTGAGGTTCCTACGATATCTATCCGTCTGCCATGCCTGCTGTACAATGTAGTGCGAACCTGTGAGGCACCTGCAACAATTACTTAATGAAAATATGCGAAATAGCAAAAATGACAGAACTCAGAATCACTTTTATATTGATCACGGGCCACTTCGAGGGGGCAACCTCCTATGAGAAAGCTCAATACAAATAACTTCCCGTGCCTTCATAGGTCTCAACACACACTTATATACTAATTCTAGGCGCCAATACTATGGGTCAAAACCATGGGCCGTTACAAACTATGGATCAACAATACTACGGGCGACTTACAAAGCATATGCGCCAACAACAATAACACAAACTATTGATCAACAAATACTACGGGACGACTTACAAAGCATATGCGTCCAACAACAACATACTAACAAAGTAAAGACATGGGTTCCTAACATCCCCTCCCCCTTAAAAAAAGCTTTCTCCTCAAAGATTTAGATGTGGAAATTGTTGTTGAATCTGAAGGAGTGGTTCCCATGTAGCATCCTCTGGTTGCATGTCGTGCCAATGAATTAAGACCTTTGTGATAGAGCGAGAGAGAAGCTGACGCGTGCGCCGATTGAGGATGGCCTCTGGCTCCAAAAGGATGGATCCTTCATTATCCAGTTCAGGTAAAATCGTTTGGCCGCTGATGTTGGTGCCAAGAACTTTCTTCAGACAAGAGACATGAAAGACTGGATGCATGCGGGAAGAAGGAGGAAGTTCCAATTTATAAGCAATGGACCCAATCTTCTGAAGAATCCGGTATGGCCCATAGAACTTTGGAGCGAGCTTATGACGCCCTTTGAGTTTCAAGGAGGATTGTTTGTACAGCTGGAGACGAAGAAAAACCATATCACCAACTTGAAAAGTGCGCTCCGAACGGTGCTGATCTACTTGTTGCTTCATGCGATTTCCTGCCATGTGAAGATTGTCCCGCAAAATGCGAAGAATCTGATCGCAGTTGCGAAGGACCGTGTCAACTTCCTGAACTGGTGAACTGGTGGGGGTGTATGGAAGAAGAGCTCGAGGTGCCTGACCATAGACTGCTTCATATGGGGTCATTTTAGAGGCAGTGTGGTAAGAGGTATTGTACCACCATTCAGCGAGAGGGAGCCACTTTTCCCACTAATGTTGTTGTTCCGAGGTGAAGCAACGAAGATAAGTTTCCAAGCATTTATTGACAATTTCAGTCTGACCATCTGTTTGTGGGTGATACCCTGAACTCATCTTTAGTTTGGTGCCAGCGTGGAGAAATAGTTCTTTCCAAAAATGACTAGTGAAAGTCACATCACGATCCGAGACAATGGAAGAAGGGATGCCATGAAGACGAAAGATCTAGTTCATAAAAATTTGAGCAACTGAGGAGGCTGTATAGGGATGGCTGAGAGCACAAAAATGACTATAATTGGAGAGGCGATCAACCACAACGAGAATCACTGTCTTCCCACCAGATTTAGGGAGCCCTTCAATGAAATCCATAGAAATATCTGTCCAAATCCGTGTAGGTATGGGCAAGGGTTCAAGCAATCCTGTAACGAGTGTTGTTTCACCCTTATTGCGTTGGCAGGTATCACATTCGGCCACCATCTGTTGAATTATCCTTTTCATGCCCTGCCAAAAGAAGTTACGCCGTGCTCGTTCATATGTTTTGAGGAACCCAGAGTTCCCGGCTGATGGAGAAGCATGGAGTTCATAGAAGACAGCCTGTTGAAGATCTGTGCTCTGGGGAAGCACCAGATGACCCTTGTATCGCAGAGAAGCACCATCCCAATAGTAATGTGGTACAGCAGAAAGGTTGTTGGTCAAGCGTTGGATGATCTGAGATAAGGAAGAGTCATTGACATAACCCTGTTGAACAGATTGCAACCAATTTGGAACAGGCATAGAAATAGCTGAAAGAGAACCTTGGGCATCAAATGTGCGAGAAAGAGCATCTGCCACAATATTGTCTTTACCCTTCTTGTAAGTGATCTCATAGTCATAACCCATGAGTTTGCTAACCCATTTCTGTTGTGCCGGGGAGGAGACACGCTGGTCCAAGAAATATTTCAGACTCTGGTGATCAGTCTTGATGCAAAAATGATTCCCTAATAGGTATGGACGCCACTTCTGTACTGCATGCAAAATAGCCATCATTTCCTTCTCATAGGTAGAGGCAGCTAAATTCTTACCTTAAAGGGCTTTGCTGGTGAACGAAATGGGGTGTTCATCTTGAAGGAGAACAGCACCAAGTCCATTGCTGTAAGCATCACTCTCAATAGTGAAGGGCTTGGAAAAATCAGGCATAGCTAGCACAGGTGTAGTACACATAGCTTGTTTTAGTTTGTCAAATGCACACTGAGCAGCAAGTGTCCATGTAAAAGCATCCATTTTCAATAGAGTAGTTAATGGAGCTGCAATCTTCCCATAATCCTTGACAAACTTGCGGTAGTAGCCAGTCAACCCCAAAAAACCACGAAGGATCTTGAGTGTCTGATGATGTGGCCAATTGTTCATGGCATCGATTTTGGCAGGATCCACGCGAACCCCTTGTGCTGAGATAATGTGCCCAAGATACTCAACTTCCTTTTGTCCAAAAACACATTTAGATTGCTTGGCATGGAGATGATGGTTAGAGAAAAGTTGCATGACAAGATCCAGATGCTGGAGATGTTCATCCCATGTTTTACTGTAGATGAGGATATCATCAAAGAATACCAGAATGAATTTCCGCAAGTCGGGTCGAAATATTTTATTCATTAAGGCCTGGAATGTGGAAGGAGCATTAGTGAGGCCAAAGGGCATGACCAAAAACTCATAATGGCCATCGTGTGTGCAAAAAGCTGTTTTAGGAATATCATCCTCATGAACCTGAATTTGATGATACCCAGAACGAAGATCCAACTTGGAGAAAAAGTGAGCCCCATGAAGCTTGTCAAGAAGCTCATCAACAACAGGAATTGGAAAATTATCCTTGATGGTGAGGTGATTAAGTGCTCGAAAGTCAATGCAGAGGCGCCATGACCCATCTTTTTTGCGGACAAGAATAACTGGAGAAGAAAAGGAACTAGTGCTCGGGCGAATAATACCTTGCTTCAATAAGTCTCGAACGAGCATTTCAATCTCCGTTTTTTGGTGGAATGGGTAGCGATAGGGCCTGATGTTGGGAGGAACTCTTCCAGGAAGGAGCTGAATACGATGGTCTTCTAGCCTGGAAGGTGGTAATCCCACTGGTTCAGCAAAGACACCTGTATATCGATCCAGAATTTGTTGTAGATCCAAAGGAGTAGTGGAGACAGCTGATGGTTACATCTGGATGGAATGGATCTGAGTGATGACACCATGTGAATTCTTCTTGAGGAGTTTTTCCATGCGATGTGAACTGATGATGCTGAGAGAACCTGGTTGTAAGCCTGTCAATGTGTGTTTGTGTCCATTGAGGGAAAACTGCATCCAAAGTTCGGCAAAATCCCATAAGATAGGGCCGAGTGTGCGTAGCCATTGAGCGCCCAAAACCACATCACATCCGCCTGAGGGAAAGGAAAACATGTTAGAGCGCAAGGTATAATCTCCCATAGATATACGCACATTTCGACACTTCCCTTTGCAAGGTAAGGTGCCCCCATTGGCAACCATGACTTCAAAGTTGGAGCAAGGATGGATAAAACAATCAGCTTGTTTGGCGATCCGAGGGTCAATGAAATTATGAGTGCTACCAGAATCAATGAGGATTGTAAGAGGAAGCTTCTTGAAGTAACCCCTGACCCGCATTGTTTGGGGGGGTGGCGATTCCAGCTAAAGCATGGAGAGATATCTCTGGCTGGTCATCCTGAGACGGAGGGTCAATAGGTGGTTCCTGAATGTCGACCGGAGCATCCAGTGTTTCTGGATCTTCGTCACCCATTTCAGAGGTAGGCGAAGACTCCACATCCAGGAGATAGAGCTTTTGCTGAACACATCTATGTCCCCGAGTGAATTTCTCATCACAATTATAGCAAAGACCCTTTTCTCTACGTGCCTGCATCTCTGTTTCAGACAAATGCTTGATAGGAGTCGGTCGAGGAGCCTGTGGTATGGGTGGTCGCTGAGAACCCATATTTCGGAAGGGAACAAAAGTGGGCTTGGAGCGTTGTTGGTCTGCAATCTTGTCTTCTGCAAACTTAGCCAACCCGAGTGCTTCCATCATTGTGTTGGGATAGAACATTTTGACCTCAGAGCGGATGGCATCCTTTAGACCACTGATAAAACAACTCCGGTAAAATTCATCAGACAATCCTTCGGTGTGGTTGGCTAGATTCTCAAATTCGGTTTGATACTCTCTCACAGTGCCAGTTTGGCGAAGTTTAGTGAGGGACCCTATGAAGTCATCAAAAGCACTAGGACCAAATCGTTGCAAAAGGAGCTGGCAAAAGTCTGGCCAGTTGGGCTCTGGATGAGCCTTGATGTACCAACGGTACCATTGAAGAGCTTCCTGTTCCAAATGAAAGGATGCCAACGGAACTTTGTTGACATCAAAAGTATTATGCAGACTGAAATACTGTTCTACACGATAGATCCATCTAGTTGGATCGGTACCATTGAAGCGAGGAAAATCAAGCTTCGGACCACGGAAATTGCTGGAAGAAGAGAACCCATTGTCTGCTGAAGACTCGGACTGTCGTTTGTTGTTCATAGCTAAATGTTCAAGATGGAGACCAAGAATTTTTTCATCCAGATCCTAGAGTTTGGCTTGGATGGTTGCAAGTGCTTCCTCCATGGTTTTTGCTCCTGCACGGGTGACAACCATAACCAGGATTTTTTTATTTTTTATTTTTGACTGGGTAGGAAAACAAAAACAGGAACTACTTCAGTAAAGGAAAATTTGGATTTGGGAAAAAATCAGAAGGGTAATTGGAGTTTGACTAGGTTTTTGGACACTGTTGGATAGACAGGGAAGCAAAAATGAGGATTTCAGAAGTGGGGTGAAAGAATGGGAAAATTTGGCAAAGGGGAACAAAGAAGCAGAATTCAGAAAGGAACTCTGTGGTAACAATTGAAGGTGATTGGCTGAAATCTCAGGAAGTTATGGCAAACCCTAAAAATAGACAAATGTGGGATTTCAGGCTGTAGGAAGGGGAATTGAGGATAGGGTCCTCAGGAATGAAATATGCAGAATGGAATGACAGGGGTTCCCTGAAAATTTCAAGGGAAACAGAGGTAAAACAAGGGAGATATGGAGAAAAAACTGAATTTTATACTTTTTTTTTTTTGACAGACTGGAGCGGCTATGGCTCGGAAGGAATCTGGAACAACGTCGAACGGATGGATCTGGAACGGCTTGCAAAATGGATCTGAAACGGCGCAGCAGTGATCGACAATAGTTCAGCTGAAAGTAGATATGGACCCTAGGTATGTGCGGCTTCGTAACAGTTCAGGGTTTTCACTCGGCCACCAATGCTGTCTGACGGCTTGCGTATTGGGGCAGTACCCCTCACTCCACGGCTCAGGTAAAACTGATAACCGCTTTGCCACAAACGACAGCTCTTGGTTTACCTCACGGGTGGGAACTAGTCAATCAAGTAGGGGTCGTTGCCCTTTTCGCTGGTAGGTCCTCTGAATGGGCCAGCTACTTCAGGGTTCCTGTGGTACTCCTCACAATGAGTTTTAGGACTTATTCCCAAGTACTTCCCATAGTTAAGTGGATAGGGATTATTCCCAAATCCAAACCTGCAACAGATGCGAAAAAAATTTTGGCAGAAATTTCACCCGGCGAGCCCAAGAAAGTGCTCTGATACCAGATGTGAGGCACCTGCAACAATTACTTAATGAAAATATGCGAAATAGAAGAAATGACAGAACTTAGAATCACTTTTATATTGATCACGGGCCACTTTGAGGGGGCAACCTCCTATGAGCAAGCTCAATACAAATAACTTCCCGTGCCTTCATAGGTCTCAACACACACTTATATACTAATTCTAGGTGCCAATACTATGGGTCGAAACCATGGGCCGTTACAAACTATGGATCAACAATACTACGGGCGACTTACAAAGCATATGCGCCAACAACAATAACACAAACTATTGATAAACAAATACTACGGGACGACTTACAAAGCATATGCGTCCAACAACAACATACTAACAAAGTAAAGACATGGGTTCCTAATAGAACCGGCTCTGCCTGTGATCCCATCTGCAAGGGTTAAGCTAAGACCCGCATAGTTCTAGATATTTTGAAACCCACAAAAACCTTTTTCGTGGAAAGAACATTTTAATTATAAAAATAAAAAAAATAAGGGGGAGTTTGAGACGAAAGGTACTTTTGAGACCTTTTGTCTCAAATAAATGTCTTAAACCACCCTCTTGTAACCACCCCCTTGTGTAGTAGTGATGGATATCTAAAAATAAGGAAGATGTAAATAAATTTGGTGTCAAATGAAACTTGCATCTGCCACATCTTGCTTCTAAATAAATCCAAACAACCAAAAGGATTTTCTTGAAGTGTGTTCAAAAGCACATTAGGAATGGAAGTTGAGCAGTCCACCTGCATTCTGAAGCTCCATCCTTGGGAAGAAAGTGCTTGGTTGGTTTTGAAATTCTGCTCCAAAGATCTTGGTATAAGTCCTTTGTGCTCAAGAAAATCTGGTTTACCAAGCATCGTGTAAGTTTTCCCAAAGCCTGTTTGTCCATAGACAATGATGCAAACCTGCGAAATGCATTGAAGAACACATTATCAATAGAAATACAATATATTGTATGGGCATGCCCTACTGAAGTGTCCCAAACATATAGCATTTCCAGACATAAAGTGGCTTAAAACAAAGTAGGCACACAATGGAATTCTGGGATTAAGACAATAAAACATCAGACATAACAACCCTAGCATAAAAATAGTATTTGTTCTTTACATTCCGCTCTTTCGTGACAATCGCATACACCATAGCTCATAGACCTTATATTTTCCATGCCATTCATTCAGTGTGCATTCATCAGAAACACTCAACCCTTATTGTTAAGATCATCATGTCCTCATGTCAGTATTTATGTTCATTACTTGGAACTTTTATCATAAGGAAAATCTTCATTATAACAGACAACACCTTAAACATATAAATACAAGAGAAATGACATTTTTCAGTTCACCGCCAAAAAAGTTTTGCATATTAGATTTAAACACATATATGCATCCTAATGCAAACTTACAAAACCCTAGGTGCTCTGGGATCACAACACGAAAGAAATACAGAATAAAGTAAATGAAGGAGCCTCATAAGACATATTCCTCAGCTACAGGTATAGAACATTAATGTTCTTGGCCGTTGAGAACTCTCCTATACATGGCCCTGTGATCCTGTATCCCTTGCACTTGTATTTATGGCTATAATCTAGCAGTTTTGAAAACCTGCCACACCCACATAATTGAGTTGACATGGAAGGATGCACCCACATTTTAGATAGCTTTATTGCAAAGTTTGCAACCTTTCCCTGTACCTCACACCTCAATGTAGCATTTAACTTTTAAGTTTTACCACCAGCATAGATCCATATTAAAAGGGGATCCACCAAGCGCCAAGAGGGATTAAATCTATCGAGGTGCAAACCCCTTTTTAGAGTTCAAATGTTGAGGAAGCCTTTTAATTTATCTGATTTGTGTAGTTTTATTTAAATGCAAACCCCTTTTTAGAGTGCAAATGTTGAGAAGAGGATATAAAGTCATCTATAATAGTTTTAATGCATTTACCTATTCAAATGTCAAAGTTGTGCTTCTTGTTGCATTGTAAAAATTGAAAATTACAAGAGGCCTCGCTTGCCATAAGAGGCTACCATGATGATCAAAATATTAGTTAAAAACTCAAAATAAGGTTGTCTTTTAATTTGTGGATAAAATGTTCATCAAGATAAAAACCTAAGTTTTTTTAAGGCGATCTCCAGTAGAGCCACTTCGGGAAAGACGTCCACTTCCATCAAGGTCAATCAAGTTCATAACTCCATGCACTTGTTGCTCTATGCTCTACATAGGGAAGCATCATCATAACTGATTGTTTCAATTCGAAGTTCAAATAACATTCAATACAAGATATATACAAACCTCATTTGCTCCTAAAATGCATAACGTGAAGACATAATGGCTGAAGCAGGGATGCCCTCTTTCTCTTTCTCTTCTCTACATACCCTCGGCCTCCCTCTGTGTTTGATTCCCTTCCCCTTCTCAAAAATACGATTCCCCTCAGGCTTTATGTCGACTACAACTCCCTTCCGCCAAACCACTGTAAAATCTCCAGACCAGCTTGACGGAGACTCTAAAGACCAACATGACGGAGTTCATTTCATATCTGCGGGAAAAATTGGTAGAGGCAGAAAAAATTGAAGGGCTAGTTCATTTCATCTTTTCCTTTTCAACTAATTTTTTGTTTTTATGTTTTGTTTAGTTTTTTATGCTAAACAGTAAGCCTTCAACTATCAAGTTTTATTAAAAAATACCTTTCAATAATAATTTTTTTATTAAAGAATTTAATTTTCAATTAAAATATATAATTTTTTTTATTGAGGAATTTAATTTCCAAATAAAAATAACAAGTGTCAACATTATGCATTTGAAGTATATTAAGTAATAAACTTATGAAAGAAACAAAACATGGAACCTAGAATCATTTCTGAAATTAATGTGAGGCCACGTGTAATGCAACATACAAAATATTGTAATGTTAACATGTTACGTCAATCATGTAATTGAAATTGTAACATTCTAGTTTTCAATTAAAAGATGTTATTTTATTAAGGATATTAATTTCCGATTAAAAGATAGCAATAGACTCATTTACTCATGTTTTCCACTGATCACGCACTCTGAAAATCAAGGGTGGAACAAAACAAACTACTAATAGTAGCACACACAACTCAATATAAATGTGTTGACATTATGCATTTGGTGTACATTAAGTGATAAACTTAGGAAACAAACAAAAGGTGGAACATAGAATACTTGATAGGTTCTAGTATTTGGCTCTTTGCACAAGATCTCGGACTCACAGGAACTCTAGCTAGTGAATGGAACACATACATATAGGGAATTTACGAAAATGGGATCACTATGTCTACAGAACCATATAGGTTGGCTTGGACTTGGAACAAAATATAAGGGATTGTGACAGTAAAAGAGGCCTATAATGCCTTTATATATCTTTATGAGGATGGTGATTTGAAGTGGTGGTATATAGTGATATGGAAAATCAAAGCTCCTCCAAAATCAATTCTATTTATGTGGTTATGCTTACGAAATAAAGTCTTAACAGGGGAGATTTACAAAGAAAGGGGTGGAATTGGACCTTCATCCTATCCATTATGTTTGAGCAGTGAGGAGACCATACAACATCTTGCAGTAGATTACAACATTACATATGATACTTATGTTTGAATAGTGAGGAGACCATACAACAATTCCCATCCCTTTACTTCTCATTTGAACCCTATCATCTCATAAAACCCTCCTTTGATTTCCCCCTCATCGATAGAATTGTTGGTTGTTACAAATCCCAAAAGCCCTATTTTGACTGAGACTTCTCCTCAAGGACCTCACACTACCCTTCATTTACATAGTGAATGCACCTTGGCTTCTCCCCCTCCATTGGATACAAAATTGTTTACCAAACCCTTAGAACCCTCATACAAAGAAGTTCTTATTAATAAAGCACCTCTTCAGACCTATAACTCCTTTGTAGACGGAGCTGGCCTTGTGGATATTGCAAATGTCACCATCAGGAAGAAGCCTAAAAACAAATCCGCTAACATGAAAAAATACATGGGGGTTGTTGAAGGAGGGTTGGCAACATACCCCATAATGGTTTCTTCAAATTATCCTGTTTCTGTTCCTTCTCCTTCTGGGAAACTTAGAGCATTGAACCCTAATATGAGGGTTCTTCAATGCTAGTCTTAATCTCTCTTAACATTAGGGGGATTGTGGGTGCCTAGTCCAAGATGTTATCCCTGAAGGAGCTTTTGTATACAGTTAAACCTGATGTTGTGTTTCTTCAAGAGACTATGCTGGATCATGTTAGAGCTAAATATTTGTTTCTAAAAGTTTGTCCAACATGCATGGAACTGTGTTGCGACAACCAGTTGGAATTTCAGGGGGGTTACAATTTGGCAAGATGGAGTCTGGTAGAAAAGCCAAAAAATAAGGGATTTTGGGGAATAAGATATCTCAATATCATTAACAAGGCCCTAGCTACCAAATCACTATGGAGGGCACTTTTCCATGATGGTATTTCGAGTGTCACTATGAGATGGAAATATTTGAAAGGAATTGATGTTGTATCATGACTGAGGTCAAAGAAACACTTTGCTTTCCCAATAGCCTCCATTATCTGGAAAAATATATTCACAAAACTACTTGTGGTTAAGCGTTGGATTGCTTGGAAGGTTGGTACAGGTACGAGAGTTCTTTTAGGCTTGGATCCTTTTCTGGGTGGAGGATCTGACTTTATATTATCAGAAGAACTGCTACCACACCTACATAGTCAGAACCTTGATTATCTTGCATATATACATAAGAAAAATATCTCCAACCTGACAAGTTCTAGTATTTGGCTCTTTGCAAAATATCTCAGACTCGTAGGAACTCTAGCCAGTGAATGGAACACATACATACAGGGAATTTACCAAAATGGGATCACTCTGTCTACAGAACCAAATAGGTTGGCTTGGACTTGGAACAAAATAGAAGGGATTGTGCAGACAATAAAAGAGGCCTATAATGAATTTATATATCTTTATGAGAATGATGATTTGAAGTGGTGGTATACAGTAATATGGAAAATCAAAGCTTCTCCAAAATCAATTCTATTTATGTGGTTATGCTTACGAAATAAAGTCTTAATAGGGAAGATTTACAAAGAAAGGGGTGGAATTGGACCTTCAACCTATCCATTATGTTTGAGCAGTAAGGAGACCATACAACATCTTGCAATAGATTGCAGCATTACTCAGGAGCTTTGGACTTTGATTTGTAACATTCTTCAAGTAAAAAATAATTGGCATCTACAGCCCATTTAAGAAAATTCAAAGCCCTGGTTTTTAACAAATCCCAAGGTAAAATCAATTCCCTTTATTGTCACATGGGGCTTATGGATTTTAATGAATGCCATTCTTTTTTAAGGCTACAAACAGAACCTAGAGGAGGTTGGGAGAAGGATTATTAAAGCATCAGCAATATTCATCATAGATCCAGGTGCAGACAAAGTAAATTTTTTGATAAATCGACCAATTTTATTTGGTAATTCACCCATGGGATTCTTCGATGGTGCAACAAATAAGGATCAAAGTGGAATCAGGATTTTGGTGAAAGACACCTCCACTCATTGTTTTAAGGAACACATGGCAACTGATGAAACGAAACTGATGAAGTTGAATATAGCATCGACCCTGACCAATGTATTTAAATTTTGGTTAACTTTAAAATTTTGTCTCGTCATATTTTATTAGACTGAGTCCAAAGCTTCGTGTTAAAAACAACTCCTCAAGAACATTACATGTAAAGTTCAGAACCATGCCATTATCAGGCATGTTTAACCTAAAGTTCTTCCTTGACCATCATTGATCATAGGCATCGATGACGATGGTGGAGAGCTCATTCTTCACGCAGTTAATTGAGTTGGTACTTGTATGCACTAACATGTGTCTACAGCAAGGCGATAGGTGGTGGCACATCTTAAATAATGCAGACCGTGAGTCTTTGCTCTCATATGATGATACCCAAAACTTGAGTCCAACTTTGAAAAAACCTTTTCCCATCTAAGTTAAAAAAAAAGGATCATCAACTTGGGTAGGAGGTACTTGTTCTTAATTAATTGTCACCTTATTTAACATTGATCAATAACCAATGCACATCCAAAATGTTCCATCCTCGTTATTGACTACGAATATGTGTTCTATCCAAGGTGATGCACTTGGTCATATGAATGCTTTGTCTAATAATTATTGTAATTACATCTTGAATTCACTCAACTCATTAGTTTAAAATATATTCTAGGCCTTGGATATGGGCATGTGTGTGTTATGTTATGCTCTCTTGTTTCCATTGTTGTCCATTGGAATCCACTTGAGTCACCCTTCACAAAAAGGGGAACACAATGAGAAGAAGGGGTAATGGCAGAATGAAAATTACTAGCATGTTAAAATTGGCAAGAAAATTTTCATTTTTGGTGTTACAGATCTAAAAATTACGAACATATCCCACTTGTAGTTGAAATTAGATTCACTATTTAGATATTATGTGATGTCCCAAGGCCTTAATCATCAATCAAGAGTTCAATTCAATCATGAGTTTTAAGCGGGGTTCCAAAAAAAATGCCTCCCAAAGTTCAATTCTCGTGACTTTTAGGGGGGGCTTTGACAAACCGCCACCAAAAGTTATGAGAATTGGGATTTTAGGGGGGGTTTTCAAACAACCGCCTCCAAAAGTTCAATTCTCATGACTTTTAAGAGGGGTTCCAACAAAACCACCTCCAAAAGTTAAATTCTCATGACTTTTGGGGGGGTTTGGCAAACCGCCACCAAAAGTTATGAGAATTGGGCTTTCAAGGGTGGTTTTCCCAAAACCGCCCACAAAAGTCAAATTTCAGGACTTTTAAGGAGGGTTCCAAAAAAACCGCCTTCAAAAGTTCAATTCTCATGACTTTTAGGGGGGGGTTTGACAAACTGCCCCAAAAAGTTATGAGAATTGGGATTTTAGGGGGGGGTTTCCCAAAACTGCCCCCAAAAGTCCAATTTCCATGACTTTTAGGGGCAGTTTTAAAAGACCGCCTCCGAATGTCTGAAAAAAAATTTAGGGGGGGTTTTACCAAGACCTCTCTACAAGAGAAAACCGCCCCTAAAGGGATATTTTGTTGTAGTGCGGGCCTGGACCATACCATCACGACCAAACAAATTCGGGATTTCTGTGTTGCAGAACACTGTAGCAATGGTAAGAAAATGGTCTTGGGTAGTGTAAGATGATTTAGGGTTGTGATAAGACGATTCAGGATCCAATATCACCCTATCCGCGTCCATGTGCAAAACCACTCAAAACTACCTAAAATTGGTCTAAATTTGGTGACATTTCACCATGTTATCGTATTTATAAAAAATCAGTCATTGGGGCATGGAGGGAGGGAAAAATGATGCTTGGGTTGAGGAGGATACTTCATGGAGGTTGGTGATGGAACCCCAAATTGAATCCCCAACATGATCTATATGAGGGGGAACCCCATACCTCTTTGCATGCATTAACTAGTCAAGTGGCCCAAGAAACACACTTCTATATCCGTGTTGTGAACAAATTCCAAATCAAATCAAATCGTGTCTTATACTTAAAAATAATTCAAATATAAATAAATCTAAAAGAAATTACACCTTTGAGAGAAAAATAGCTTTTGATAAAGTTTTTGGGAAGAAATAACTTTTGATGTTAGAACATTACAAGTAAACATATTTGCATGCTAAATTATATCCACTTGGTAACTTATATTCTTGTTTTATCGAGTGTCGGTACCACCAAATAGGTATCTGTCAGATATATCTTCCTTGAGTGATGATGAAGATATACTCGGAGAGGTTGAAAGTGATAAGTGTTGTACTAGATCTACCAGTTATATATCAACTAAATCTGAAAAGGTAATGAAAAGATTTCATAGACGCATGCAATATTTTATTGCCAGCGGAGGATCATGTAATTATGATGCTGAGAGCATATTTGTATGTGAAACAAAAATAATACTTCCAAGTGAATATTTGTTGATCGATTACAACTTAAATCAAATAGATGTAGCTTCCATGGTCCAGGGTAACCGTGGAAGATCACACACTATGCCTCGTCAGGTAAATGCTAAATATAGTAACTAAACATGACTACAATAAATACATGTTTCAATTTTTTCTGTTAACATTCGATTTCCAATGAGGACATTCATTTTTTTCTTGATTATTATGAATATTTCCATCTGATAACATGCTTATTACACTGTTATTCTTATCTCATTTTTGTTTATGTGACAATTATTGACTCAACTTTTACTGATTGATTTATTTTGTCAGGGTGGCAGTAGTAGAAAGCCACATTCTACTTCCATAGTTCAAGGTGACCGTGGAAGGTCACAATCTATGCCTCCTGAGGTAAATGTTAAATATAGTAAATAAATATGACTACAATAACAAAATGTTTCGATTTTTTCGGTTAACATTCGATTTTCACTATTACCATTTGCATTTTTCGTGCTTATTGTGAATATTTCCATATGATAACATGCTTATTACACTATGAGAGGGATTTTCTCATCGCCATAGAGCAAAACATCTATCTTCTCCTTCGGAGGTAAAATTAAATATTATTACAATATCTCATTTTTGTTTGTGTTACAATTATTGACTCAACTAAATATAGTAACTAAATATGACTACAATAACTAGAAACTCCAACCCCAGAAGATTTCCATGTGACAACATGCTTATTACACTGTGGCAGGGGACTTCCTATGCTCGTCATGAAACAGAACGTGTGTCCTCTACCTCTGAGGTAAAAATAAATATTATTGCAATATCTCATTTTTTATTATGTTACAATTACTTTCATAATGTTTAGTTATTGATTTATTGTGTCAAGGTGGCGACAGTGGAAAGGCACCTACTGCTTCCATGGTCCAGGGTGACCGTGGAAGGTCACACTCTGCGCTTTGTCAGGTAAGTGTTAAATATAATAACTAAATGTTTCGATTTTTTCTGTTAACATTCAATTTCCACTGTTCACATTCGCATTTTTCTGTGCTTATGATGAATTATTGATTGATTTATCATGTCAAGGTGAGGACCGTGGGAAGTCAGCGGCGACAACATCGTACTAGGTAAGTGTTAGTTCTTAATAATAACTAAATTGCATTACAATAACAATGTTTGAATGATGTTAAAGTTATTTTGCTTAATTTTATTGTTTGATGAATTTAGTCCAGTGCACTTGATCTAGGTCATGAGGAGCTTGAGGATGAAATTTATTATTTCATAGACCCAATGGAAACTATGAAGAAGGCCCTAAAAAGGAAAAACATAGAAATGCTTTCCTTGGCTCACATAAGGCCCATGACATAGGAGATCAGGGCAAGGATTAAAGAGATGAAAGAATGAATAAAATATTATGGGGTAAGTGGCATCTTCACATCTTTTTTTAAGCTATGACATGATTTCATATGTGATATTATGTTTTCTATTTTTCCAAGTGATCTAATAAAGTAAATTTTTTCGTTTGTAGGATGTTTTACAACCCGTGACTGGAGAAACTGCTGAGATAGGTATAGGTAGCAGTGATGATCTAATGCAGAAACAACGTCGACAAAAAAATTTACCAATGAGGCTTTTTGACACTCTTGTAGTTGGCCTCCAATCCATTGATGAGGGAACTGATTTTTATTGGCATGACATCCCAGAGCATGATGAGATGGAGCCTAGGACTCCACATGACTCCGAAGATGAACATACTATAGATGACCAAGAAACTTTTCCTGGAGTAGAACGAGTTAAAAGCACTGGATCACTAGATGTCACCTTTTTGGTGGATGACGCTTGTGTTTCGATCAAGATTCAAAATATTGCAGGTATTTATTAATTAATTTATTCATTTTAATCATGAAATTGAAATGGGCATACGTTGAAATTATTAAAAATTAATGGATTACGCATTTCTAGAGGAAACAATGTTCTCTACAGGAATTTGAATGACAAAGAATTGGAGTTGTTTGGCCCCACCATTTGTACGAAGTGGAAAATCCAAGATAGCACAAAGAGACATGAATTGATAGACCACATGGTAAACTTGTTCGAAAATACATTCAACAAGAAAGTGGTTGCAAAGTTAGCCGGTGAGAATTTAAAATATACCAAGGCCCAATATAGGGATAAATTGCAGCTTGACCTCAAGCATGAGTGCCCTCCCATGGTTCCGAAGAAAGAGTGGAAGGCACTCATAGAGGATGCAAAGGAGAAATTGCTAAAAAGACAAGGAAAACAACCACGTCCTAGAAAAGCAAGGTACAACACATACCAACTTTTTAGTGAAATATGCGCATTTATTTTTTTCTTTTTTGTTTAAGTAAGAATTCTGATATCTAACATTTTTCAAAAATTTCATATATAGGCTACCTGACACCTCCAAAGCAACCAAGGCTAGAGTGGAAAAGAACGGGCAGCATAGACTGGGCCAGGGTGGCTATAGAAAACTAAGATCCCAAATCGTAAGAATGAAATGATTAACTGTAGGGAATATGTATTTGACAGTAGCGAACAAATATATGTTTTTGATACTGGAAATGAGAAATGTGCTATGCATTGTGGGGAAATAATTTCCAAGATGTTGCCACCAAGGAAGACCTAAATCTTTGTTTCAAGTATGGTTTTAAAAGTGTGATTGAATATCGGAAAACCTTGGGGCAGACGCCAATCTCCCCAATGATGCAGATGCAGGTAAAATGAATGAGGACATCATTGCAGTATATTATTAAACTATATTCATTTTTGTTTATATCACCCATAACTAAATATTTATGTTTTCTTTTAAGCAACAGTGCAACCACAACAATGAATCTAGCGCTACTTAGCATGTACCAGCTGATGTTGGGGTGTGCATGTACCATGATAGTGGGGAGTAGAGTAGCCATTCTGGTATGTGTACTTTGGAAATAGAAAGATCTACTCTGATAAGGTAAGGGTTTTGACGTGTTCTTTATCCTTAATGTGTTTGTATTTATCCTTAAATTCTATTTCATTCTATTAGGATACATACATATATAACATCTTAGCCAAAGGAAATTGCTTGCATTATGTGGTTTCTCTTCTTCCTTTAACTTTGATTTAAACTAGAAAAGTATTATATTTAGCTTAAGTTCAACACCACAAGAAGCCATCGAATCAACCTACAAAAATTATAAAAAAGGGAATACTGGGAGAGTATCATCAAGAATGGTGCTTTTATTTCTCTCCTGAAGCTCAGTACATGCCTTAAGAAATTAAAAACAAAATAAGAAAGATATGAGAACTGCAGGTTAGAATCCAAGAGCTCATAACTCATTATCTGATTTTTTGGTCTTCTTGTTGGTTGATACCTCTACCTAAGAATGTCTACCCTTCAACTACACCCAATTAGGATCGAAGGCTTGGTGATTGTCTATCGCATTGGTAGCTTGCTACTTTGGGATAGCTGATTCATCTCATCTACAATTTCCTCTCTTATTCACCATAACATTATCCATGGAAACTTGGTATCTGTGTAACTTTAGCATCATGTCAAGGATGTCCTTGATTTCCTTCCAACCCTTATTTTCTCCATCCTTCCAACTTTACTCCTACTGAGTTTTAACTCAATCATTTGTATTTGACAGGAAATATTTGATGTGAAAGTTAAAATCTGAGTACAAAGAAGGTTCTTCCCATCAAGTAAGTCATCGGATATGATTTTGACATGTTTGTTCATGTGATTTTGCTGCGTTGTTTGTTGTTTAATGGTGCATACAATATTTAATGGTAGTCTTGCAACATGGTATGTCTTGGTAGGTTGTAGTATGATTCCTTGTTATTGGTTTCTAATTTTCTAGGTGCTAAGGAATTTGTATATATAAAGACTAAGGTTCCCACACTCTTCATCAATGTACAACACTTCATTCATGGGTGCTCCATTTCAATACATACTTTTCATCTCTTTCAACTTTAACACAAGGACCTCTTGGGCCTTGGGAGTATTAAGGTTGAAAGAGATGAACATTATGTTTTGATGGAATAGTTGAAATAGATACATTATGTTTTGATGGAGTAGTTGAAAGAGATGAGCATTATGAGAGTTGAAAGAGTTGATGGAGAAAAATCTAAAAGAGGATGAGAGGATCACATCTTCCAAGATGAACCCTTCCTATACAGTGATGATAAAATTTCAGTTGTTGCATGGCACATATGTGGACCATAAATTGATATGTCTAGATCTTCAAAGGTAGTAGATAAGTGATGTTATTACATGAGGAGTGTCTCCAAGGAAATTATGATATGGTTTCTAAACTACAAATTGCATGCTCGATGAGATATGGATAGCATCTCTTCACATGTAGTAGAGCAAGTAATGCTATTTCACAAGGAGAATATAAAACTATTCTCGAAGCAAAGAGGAGCTCAATAAGGTATAAATACTCTTTTATTCCTATGTATTAAAGACAGTTGTAAATTTTTAAATGCATGTCTTTTTCTTAAAATATTGTTAATAAATTTAACATTTCATGGTTCATTGATTTCTACAGGAATTTATAGTAGGATTTAAATGGATGTTTATTTGCTTATATATTATTTACTCATATAAAAATTCTGTCTTTGATGATTTATGTGGGTCTTGGTGATGGACATGCATCTCATGGAAAACTCTTATCAAGTTGTATGGGTGACTGGATCTGGCGAAAAGACAATGATAAGGTAAGCGTTTTGACGTGTTTTTTAAAGTGGGTTTTGACATGGTTTTCTCCTTCTGCTTTCCAAGTTCTCCGGTTATTTTAGTGTTTAAAAGATCCGTCTTGAAATGCATCAAATATATAATTATTTTATGTTTGGGGATCATAATCAGCATTTTGAATTTTGGTTTCTATTTTTTAATTAATGCTTACTAGTGAAGGATAAGAGGCCTCCATTGTGTTGAAATGCCACTCTTAGGTCAAGAACAGTCATCACACACTAAGACACAATTCTTAGTGAAATCTGACATGGTGAAAATTAGTTGTACCAATATGGAGAAAGGGTTCTCTAGGAACCATTATTTTTCTAGTGCAAGGAGTAATCAACTCAATAAGGTCTTATATTAACAAGAATGGCTTAACAATTTCATGGCCTAGCACAACCAAGGACTCCATACTCTAAATCGTGGATCCCTCCCTCAAAGAATAAGATAAACTGGAATTCCTTGGAAACCCAAGGTTATTTCCCATAACAATGTTGCGGAAGGAAATTCAAGTACTAAGTAGCAGGGGGAGGCCTAATGGGAAGGGAATCCTCCTCATGTCTTTTATTCTTAGTGTAAGCTCATACTCTTCCAAAGATGCGATGATCAAGTATGAATCCAACTACAATGCCCACAATTATCACCCATTTCCCATGGTATTTTCTCATGTGAAGGATGTACATGTAAGGGACCCAGAAGGTCACAAATACTCAATCAACATCATGTCACCAAGTTGTTAATCATTCAATAAAGCCCCAGAAATCAAAGATACAAAGATAATTTCATTATGTTGTACTTGTCTTCCTCAATAATTATGTTGTTTCTCTATCATCATCCAAACATCATGTAACCAACCCAGAAATAAGAGATAAACAAGAATGTTTTGTTACTGCTACTGTTCCACCCATACTGTCCTCATCTTCTCCAAACCCCGAAATCAGTGCTACTGTCCCTCCGAATTCTTCCACTCAAAACGCCACACTCAAATAAAACTTGTCTTCTATATTTATACTTTTCATATCCTTGAATTTTTTGAAGGCTGAATTGTGTTTGGTTATTTTATTTTATCAAATAATATTTAATTACCATAGTGTCCTCATCAAATATATATATATATATATATATAATCATTTTTCCACATTGGAAAAGTGTGCTTGTCACCATTTTAACCCTTCTTACTTAACCTTCCAGTATGCACACAATGCTTCATTGTCATGCCTGCATGGACCCCACAATTTATGCCCGTAAGGGACATCAAATTCCCGTAGGCATGTCCTCCAAAATGCCTACAGCTTCCTTATTAAAATGCCCGAATGGCTTCATAACAATTCCTGCAATACTAAATGCTGACATGGGCCATTACTTATGCCCGCAGTGGGCTCCACTTTGATGCCCACAACATCACTTAAAAATGCCCGTAGCAGTGCTTGAAGTATGCCCGCAAGGGGTTCCAGATTGCTGGTAATAAGCATCGACGTTTTTTTTTTTTTAAACTTCCATGTATCGTCAATATAGAGACGCATATGCATCGCAAGTATACCAAAACTGTCGGATGTTCTACCTTCGTTTGGTCTGTTCGATGAACGTTTATCGATACTTGCGACGGAACGTCGTTGCAAGTATAGAAAAACCATCACAGGGCCTGCCTTCTTTTGGTCTATTTTCTGAATGTGCGTCGATACTTGCGACGACATATTGTCGCAAGTATTGGAAAACTCTCTCTTTGTTTCGAATAACAACCGTTGCTAGAGAGACGGTGTTTCGTGGAAGCAAATTATCAAAACCATCAGATGTTCTACATTCATTTGTTCTGTTCGATGAAAAACCATTGATAGAGGGACAATGTTTCGTCGATCTACAGACGCTTTGTAGAAAATGAATAAAATAAATCAATTTCAAAGGTCACCTTGTAGAAGACACGTGGCCAACTTTTTTCGTCTATATTGCGACATCTTTTCACGATCGTCATTATATCCACGAAAGAGGTTCCACAAACAAACGAGACCATGATCGTCGAACTTGAGATGAAAAACCGTGGCAAATTTGCTCATATGTATTAGTGAGGATTTTGGATTTGTGGAGTATTGGATTATTTCTTTTGTCTACCGATTGGGAAAATTTGAACCTTTTTATCTATTTGAGTTTCTCTAATGAAAGAAAAAGGATTTGTTTCTTCCTTGAACTTTTCTTTTTCTGAACTTTGTAATTTTTCCCAAAGAGACTATAGCATATAAGATCAAAACTTTAGTTCAACAATGACCATTTCACCTAGGTTTGTTTCATATTTTGACCTAAACAATGATTATTCAAACTCTAAATCAAAAGGGATATTTTCAACACTTATAACCCCTTCTTTTGGTAAAGATAAATATCTTTCTATTTGAGATGTACATGATTGGATCTTTTCCTTTCTTTTTCTGAAAATTTTTTCTTGATTTTGAACAATCTCTAGTGGTTCAGGATTTGGATTCCTTCTTTTATATATTCTTCTGGAAGCCAGGGTTTCCCAGTGAAGTCGCCTTCCTTTATCAAACAATGAAGCCTCCAGGGGAAAATTGTAGCCTATACCTGTATCTAATTTCCGTTTTCCCTCAAAAATCATATTTTATTTCCTTTGTTGTTCTTTTCCCAGGGAAAATTTCTCCTTCGCTCCCTAGCAACGATGCCAAAATGTTATCACCTAGGATTTTCCTCTGGCTGTAAGAGAAAATTTTTGAGGTAACAACAAACCAACTTTGAGATTGGAAGCTACCCTTTCCAACCCAGAGAGGGCTCTCTGTTACAACTTAGTCACTTAAGGTCACTACATCAACTAGTTGTGTACTAAACACAGTGGCTAGGCCTTCTAAATGTTTTCAATAATGTGGTTGAATCTGAAATTTAAAACCATTGGGAATGGAGTCAGCACGTGAGTATCTCATATTATTAGAGACTGTTGGTAGGATAAATATTTCACAGAGGCAGGAAAGGTATTATTTCTTCATACAAATAGAAATTTCATAATGGTAGAAGATTTAAAGAAAACAATTCATTAACACAGAGCACCAAACTAGGATGAATTTGATATCAAGTTTAGAAAAAAAACATTCACATCATTTGAACCTACAAATCATAGCATATGACATGAATTATAACTCATATAATTCATTCAAATGTGAATAAAGGTGACAAAATGGAATAAAACAAGAAACACATTCACACAAGAGAAATTTACAAACTGGAGAACCTAATAACACATGAATCTATGCAAAAACAACTTGTACTTCTTCTCTCATTAAAATTTTTCAACAATATTACATTACACATTTCTTTTCTCTCAAGTCCAACCCCAATTACATTGCAAAATTCAAATTTATATCCAAATGTTCTACGATCCAACCCTAACTTATTTTATTTTTAAAAATAGTTTTCTTGGCAACTAACACCCTTTTTTTTGGCACCAGGTTTCATCTTTATCTTCAACTGTTCACATTAGCAACATTTAACTTGGACTTAGAATAACATGTTCCCTTCAAGACTGAATTCGTAATGTTGCATAACTTCGAGTAGCCTTGAATTAAGGATGGAGTTTGTACTTCATCTTTCCATACTTTTCTGTGGTAGTCCATTATTCTTGTGAAGGAATTTCATAGTCTACCATCTCGTTGACTAAAAATTCAAATTCCACATGTGTTGTGTAAGATATAGAAGGTAAATTGGCCTTAATCATCCGGAATTGGTTAGCTATCTCAAAATCTTCAGCCAATTTATCAACAATAATTTTTCCACTTAGCCCCTTAGTCATATCTTGAAATTTTGCATGGTTCAAACGACCTTTTACCATTAGGTTATGATAATATGCTGGAGTAATAAGCTTATTATTCACATCCCAAAATAAGGAAGACCTCTTTTAAATAGCTCAGTAAATAAAACTTTGAAACTTTTAATTTGTTCCATCATTTGATTTTCTTTTACTTGCACATTCCCAATATGACGGTGCTTCCCAGTAATATTTCTTTCCCATATAATTATATTAGTTCTTTCCTTAATTACCATTATCTTCATTTCAACCTGAGTCATTGTATTCAGAAACTTCACAGCATTTTGAGTTGTTTGTAAGGATCTTTTATCCATGGTTTCATTCATCACTCTACATATCTGTAAAGATGAAAATGGTATGGATTCTTTGT
Organism: Larix kaempferi; assembly: GCA_027924585.1. Classification (NCBI taxonomy): domain Eukaryota; kingdom Viridiplantae; phylum Streptophyta; class Pinopsida; order Pinales; family Pinaceae; genus Larix; species Larix kaempferi. Next base: position 666,178 of record BSBM01002227.1, on the reverse strand, counting down.
CATTCATACAGTCCAAATTAGGCCTGAATTTGGTGGTTTCTGCTAGTAAACTGTCCCAAGTAAGGTGTTTGGCTCCTTGCAAATGTAGCTTTTCTATTCTCTTCAGTCTTATGAGATAATTCTTCTTTTAATTTTGGTTTTCATTTTTTAATTCTTTGGTCTCTTCATATTTTAGGATGATTTGGGACATAGCCTTTGTCAAATCCTCTAGAGACGTCTCACATTTTGGTTTTTCTATTGATACCTCTTGCACATATTCTTCATTGGTTTGTTTTGATTTTAAATTTTCCATTTCTTTCAATAATCTAATTTTTTTCTTTCTAATTCTTGTTTTTAATTCTTCAATCTTAACATTCTACCTTTAGAACTCATCAAATATTGAATGATCTATTTTTTTTCTTCCTCCAAAGTTGTCAACTCTGAATATTGCACATGCTGATCAACTAGAAATTTCAATCTCTTTTTCAGCATTTGTATGGTGTCTTTTTTTCATCTAGGAGCATCCTGGTAAGCTTTGCAATATCTAACCCTATTTCCAAAGCTAAAATATATGTCTGCAACTTTTTAATTTGAGTCTACTTAGCCTTGTTTTCATCCTTTTCTTGTTTCAATTGACCTTCAACTCTGTCTATTACTACTTGCAACTTTGAGATATTCAAGGTGGATTGAAGAATATCTGAATACAACATCTCCTCTGTCTACCTATGCAATTGAAAAAAATCCCTATACATTGTTATCAAAGGGAATTTCATGGCTTTGCATTGTCAAATGAAGCATCTTCAAAATGGTCTCAGAAATGTCAAAACAAGCCACACCCTCTCTATAACAAAACATGTAAGTGTCAAAAGGTCTGTATGGTTTTGAAAACCCCTTCTAACTCCCTTCGAGAATTAAAGCCATAGTTTGCAGCTGTATGAGTATATTTCTTGACATTATTAAGAAGGGTCCTACATGCGTATTGAATAAAAGAATTAGGCACATTTTTACTATCATTAGCCATTATGCTATGCCAGTAAGGAAAAAAAACAATCAAGGGCTCAACAATTGACTGAAATGGTACAAGGATCGTCTGAGGAGAAATATCATGCTTGGAAACCATGTGACAAAATTTGGTTGCCCAATTTTCATGGCCAACTGTGTCAATTAGTCATACATATCCCACTACAGGGGAACCACATGTTATGAAAAATGGAAAGCTTTTCCTTAGCCTCTTTTCCAGTTCCCATAGTGTGTCCAAGGTTGGAACTGCACCTCCTAAAGAATGACCCACAAATATAACATGTTTTTGTTTCCTTTCCTTGGATTCCATATAAATATACATCTAATTGATCATGGAATACATCAACAAAACATTACTTTTCCTTTTTTTTCAAAAATTTCATCTCTAATTAGTAGTAAGTGAAGAAATAAACCCTCTTTTATGAAAGAAATATCACCTTGTCTTGGAAGTTGTACTTAGAGAAATTAATTTACCTTTGTCTAGAAATATGTATTCTCCATAATATGCATGAAAAACTTAATATCTTCTTTATGGAAAAGGGTTGGCTGATCATCATTACCCTTGAGAAAACCATAGAAGACCTTGTTTTCTGTGTGTATTTTTCCCTCTCCATATTTGCTTTATTTGATAATGAAACCTTCTATCTTATAAAAGGAAGGGAAGGCCACATATATAATGCCTTTATACTCATTCATGGTAAATATATCTGTATTATTTGCAAGAAGTGACTCTTTCCAAGCCTTGGAAAGTATTATGCATGAAGAAAGGAGATTTACATTCTCCATACCAATATTGAACCTACAACAACATTTCATCGTTGCGTGTTCCTCTAAGGGTGGTTGGGGTTTGATGATGTGTCTGATGCAATTCTCGATCAATAATTTATATAAGAGTTTGGGGACAAAGTAGATGAAACTCTCATTGAGATCAATGTAAAAATTGCATCATATTTTATCAGCAGACACTCTGTCCTCAATGGCTTGTTCCTCACAATAGTCTTCATATATTTTCTCAAACGATTCGAACAAATTTGTTCTTCCATCGTTAGGGATATTTCACATTAGAAACTTTTCACTATGGGTTTCCAATATAGTCATGAACAACTATCAGGAATTTATTTATTTCACCAGGAATAGACTCTAAAAAAATCTCATGGGCCTCAGTGAAGAACTTTTGCCTTGCTTGTGCTAATGTCAACTTGTTTCGTCGTGCGTAATTCTGGATATAGTTTGCTACCTTCTTGTACCACTACTCTCGGATTTATTTATCTGTTAGCATTTGTGCATCTTTCTCATTTATTAAGGATGTGTACTATTGGAAATAGAACCAATGTTGTAGTCTAGGGGATTGCATCGGTTACCAGTAGTACATTATGCTAATATAGAGAAAGAGTCACATGCATACACACATTATAAAACCATATAAGAGAGTAAGTGTAACAAAATCAACAAGATTTATATTAATGGGACCAAAGAAGAGTACAATACCAGTGTCGAGATATTCTAATGTCATCTCTACAACATATTTATACAAGTTACATACAGTTATACAGTTAAAAATACCAGTCGGTCGACTAGCCGATCAATGGATTCGAGTCAACCATAGTCGGTGGAGGACCTAGTTGAATCATCGACCAGGATCCTCCAACAATTCCTGAGTGAGGGACATAGGATTTGAGCGAGGTTTAGCCTTCTAACTTCTTTCACTGTCAATTTTTTCTTTATCTTCCATCCATTTTTGAAAAACTTTATGGCAAGTGGGTGTTCCATCCTAAAGGAAGTTCATGTTAGCATTAGATGTGAAATAATAATGTGTTGTTGGAAGGGGCTATTGGACCTCTTATGTCATTAATAAACTAATGCATTATGTGTTAATTAAGGAGCAGTTGAAGTGGGTACAACTGATCCAACCATATCTACTATGTATAAAATACTTCTCAAGATGAATAAACTGATTGACCAGATGTTTAGTCCAATACTTGTTCTCTTGATAGTTGTTTTGTATGTCTATTCTCTGCTTGAATGTCTGTGCTATACTTAGATTACAACAGTGGTGTCGTTTCAACCTTCACTCGGCTAGGTGAAAACAACAATGAGTGGGACGGCTCAAACCCGAATCAAAACCATGAGATGCTCAGAATATCCTACAAGAAATACCATGGACAACCATACATCATGAAATATAAGGTTAGTGTCTTGATTTTCAAGTAAGATGTTGCTCATGGCCAGAAAAATTGCTTCTATAAAAAGAGAATCCTTCATGCATGTTCCTGGTTAATACGAAGTAGACCGTGATTGTGGAGAAGTTTATTTGGCACATATTAAATTCTTGGACACGTTATGTTTCGCACTATTTCAAATTTTAAATGGCAGTTCGTCCGTCGACCATTTTCCTCTGTATTTTTATTTTAGAATTATGGTGCCAACTAGGAAATTCGATAGACTGCTCATATTAATTGATTATTGGTAGATTATGAGGTAGCGACTGATAGATTTGTTCCAGTGGTCAGAATACAGCGGTTGTCGATTGTGGGTTAGCAGAAAGTCTTCCCATCATCAATGAAGTATAAATGTATTGTGACTTCCAAGAATTGAAGAAACAATGGTTAGACCGGTTGGTGATATATTACTTGTTAGTTGCTGCATGGAATTGAAATACCCACTTGTCATAATACATTTATACCCATGGAATTGAAATACCTTGGCTTGATTGATCGAACCAACTAATCTGCTTGTGGGTGAGGAAGTCAACCAAATTTGTTTCGTCAACCTATTGTATTCTTTCTAAAGTTCTTCAAAGTATGATATTATGATCGACACATTACATACTGTTTGGTCGAGGCAATTATTGGTCGGTTATTAAAAAAGTAGTCGGTTGAAAAATGGTCGGTACCTACATTTGCTCGTCGAATTCTAAAGTCGAGGTCAAATCAGTCGAGAATACATTTTGATCATTCAGTCAGTGTCATATGTAAAATAGTATTGTCGATACTTATGTTTTGATTGATATTATTATGGTTATTTGGTCAATGGTCATTGTAAGTTTAATTGATGAGTCAAAAAGTGGTGTTTGTTATAATTGTAATCCTTTTTATGTTTGGTCGATGCTAAAACAATTATGCACACAATAATATGGTTGATGTCAAAATGTCAAGTTGATTGAGTCATTAGCTCCCAAAGTGAATCTACTTTAAATTTTTGTTGTCGAGAGGGGGTGAAACGTGTCTTATCAAGGCAAGTGATCCCCTCCATCCTTTTAAGTCAATTTGGTATCTAGCCAATTATTGTAAGTCGAGTCGAGTCACTCCAAAGCATTCGGTCACAACCTAGATCATCCACAAGAGAAGGAAGCATAAAATCTTGCAGGGATTTTACATCCTCATAATAAAAGAAGACGACGAAGATGACATTCAAGCAGCATACACCTTTCAAAACACACAAAAAAAAGAGCTTAATGATATATATGATGACGTAAAGAATAATAAATTGAATAATCTCCCAATGCAAAAATACAAAAGCATATCTAAGATTTTGATCTTGGAGGTTGAAGGTACAAAAATGGTACAGAAAGTCAAAGAGCCAAAAGGCCCAATCCTTAGTTGAGAAAAGGTCCACTAGATGGAGTGGGTGAGGCTTTAAGACAAAGTACCTCCTGGGGGCGAGGATAATCGACCACCGTTGTGAGAGGGTGAGACTTCGACAGACCACTACCAGAATGAAGATGGATGTTGACGAGTTACTAGTCATCTCTACGTTTTGCATACTTTCTCTCTTCGGGAAGAAGAGGCGTTTTGTTGTTGGGGGATATGTTGGAAAGGGATATTGGAACTCTTATTTCATTAATAAAATAATGTATTATGTGATAATTAAGGATCAGTTGGAGTGGTTGAAACTGCTCCAACCATATCTAATATGTATAAAATACTTCTTAAGATGTATGAACATGGGGTGGCAGGTGCGGGTGGGATTCTTTTTGATCCCGGCGGAAATAAAATTGCAGCTTTCTCGTGGGGACTAGGTAGCAAAACAAACAATGAGGCAGAGTGGTTAGCTCTCATTCTCTCATTAGATATGGCCTCCAATTACAGCATAGACAATCTCAGAATCTATGGAGACTCCAGGCATGTCATCCAAATTATGCGAAGAGGGTATGCCTTGCCGGGATCAAAAGCCGACAGATACATGCAAAGAATTAAATCCAACGCTATCCTCTCAAAGGAATCCTTTTTCCACATTCGTCGAGAGAACAATAGGATTGCTGATATAGCGGCTAACCAAGGAATTTTGCTTGATATCGGACGCGTCAAGGATCTCAATGGAGTTTTGGGGCATCATTTTATTCCTTAATGTCTTAATGACTAGGATCAACAACTTCATGGTTGGTTTTATGGCTAGGCCCACGGACATGAGGGACTACCCTTTCCTTCGCACAATTGTTGGTTATGGACCTTCTCCCCCCTCCGTATCTTCAGGCACACGTCTCTCCGGTCACCCCTCCATCTGTCACTTCGCTCCCTCCCGCGTTGTCAGCTCCCATGGGACTCTATTAACTCCCCCACCTGCTCTCTATTTCCCTTCCTCTGCGATGGCTCACCCTCCCCACTTACCAGAAGCTCTGAGTCGCCTCTCGCTCGACGAGCTTGACACCCCTCCTCCCCGTCGTTTGTTGTTACCGGCGTGTAACTTGGAAATAATGCAGTCTGTGTTGGCGGCCATAGCTGCTCTGAGCAGAATGTTGGTGGATATAAAATTCGCTGCTCGTAATACTTATGATGCTGTTTGCTCCAATGTTAATCAAAATGCAGAGATGGCGTCGGACATAACACATGTATGCTCACATCTCTCTTGCCAGGATTCCAGGATAGATGACCTGGAGAGGAATTTGTTCGAATTAATGGGGAAAGTTGACAAATTGCAGGAAGATATGGCCGTTTTTACAGGAGCAACTCAGGGGAGTTGGGTGCACGAAACCCCCACGGTCAACCAGGAAATCAATCAGGTTATGGTGGACGCTTCTTCTGCTCAGCCAAAGAAGTATGGCTAGTCTACAGAATAGCCCAGGTTTCAAAATTTTGTTCATTTTGGTCAATGCATTTTTGTATAATCCTTAGCAGACAGTTTGTCAAGGTTTATTCCAGCTCTATGTTGGATAGTTACAGGAAAACAAAGCTTAGAGCTTGTAATGTATTGCAGATAGAATCTATAGTGTTAGTCTGTCCAGACATTTCCTGCACTATTAAAAATCCTTTTGAAAGCCTGTAATGAATAGCTGTGCACAGCTTTTATATATATAATCTTTTACTCTGTTACTGTTAAAAAAAAAAAGATGTATAAACAAATCGACCGAACATTCAGTGCAATACTTGTTCTCTTGATAGTTTTTGTGTATGTTTATTCTCTACTTGAATGTCCATGTAATCCTTTATATTAAAATATGTGCAATATATAGAGGCTCTACAAATATGGTATAGGTAATTCGATCATATATCCATTTATTTTTGGACTGGAAATCACTTGGCAACTCATGATTCTCATACTTCTCAATAATTTAGTCCCAAAATAAGGCTAATTTTACCATATGCACATTAGCATGCATATCCTTCTTGTTTTTTTTTTCTTGAAAGAATCATAATACGTGACACCATCCTTCTGACAATTCTCTTTGTACCAATTAAGCTTTTCCATACTACATTGTGCCTTGCTTAATTCACTAGCTAGCTTAGTAACATTTTTGTTTGTTGACACAAACCCAGTCGACAGGGTTTCCTCACGTTGTAGACACCTAGCCACCATGATATCCCTGAGCACCGGCCCAGACAGGTTTTACCTTGTCTAGCAACACCTACGAAGAAGATGAGATCTCACCTAAGATGTTCAAGAGAGAGTTGACAGAACCATGTTTCCGTCGAATGGAGGATGTTATGCATCAATTGGTTAACTTATCGCAACATTCAGAAATAGATCTAAGCACTTAACTTAGTCATTAAACATGATTGCGACATCATTCAACAGATCTCATTATTGACAGAACCATAAGTATGTGACAGATATAACAGTAAAGCATTAATTGCAGCAAGGAAACGCATCATTCACAAATTCATATCGCAAAATGCATTTACCACAGAGAGATGTAAATAAGACAAGGATTCTGCTCAAAAACTCTATCACATCATATTTATCTCCGCAAAAACCTAGATACAACAAGATACTCAGTCTTCATCTTCTTCGGATCAAGATCTCTCTGATATCAAGATTCAACAACTTACCAAAGATGATCTCAACACTTACAAACCTACATCTATTTATAGGCTTGCGCCTTTACATTTCTGGTCCACTTAGGCAACCGCCTAACTACTTCTTAACAAACTTTACAAAAACTAACCCAAAATCCCACATAATATGGCCAAGATGACCCAAACTACATATGACGCAGTCCAAATGACCCAAAATACATATGACGTGGTCCAAATGACCTAAAATACATATGATGCGGTCCAAATGACCCAAAAACTACAAAAAGTACTATCACCATTTGCTCTGCTTCCCTCCTTTCATGGTACCTTCGACCTTACGTAGCATCCACGATGCTGCAATGCTGACTCATCAAACCACCTGCCAATAGGCCCCCAACACAATCGTGTGGCTCGCCCTCGAGCCACGTCAAACGGACAAGGTGTACTAGGGCCCATCTATGGCTGGACTGTATCTCTGCAATTGTTCTTATTGTATGTATCTCACTGTAATGTATTGCTCCGCTACGATAATCGTCGGCTTGCTGTCATGTACTTCTCAACCTCAAGCAAGGATCCTTTGGCTTTCTATCATGTGCTTCTCAAACTCATCCTCCAGTCTCTGAGAACCTGTTGCAGACTGAGGAGAAGTTGACGAACAACGTCGAGGTGCAAAATACGCCAACTGATCTAGCACATCTTTTTTGCACCGGTGAGCACGTACCACCGGGACCAGGGGGCTACCACCCCCTCCATATTTATGGTAGCAGGGACCAAGAAACTTTGAACTACCACCATATGCTTAGACATATCAGATGAGACTTTATCTCTATGACACCCGAGTGTCCGCGGCGCTTCCTGCTCTAGGTGCTCATGCACACTTGTTGTTCGGACCCTCAGTGCACCTAGTGTGCTCCCATGCAAAATAAATGGATCATTTCCAAAGCCTCCTTGGAATTCCTAACTTAACTAGAAGCCTGACCCTCTAGCAGCATGAATTCCTTACATTTAGTAAATACCACTTTAGTTAGCTAGCCTCTAGTGCCTATATTTATGCATCGCCCCCGTCCAGATGTCTCCCTCACAAATCATTCATAACCTTGTTCACGTAAGGTTCCACTCATGCCATCCCACTGTTTCCTATGTGTGTAGACTAGATGACTGACAATCGGAGTGGTGACCATACTTCCTCTAGTTGTCATGCTTGCCAAAATGTGCGAACCGTCACCCCTGTTACCACCGGCCATACTACCACAGTGTGTTCCATGTGCCAAACGTGTGTTACTCCGATGCCAAGCCGAGATAGCTAATGAGTATACTTGCCAAAAGAAAAAGTGTTGTTTGCTAATGATTCCTAATGATTGCTAATTTGAACCAGTCGCAACCCTGCCACTGTTGCGACCCAACACCTAAACTGTGATACAACTGCTCCAACTTGCGCATTCTGTTTCTGCTAGTGTGCCTTCCTTCCACTGAGCATCCTGCATTCATTTTTTTTTTTTCCGATGCAACTTAGGCATCGTGTTGCTCCAAGCCCGTCCTATAGGGCTTCAACCTTCTACCATTGACCAACTTTGGGAGCATCACTCCATTTAACTGTTGCAGCTGTACTACGCCTCCTGAAGTTATGCAACTAATGCAATATGGACCAAGCTAATGCATCTGCAATTTCCCTGGGTGCTTCATAAACTTGTTGTCATACAACAGCACCAAGTCACCTTGCTGAAACTATTTTTTCTTGGTATGTCAATCGTGCCAAGCTTTTTTTCGATCCTTCTCCACGCTCTAGTGGAAACCTGTGATAAAGCGATCTTCCTCGAGCTCCACTAGTTGTGTCACATGTTCTCCTAATTTTGCTTCATCATCCATACTTGTAATTGCTGCTATGCTTAGACTCAGAAAAATGTACTCCATAGGCATAATTGCTTCTTTCATATACACCAATTTGAATGGTGTTTTCCCCATCAACCATTTACAAGTGGTGCGATATGCCCATAGAACTGTTGGAATATTCAAGTCCCAGTCGTTGCAGTTCACATTACAAACCTTTGTCAGCACATGCTCCAAGACCTTGTTGAAAGCTTCTACTGTCCCATTTGCGTATGGATGATACGGCATGCTCTTCTTATGCTGTATCTACAATTCTGTTGTCAATGCGCTGACGATGTGATTGATGAAATAACTGCCTATCACTTATCAATACCTTTGGACAGCTAAACTGAGGGACAATGTTGTTGAACAAGAAATGCGTTATTGTTGTAGCGGTGCAATCTATGACTGGTGCAGCCTCCGCCCATCGTGTCAAATAATCTGTCGCTATGATGATGTATATTTTACTAGTGTGCTTCCTAGGTGGGTTGATCGGGCCCACGAAATCCACTGTCCATTTATCAAATGGTTGCAGTGTCACTTGAGGTTTCATTGGCATCTCGTCCCTCCGAGAGGGTTTCCCATTTCTTTGACAGACATTGCAGGTCCGCACATAATCTGTCACATCATTGTGAAGTGTGGGCCACCAAATCCCTATCCAAAGCACCTTCCAGGTAGTCGCACAACCACCATAGTTCGCACCAGCTACTTCTACATGTGCTTTCGACAAGATCTTCCCTTGCTCATGAGGTAGGATGCATCGCCTCAAGATCTCGTCTGATCCCAGTTTGTACAACTATCTTGCAATTAGCTGGAAGTATGCAGTCTTGACCACCAGCTGCTTCTTCTGATTGGTGGTGAACCCCTCCAGTGCGGTACCTATCGCCATAAACTAAATGAATTCTTCATAGTAGTCATCATCTACTTCAACCTTAAACAGTTGTGCATCAGGAAAATCGTCTTCAATGTTGGTTGGTTCCTCTCCTCTCTCAATCCACGACAGATGATCTGGCCCTATGTTCAAGCGTCCAAGCTTCACAATCACTTCAAAATCGAACTCTTGAAAAAGAAGTAGCCAATGACATATCTTCCCCCCCAACATAGGCTTATTGACTAGATATTTCAATGTATAGTGGTCTGTGAACATCTTAAAGTGACCGCTTAATAGGTAATGCCTGAACTTATGCAGTGCATATACCATTGCCAGACCTTCCCTCTCTGTAGTTGCATAGTCTCTCTCTGCAGATGACAACTTTCGACTCGCAAAAGCAATGGGGTGATCTAGATCCCCTTCCCCTGGTTGCACGAGAACTACTCCAAGCACAATCGATGATGCATCTATGTGGACATGGAATTCCTTGCTCTAATATGGAAATACCAATATCAACGCTGAAGCCATCTTAGCCTTCAGCCTCTCAAAACTAACTTGACTTTCAGGACTCCACTGAAATATCGCATCTTTCTTCAACAAATTCTTCATGGGTGATGTGATCACTACATAACCTTGGATGAACTTGCGATAATACCCTATGTGACCCAACGTCACTCTCAATTGCTTGACATTAGTCGGCGGTGTTACGCTTAGAATGAGCACAATCTTTGCTCAGTCGACCAACAATCCTTGTTTGCAAACAATGCGACCCAGTAATATCCCAAATGGTGCAAAGAAGATGCACTTCTTCAAGTTCAGCAGATATCTGATGTTGTCGAAAGTGCTCCAACATCAGTCGCATATTTTCCAGATGATCGCTGATCAATCCATAGACTGTCCAATCCTCCATTTACACCGGCAAAAACTTCTGAATGAAATCCCTAAAAGCAGCAACAATGACCCAAGAGAATACCACAGGTGTGTTCTTCAACCCAAACAGCATCACCGTGTACTGAAAACAACCCCATTCTGTCACAAAGGTTGTCTTGTGGAGGTCTTCTTTCGTGATTATGATCTGATGATAGCCAAAGAACCCATCCATGAAAGACTACATCTCTTGGCCACCCATGCCTTCTAGCACCTCATCAGTGAACGGGGTTGGAAATGGATCATGCAGACATGTGCCATTCAGCTTTCGCAATTCAACACAAATACGTACTTCACCTGTCTTCTTGTCTTGCACCACCATAGGACTAATTCAGTATGATTCCTCAACCGGTTCAATAATGCCAGCATCCAACATCTGGTCATGTTATACTTTGGCCCTCTCCTTATGGCGTAGATTCAGTCGATATGGTCGTTGCCTTATCATTTTTGCATCTGGTTTCAACGGGATCTTCATCCCCCCCAAATCCCCCAATATTCCTTTCATCTCAGAAAACTTCATAGGGAACAAGTCTTGGAATTCATGCAACAAGTCGGTGAATTTCCCCATCATCTCGTCATCCCAATAGTCCCCAACATTTGCAAACTTTGGACTTTCCTCTATTCCAATGTTGACCTTCCAGAGCTTCAGTGACTAACTGATCTGATCAGTTGGTGCATCTGGTGCTACCACATAGCGACTTCCTTCTGATTCTGGAATATTGACATTCCACAGATCATCACCATCTTCTGGCCCACCAGTGATATTATAACATGCCATCATTAACTGCATCTTACAGTGCGTATGCAGATACGCAGGATATGCCTCTGGAAAAACCTTCAGAACCACATTGCGGATGAGCTGCAATGCATTATGGACATCCGAGTTGGCATCCATGAAGCTGAAGGTATGAGTAAAACAAACTATCAACTCCAACCATGTGGAAATTTCTCCTCGCAATTCAGCTGCAGTATACCATGATCACAAAATCTCGTCCAAAGTATGGACAAAGGCATGGACACACTCATCCCATGATCGTGATGCCCACAACATTTGACATTCCATCAAATGACTGCCAGGGTCGTTCCGTCCATCATATTTCCCTGTGTGGTAAACTTCGGTGTCGCTAAAGAAAACCATCATCAATCTCTGGCACTGCGGCCACCCATCAATCGACTTCTTATGTGTCTCCAACCAACGTGGTAGACCAGCCTTCAACGCTTCCTCCAATGCCAGCAATCGCTGTGGTTCTGAGACCTTTTCCGCAAATGCCATGAGAAAATCAGATAATCCGATCAGCCCTTCATATACTGGTAGTGCAACAGTTTCAGTCGCAACACGTCATAATGACTGCATGACTAACCCACACTTGTGGAGTGACACCTCATGCAAGCGATTCTTCCAATTCTCTAAAGCATAATCAGAGTCAGAAGACACAGAGCTATAGCTGCGCCACCCAAGCTCACCGTTGGTAGTTGGATGAATATAATTTTCTTAAATATTGTATGCATGGCCCCATCCACTAGGAACTTCATCCTTCACTGGTTCAATATACCTATATCCTTTAGCCGGATCCAATGGAGCTATGACTGTGAGGTCGCGGTTTTCAAAAGTCATCATCCGCTTCTTAAAGTTGATTGCTACTGAACTGTTGTTAGCCCATCCAATCCATAGCAACGTGGGATAGGAGCTTCGTCCTTCAACTACTTCAATGACATCGAATTCGACATATGTCTTCATTTCCTCAATGTCCACAATCAGGCATGGAACTCTCCCAATCGATGGCACCTTGGCCTGATTAACTAGATGGAGATGTACGGGAGACCAGCTCAGCGTGGGACTCCCCATTTTTTGATAGGACTGCTTGGTTAGGAGGTTGACATCCGAACCAAGATCCATAATAACTGAATCAACTTCATAGTCTCCGATCTGAATGTTCATGCATGTTTCCTTACCTGTCTTCCACCTCTGTAAGGAGTTTACCGCAAACTCTCGTCGGCTCCTGGATGGTCGCTGCAACAACCCCTCAATCTTGGCAAGGGAATTAGGATCCCTTGCCAGTGAGAAACAACTCTCAAAAAAATTCTATAAGGTCCCAAACTATCGTGATGGACCTTCCTCTGAAGTGGAATAAAAAACAAGAGGCATGTCACAAATAATAGCCTTACCATGATCTTTTTCCATCGCACAACACGCTTGAAAGAATGCATCATGCTCAAAATCAATGTCAAACGACACCTTCTTCTACCCTGCTAACTGGATGAGAGAATGTGGACCATCTTCTCCTGTTGTCGCACCTCCACGAGTGATAACTGCAACAACACCATCTTATGTCCGTGGCTCCACAGAAATTGTTGCGATAGTTGCACCCCGAGTCTGATTCAACGGTGAATTCCTAGGTTGGTTCACATTCTGGTTGGCATTTTGATTTGAACGCTAGTTCTGGTTCTATAGCAGTTGTTGTGCTTGATTCTGCACTGGTTGCTGCACCTGATTCTGATTCTGCAACTATTGAACATTCCCCACTTTCCATCGCACAATCAACTGGGGACAGCTTTTAACAGTGTGATCGGTAACAAAACAAAACGTACACTATGTCTGTAGTTGTGGGAAATCTCACTGGTAGTGTCACCACACTCCGCAATTATAACACTAGACAGGTCCTCGACCTCCTCGTCCTCCTCCATGATCAAAGCCTCCGCCATGTCCTCCCTGGAATCCTCCACGGAATCCCCCTTGTTGTTGGTATTGTAGTTGATTGACCTGTTGCTGCATGGGATTTGGTTGCAGCTGCGCACACTGCCCGGGATGCACGTATTTTGGCTGATGAATGTATTGTGGTTTTTGTGGAGCCATTTGCATCGGAGCATAAACTATTGTGGTACAAATTGTACCTACGGTTGAGGTAGCGGCTGGGCTACTTATGGCTGCAGTTGCGGTTGTTGTACAACACGCTGGTCATCCTTCACATAGAATGCATCGTACGTTCATTCATGAAGTAACCCATATGCTTGGCAGTCCTTGTCTTCGTGTCCCACAGACTTGCAAAATCTACAATACAGATTCGGTTTTGTGACCATCTTTTGCACGTATTGACACTCCTCATGTCAATGCCTATATAGCTAATAGATGTGAGACCACGGCATGCCCCCACCACTCAATGGATTTGGTGTTCCTGAAACTAGATAATTGTGAAAGTCTAGGAAATTATCCTTAGTATGCCCCTCTCTGCGACATCATGTTCACCATAGTTCTTCACGTTGTTCCTTACCCTTCTTAAGGTCTTATAGCTATATTGTCAAGTTGGCCTGCTGCGTTTGAATCTACAACATACCCACGGCGTTCTCACCAATCGGCGAAGCTTCTAACCGCATCAAAATTTCCAGGGCTTCACTCAGTGTTGTAATGTTCTGTTGCATCAGCGGTAATCAAATGTGTGGGAGCAATGCTGCGATGATTCATTCTTTGTGCTAGGCAGTTCTCATGTCGAAGCTGACCCTTTCCATCAATGTTTTGAACCGCTGGTAAAAATCCCACACAGTTTCATTGGGGTACTACTTAATTTCTTTTAGTTCTATGATATACTGTGCTTCAAATTTGGGTTTTCTAAACTCTGCGATCAACCCTACTTGAACTTCATCTAGCATCTTCTCTGGAATGCCTACAGGATCCTGCACAAACTTCATGAACCAATCTAATGCGTGACCCTGAAGGGTTGTCACCAATTGTCCTTTCTTCGCATTATCATCAGTAATTTGCTTTACAATCCATATTGCTTCACATAAGAACCAGTACTGCTCGGGATTATCTGTTCCATTTTCGTGGAACATCAGTAACTTTGCATCTTCACCCGCCATCATGGGCTTCCTTCCTGCAGTCACTGAGCTACTAGCAATTAAATTTTGTTGACTTGATGAACATGGTGGTATCAAAGTTGTATTTCTTATTGGTTGAAAGATAGTGAGTGGAGGTGTGGGTACGTTGCTGCTGGGGTTTGGTCCTACCTCTATCCTGGCCATAGCCTAGTTTTCTTTGTCGGCATTATGAGATTGCTTCGTCCCGCATGGTCTTCCTTTGTGGCCTTGCGTTTCGATCATAGCAAGAAATTCTCCTATCCTCTGCCTCTTTTCCTGTCAAAACCTTGCTCCTCCCCTTGTAAGACCACTCTCTTCTATGGCTTCCTTCATAGTTTCATCATGACCTGCACCCATCTACCCCTTATCATTCCATGTACCGCCCCCTATTGTCGCGGTATCCACAACCTCCACCCACAAGGGTTCTTACTGATCTAGGTGCATATTCAGTATGCCCATTTTGCAAATGAGCATTTTAATGGACAATTATAGTGACAACAGAAACCTACCCCTTGGCCCGTTGAAGAATTCCCTTTTTGCCTCACTGCAAGACTTTATTGTATCAACCGCAAACTCAGTGATATAGCCTTCCAATATACTGTCGACCCAAACCTCAACAGCCTGCGATGCTTTGTTGTCGACTTCTTGTAGCTCTTGGATCAGTTCTGGGGTCCAGGCTGTCGGCTCACCACCTTGGAAGTTCCTCTTCTAGAAGGTCAGTTTTGCTAACCACTCATACAGGATGATTAGGAACTCATAGAAAAAATATTCGTGTGGTCCGTGAATGTGCTTCACCAACCACCAATCTGTCGACAACCCAGGTCGAACTCTCTCAACTTTAGGTCAAACCAATATTGGATCTTCGGTCTTGTCGGATGCCACAACATATCCTCCCTTCACTTCGCACTTTAGTCCTAGCAACAGAAGCATTTTTTGACACAAACCCAATCGACAGGGGTTCCTCACGCTCTCGACACCTAGCCACTGCGATCTCCCTGAGCACCAACCCAGTCAGGTTTTACCTTGTCTAGCAACACCTACAGAGCAGATGAGGTCTCACGCGATTGTTGTAGATATTTCTCCTGAATATCTAGATATTTGTAGATAGGTCTCACAAATATTTTTTCTGTGAGTTCCCAATAATCCTGTATGAGTGGTTATCAAAACTGACCTTCTAGAAGAGGAACTTCCAAGGTGGTGAGCCGACATCCTGGACCCCAGAACTGATCCAAGATCTACAAGAAGTCGACAACAAAGCATCGCAGGATATTGAAGTTTGGGTTGACAGTATACTGGAAGGCTATATCACTGAGTTTGCAGTTGATACAATAAAGTCTTACAGTGAGGCAAAAAGGGAATTCTTCAATGGGACAAGGGGTAGGTTTCTGTTGTCAAGTTTTACCTTGTCTAGCAACACCTGTGGATTGTTGTAGATATTTCTCCCTACGGATAGGTAGAAACTCTCTTAGGTTAAAGTAGACTTAACTGACTCTAAACTAAGACAAAGAGATAACAAATGCTACCTTGATTTCCTATATCTAAACAAACATCTCAAGATTATGTTGCTGGAAGAAATGGGAGAGATCTAACTGACCTTTGATTTAATTGCTCGTCCTAGTTGATGCTCCAATCCTCAAGTCCTCGCGAATGAACCTGTTAGAATGAACCAAAATACAAGCATATACAATCTTCTAGCAATCTTTAGATATGTCTTAGAATCTAAATCTATGGTAGAAACAAATCATATGATTGAAACAAGATCAACATACATGATTTGGGAAACAAGACAAGTTATGTTTTATTACAAACTTGAAGTCACTTACAATGGTTGCTTGATGTCCAAGCCAACTCCCAGCTCCAAGTGCTTTCTCCTCTAGCTATCTCCATAAAGATTATAGATCATAGGTTTGACGTCTCCAAGAGTCCTCCCCTTTGCTCATGGAAGGCCTCTCTCTTAAAGTGTGTAGTAGGGTTAACCAACAAGAGAAAAGGATGGATCTTGGGAGTGTTTAGTGGATCAGACCCACTAATCTGAGAAGGTGATTTAGGATCGAATCAGGGATTCCAATCCTAAAAAATCTCTCGAAGATCAAGATTCTACAAGCCATGGAAAAAGGGCTAAAAAGGGAGTATCGTGCCCCTGCAAATGAGCATAACGCGGGTAGTACTATGCATCAGGGAAGGAGATGGTGTAGTAGTGGGGACTACCATGCTCCTAAGCTTGAGCAAGAAGCGGTAGTGCAGGTATATGAAGTCTCAGCTGGGTTGAATCCTGATAGGACAGGTTTTTCTTCATGGAACATTCAACATTTTTCTCTTCTAGGTGTTTTAAGCAGCAGGGGAAGTGTTGTCAACTATTTTTATTGCGAAGATGCGACACTGTGAAATATGGAGGTATAACAGATGCCCCCTAAAGTGTGAGGTCAGAAGGGACTGATGGCCGAAAGACTTTACAAATACTATGCGGAGATAGCATCGAGGAGAGCAACAAGGAGCTGAAACATAAACAAAATGTCAAATATACCACCGAGGCAGGCATCCCCATGCTCAGAAACAATTGACTCAAAGCATTGCTGCCGACCAATACATTGCAGATCCATGAGTACTGAGATGATATAGACTGTAGACAAATCATGGCTACTATGAACAAGCATAGATCCATGAGATAGTAATGACACAGCCACAACCAGTACAAAAGTGGATATGTGTGACAATACAAAATACATCTCCATCACAACCTAGATGCAATCAAAGTACAAAGGTGCATCCAAGGTCTTCTACTCAATCACAAATGATACGAATCTAGCCATGTGATTACAAGGTGTTGAAGTCGAACATGGTAAAAACCATTTGATTACCATTCAATGATGTGAAGCGTTAAAAAATGCGAGGGAAATCACCAATGATGATGATGATTCCCAAGGTATCTATAGCACATCTCAACGAAATGCGAATGAATGAGTTGATGTCGAGTATTTGAGAGATTGTTCGATTAGAGGTCAATGATGTAAACCTATTGTCGAACACGAGGAAACATGCCATTGAGGCATGCAGGTACCAAGGTACCAGTGGTTGATTCCTAAGTCCAATTCTCGGATAGTGATTTGGTGTCGATGGGAATAGACACGTCGAAGGTGGGCCATAATGATTCCCACATCATCGACATGAAATCAGAACGAAGGATAGTATAGGACGATGAAACAATAGAACATGTACTGACACAGTAGAGGTCTGACACAATGAATGACTCTGAACAATGCAACCCTTTGAACATATAACAACATGAAGTAGGACCTGGAAGCAAGGATTGTTGATAGCAGAGGATAGACACCGAATGAGTAAGCTCATGGCCAAAGAGATGACTTGGGATGATGACCATAACTCGGCAGGAACAAATATCCAAAAATAGACAAGGGACAGATGCATGCCATGTTCAAAGGTGACAACTGACAAGCTGCCAACAAAATAAACTCGACTTGTTTCCCATTTTCCCCCGACATGATAGATGAGTACCTCTTTGTTATTTTACGAGCTTGAAGAGGATAACAGATGTTCGGTATAGCTCATCTCATAGATGAGTCCAATCTCACATGTTTTATGAACCTGAGAAAGGAGGGGTTTGTCCCGAAGTGGGTCCTTCGATGTCAAATTTTAACGAGTCTAAGGAAGGAAAAATCGGTAGTTTTTCACATTTAGAGAACCTGAAAAACTTAAAGGAGGCTCCATAGTGTACTTTTTCGTAAATTTAGTTCCTCGATCCCGAAAAAGTGTAAAACAATTCCCAAGAGAACTCTCCCAGTCAAAAATTGACTGAGGTATACCTTTCTCGTAAATAGTCTAGATGGGTAGAAAAAGGGAAAACCTATCACCAAATAGACGACCTTTCAAATACTTTTACAAGTGTGAAAGAGACAAGATCACTTGGCAATCTTTTCGAAATGAGGGAGTCTTGAAAAGGGCTTAAAAAGAACTCCAATGGTATTTTTCGTAATTTTTTAATTATTCTGGTCTGAAAGAAGAAAGTCGACTAACGAGCACAAGTAAAGTCGACTAAGCTCGACACCATTTACTTGAGTTTGACAAGCACGATTTAGGTGTTAAAGCGCTTGGAATCTTTTTCAAGTTTTAATCCAGAGCACGAAAAAGATAAAGTAGGCTCAAAATGAAGGTCAAATAAATAAATGAACGCCAGTGTGAACATATTTAAAGGAGACCTTGTCAAAAAAGACCCATGGAACCAGATATTAGCAATGTGAAATGAGTTTTAATTTAACCAGGTAAAAATAATGAGTAAAAAATAAGTGAAAAAGTTATATAAGGAATAGGTAAATATGGAAAGTTACCATTTCACTTGTGCATTTGCCCAAAGAGGAAATTTTACCCATTGAGGAGCAAAAACTTCAAGAGTTCATATCTAGAGATTCAGAGCACCATTTCAACAGCCATTTGCACCAGGTAAGAGCTTTCAAGCCCCTCTTTCATTTCATAGATAAATAATTTTATTTCAGTAAGTAAAAATTAATTTTTTGGCAGGCCCTAATGGGAAATTTTCGCCCTTCACAGTACCGTGAGCTCGCCCTATCGGGAAGCGTGGTACTACACAACACTACCGCTCTATGGCTCTACGCATGGGCACTGTACTATGGGGTGCTGCGCAGTAATGTCTCTCCCAGGTGTGGTAGTGGAGATTTCTAGTGAAGAAAAAATGATTTTTTCTCAATTTTTAACCGAGATCAAGTTATCAAATGATTAATGAATGTTTCTTATGACCCTTTGCAGGTGTTTGCAACTTGTTTGGAGCAAAATGGTCAGTTGGAAAGAAAGAGAGCATGAGGCAGATGATTTGTTGGCCGAAAATGATCAAAGGACTGTAATTGCACTGCGGGAATGTGGTTTGTTGAAATTCTTCAAAACCAAAGGTATTTACAAGCAAGCAAAACTTCTCACCCACATTATACAAATGTGGGATCCCGACATTCAAGCTTTCCGAGTTGGAGAACACACCCTTGAGATTAAACTCGAGGACATTTATTTCTTCATGGGTCTCTCAAAGAGAGGGGCCCAGGTGAGCTTTACATGGTTCATGAACTCGGAGATGAGCACTGATGCTTTGATTGCTCGTTATTGTCATGAAGGTTTGGGGAAGAAAAGCGATAAGGTGGTCATTAAGGATATTTTAGAACTTTGTTTAAAAACCGTGTTGTTCACCATCACACATGCAGCAGGGAGTATGGGTCCCCATCAGGCATCCCATACATAGATGAATCTTGCTATGGATTGCATGGCACTGACACTATTCAACTGGTGTGAAGCAGTATTGACCAACCTCAAAGAGCAAGTGAACAAGTGTAGGCTTGGAGAGAACTCTCAGTTTGGGTATGGGAGCATTTTGGTCACCTTCTTCTTGGAGAGGGTACCATTGTTGTGTCTACAGCTGACCATGCCCCCCCGTCCACCTATCGAGCCACAGATGGATCGATGGGGTGAGTATGCAAGACGGCTTGGAGGGCCGTAACGTTTGGCCTTTGGTGAGGAATTCTTCTCATGGCTCGAGGAACAGATCATGATGATCGATGACTACCCCTATGCGGGGGTGGAATTCCATGAGGACATAGACTTGGCACTACCAGAAGATGAGGATTGGGACAATTCAGGTATGACCTTCATTAATGTGTTTTTTAATTTTTTGAATATATGATTTTTTAATTGTTTTTTAGAATGTGTAAAAAATATTTTAATATATGTACATGTGCACATCGCAGATCGTGGACCACAGAGACCTGCAGGCTATTCACCATTACCCCAAGGCGGTGTTGAGTGCTGAGCCATTTCGGACGAGGAAGAAGACGTGGATGAGGCAGGAGGGGTCCGAGAGATAGAGAGGAACCTATAGGGTTTAACCCACGGGGCCCCAACTATGAGGATGGATGACATCCCTTTGCATCTTCAGCGGCATACCGTAGGTGTGCCTAGGCATATCGGCCAACTCCTCCATAGGGTGGCTGGGACTATAGTTTGCTACCACGAACAGCATGAGGAATCTGAGGAGGATCGTGATAGATCTCCTAGGTCTCCTTAGATAGCAGTATTGTACTCTTTGCGGCATGTACACAATATGTAGGATTTGAGAGCCACATTTTTGTATGGGATTGCATCCCAAATTTTGTCTTTTGAACACAGACTTTATGTATTTGAGAAAAAACATTTTTATATGCAGTGATATATACATGGACCTACTTTTATGATCTATTTATTTACAATGACTTGTGTATTCATTATATGATGTATTTTTATGTGTGGGCTAGATGCCAATCCAAAATGTAATTAGATAATGAATCAGCTACACAATTGAATTCCCTTGGTATGTGTTGATATGAAATAAAATTAAAAGATCGTTCCAAGAGACGTACCCTTCGAAATAAGTGAAGTAGGATAGGATTGCGGACTGTGTAAACACGATTCAGATGGGAAACCACAAGTTGGTAGTCTAGAAAGACTGATAGGGAGTCAATTCCGAGGGAAGCAACCTCTGTCAGGAGTCCAATGATTGCATGGTACTCTGCAATATTGTTGGTTGCAGGACCCAAACAATTGGCTCCTGAAGATAACAACTCACCAGTGGGAGAATAAATTACCCATGCTGTGGATACAAGGTTCCGGGTGTGTCGGCTCACACCGTTGGCGAATCCGTAGTAGGCAGACATCTGTGCATAAAAGCACAAGTCAAGGTAAGTATGGATACATGAGATCCATGTGTGCATACAAAAAGATAAGTGAAAACAAACTAGGTACATTATGTACAAAAAGTATCTCATGCAGGATGAACCTACGCGTAGAAACGTTTGAGGTATAGCCCGTTGCGGGGCCGTGCCAATGGTGTGCCATCATAATCGACAAGTTCATAGCCTCCTTTCTCCAAAACATGTTTTACAATGAAGGGGCCATACCACATAGACTCTAGCTTTCCTTTTCCAAGTTTATCATGCATTTGGTCATGTGTGAGTACGAGGTCGCCTTCATTGAAAACCCGAGGTTGAACGAATTTGTCATAATGTGCTTTGACGCATTTTTTATGAGCTTCATTGGCTAAAGCAACGTCTCCACGAGTTTCATCTAGCTTGGCTAGGTATAGAAATCGTTCCTCTTCGGAAGTGGTGTGGGGGAGTAGCTCTATGGCTATCTTAAGTGACGGTATTTCACATTCAATTGGTAAAATGGCTTCCAGGCCATACACCAGTTGGAATGGTGTGAACCCGGTAGCATTTTTCACTGAGGTTCAGTATGCCCATAATGCCGAAAACAGGGATGAGTGCCAATTGGACTTGTGAGTACCCACAATACGCTGAATCATACATTTCAGGACTTTGTTAATGGATTCAACTTGGCCATTAGCCTATGGGTAGTATGGGGTTGAGTTTTCATTACGAAAACCCAAGTTGGCACTCACTTCCTCAATCATATGGTTCCTAAAGTGGGAGCCATGATCGGTCATGATGGATTATGGGACACCAAACCTAGCTATAATGTGGTTGAATATGAACCGTGCTACTATTTTTCCATCTTCATCACAAGTAGGCATTGCTTCAGCCCATTTTGTGAAATAGTCGACAGCTACTATGACATAGCTATGCCCCCTAGCTGAAGTGGGCTTACAGTGCATGAAATATATGCCCCATTTGGAAAAGGGGCCGACGGAAATAACAGGATGGAGTGGAGCAGGATGTGAGCATGTCTTACTATGAAAGAATTGATCATCTGATTTATTCTTCTTTGCATATGGTTTGGCTCTTCATCTTGTTCTTGTAGCAGTTTCATAACTAGGAGACCTAAAGAAAATAGAAAAATTACCTCTGCTCCATACACCAATTGAAAATGTGACATAACAATAGCTCTTTTTGTACTTATCATGTCTTCCCATAAAGCATATTTAAGCTTTGTGTGCCAAGCCCTTTTGTTTTCTCCTAGTAATTTCTTTATAATTCTCACCAAACTCTTATTTGAAGATTCTACCAACCCATTACCTTGAGGATAGTATGTTGTTGAGTGATTTCACTGAATATGATACTTGTGATAGAAACTAATCATCTTCTTTGACCTGAAAGCCTGTGCATTATCTGTTACTATTCTTCTAGGACATCGAAACCTTGAGAGAATGTTTTCCTACAAAAAATTCAATATTACTGTCTCTGTAGCATTTCTAGTTGGGATAGCTTCAATCCACTTTGTGAAATAATCTGTTGCAGTCAAAATCCTTTTACGTTGTCCTAAAGAATTCGGATTAATTTCCCCAATGAAATCCAATCCCCACTGCTGAAAAGGTGCTTCAACTGTAATTGGTTTCAAAGACAAAGGCAAAAGTTCTCTTTTTCCATCAAATATCTGTCATTCATGGAATTTTGAAATCTCCTTGTACACATCTGAAAAATGGTGGGCCAGTAGAATCCTGCTCTGAGAATCTTATTCACTGTAGCCTCCCATGAATGATGCCCTCCACATACCCCTTTCTGAAATTCTTTTATTACATGTTGTGCTTCATTTTCCAATAAACAATTCAACAAAAATCCTCCTGGATATTTCCAATATAAATACTCAATCAAAATACAAAATTTTGTTGACTTCAATTTTACAGATCTTGCTCTAGTCTTGCTCATTTCAGGAGGTGATTGCAAATTTTGTAAAACATAAACAATATCTTTATACCAGGGGATAAGGAAAAATATTTAACTATTGGAAGATCAGGAAATATTTATACCAATAAAAAATTGAACTTCCTTCTTACTCCTTGGTATCCCAATTTTCTGAATTGCTACTACTCTTTCAGGATCAATTTTAATTTCTTCTTTTGATATGATATGCCCAAATAACTTTCCTTCATTCAGAGAGATTCCAAATTTCCTGCATTTCAAAAATATTTTCTCAAAGTGTTTCAAGTGATCTACAGCAAACTTTGAATATACAGTTATATCATCCATGTATACTACTACAAACTTATCTTTGTCTTCAGCGAATGCAGTATCCATGGCTCTTTCAAATGTAGGCCCTGCATTCATTATCCCAAATGGCATCTTCACATACATGAAAGTCCCCCGTGGCGTTGTAAAATTTGTCTTCTCTTGATCCTTTGGAAGAACCTTGATGTGATTGTACCTTGAGAAACCATCTAACATGGAGATCCTTTCTGCTCCAACAACCTTCTGCAGAATATGGTCCATATTAGGTAATGGGTAATTGTCTTTTAAGGATACCTTATTCAAATTCTTGAAATCTACACACAACCTTATCTCTCCATTCTTCTTTCTCATAGGGACTAAATTCACCACCCACTTAGAAAATCTCAGTGACACAATGATTTTGGCATCAAACCGTTTTTTCACTTCTTTCACAATTACTGGAAGCAACAAAGGATTTATTCTTCTCAGCTTCTTCTTGAAATGCTTTTCATTTGGCTTGATGGGAATTGTGTGCTGGATTATGGAAGTGTCATACTCTTTTAAATATTCATAGCTCCAAGCAAATACATATGAAAACTCTTTTATTAACTCAACATATTTCTTTTCTTCTTCTGGTTCCAGGTTCTTAGATATTTTTACTATCTTGGGTCTTTCTTTTGTTCCAATGTTGTAGTATTTGATTTCTCCATCCTGAGGCTCTACTTTCGGATTCTTGGCCACATCATCCCTGTCAAATAATTCCTCTAAAGGTACAAGACCTCTAGGAATGACATTGTTCTTCAACTGGATTATTTATTTTTCTCCAATTTCTCCTTTGAACCTTTCTTTTTCTTCTAGAAATTCTTCATCATTAAAAAATCCCTCCATATCTTGATCTTCATTATCAATATTTGTATTGGAAAACTCATTTGTCATTTCTAAAAACCTCTTCATCTGCAAATCATCTTCAAAGACTTTCCAATGTTTCTAATTATTAGGAATAGAAGGCATATTTACAACTTCAATCTCATATTTTTAATTCGAAAAACTAGGTTCCCTTAAAGCACCAGCAGTAGTAGCCAAAGAGTCTACTATTGAGTTGTTAATTCTGGGTATTACCACTATGTCACGTTCATCAAAGAAACTTTCTAACATATCCCAAACTTCATTTCTATATGATCTCATTTTTGGATGTTTTGTCTGGTATATTCCATTCACCTTATTTATGACCAATTTTGAATCCCCAAACACTTCAATTTTTTTTGCTTTTAAGTCTTTCAACACATTCAATCCCAAAATCAAAGATTCATACTCTGCAACATTGTTAGTACACTCAAAGGCCAAATTGAAAGAATACACCAGCCTAGATTCAAATCCTAGGCTCTATCAAGCGCTGAGAGGAATCAAATCTCCAGAGGTGCAAACCGCTCAGGTATTGCACTCAAGGAGCTATTTAAGGAGAGATATTGCACAAAGTAAAAAATAATCAAATCAATATGCATCTTATCTTTAAATCTTACTTCTTTATTTTATTCCATTGATTATTTTACTTATTTTTTTTACTCGACAAACTTACATGATCTCCCTCATATTTATTTTTTACTTTGTATTACTCTTTTTTGTTTATGGCCGACATAATATTTATTACTTTTTACTTTGTATTATTCTTTTTTGTTTACTTTGTATTATTTTGTTACTCGAAAAACTTTACAAGATCTCCCTCATATTTACTTTTTATTTTGTATTATTATTTTTTTTATGGCCAAAATAATATTTATTACTTTTTACTTTGTATTATTATTTTTTGTTTACTTTGTATTATTTTGTTACTCGACAAACTCTCAACAAACTCGACAAACACTCACATGTTACAAGATCTCCCTCATATTGCGCTGTAGAGCACCTCTCGACGCAATTAGAAATTCTCGATCGAGAGTTACTATCCATACACCTGCACCAACACCTTCTTTGCTCACCGATCCATCAAAATGCATAGTCTAAGTCCCTTCCATCCTCTATTTTTGTCTACTTATTTCCTTTTCCTTAATCTAGTTATTTTCTTCCTTCTTTTTATTTAGATATTCTTTTTCTTCGTACTCAGAATCATTATATAAAATGGAAGATCCTAAATCAGTATCTACTGCATAAATGGAATGACTATTTGGTTCATTTCTGCTGTGTACCACATATGCGAGTCTCTTCTCAGTGTATAATATTCTATGTTCACCAAGAACTGGAATTGTAGCAAAGGACATGTCCATCTGTAAAGTTCCCCTGAGTTTTGAAGCCCAAGATCTGGATAACAACATACCAAATTTGGGAGGAATATCTGCAACAACCACATCCATGACCACACTTATGGATGGGAATTTACTGAGAGAAACTACCAAATCTTTTATCAACCCCAAGCATTTGACCTTTTTTGAATCAAAAGAAAATAAATCCGTGTATGGTCTTGTGATTTCTAAACCCAGACTTTCTACCACAACCTTTGGCATCAAATTATGAGAAGCTTATGAATCAAGCATGCAATTATGAAGGATCATATCATGAACATTCAGATTTACATAGAAAGGTGGAACTTCTTCCAAACCGTTATCTTCCATTTAGAACCCATAAGAATAGTTGGAGCATCTTCATTTAACTCCAAAGTATCAAGTTATATTTTGGCCTTCACTCCTAACCATTTTTTAGATTTGTTGTTTGTATTCTCTGTTTTTCAATATCTCATTAAATGGGATAGAAATATTGATTTTTGAATTTTCACTTTGCAGGTTGAATGGAATAAGTGTTCTATCACTTTCTTTGATTGAATCACTTTTATTATTTGGAATTTTATTTACTACATCTTCTTTTGGTTTCTCTTTTTTATTTTGACTGGTTGAAGGTTGATAAATGGGGCCCTTCCCTTTATTTATAATTACATCCTTGTTTCTAAGGTTGACATTTTTCTGAAGGTCATTTACTGCATTATGATATCCAATCTGATATTGCCCTGTCTCTAACTCAAAATTATTACATTCCCCATCTCTAGAAAACATGTCATGTTCTGTCTTGGTTAAATAAACTTCATAATCGAGATCATCAAAATGATGAGTTCCACTTTCTACAAATTTAGCTTCTCCTTCTTCATATACAAAATTTCATGGAATGGAGATCTTACTTGATGACCTTCTGCATTTCTTGGATTCCTGTGATCTCTCTAATCTCTCTGATCTCTCTGTCTTATCTGTGGAGGAATTTGTCTTCTAAAATTCAGGTTTCTGATCTGAGGTTTATTCTCCAAGTCTAATCTATCCATTAATCTTTCCATTTTTTTCATCATCATATCAATTCTAGCATCAGTGGAAGAAAATGTTGAAGCCTAATTTTCTTCTCTATTTTTTCTTCTATCTATGTCAACTTTCTGTTTCATCTTTCTAGAAGCCATCAGATTTGCCTCTACCTCTACTGCATCCTTCAACATGTCGGGAAGAGTGGCTGACTTTCTCTCTCTCAACATACAATAAAATTCACCATCAAAGGAATCTGCATAATGTAACCTGGCAGCCCCTACCAGAGGTTTAACATCAACATGAATTGAAATATAAACCCTCCTAAATATTGCACAAAATTCTTGAACCAATTCAAAACCCCCTTTTTCAGATTATTGTACTGCGTTAGAATTTGTGAAGGGTTTTTCTTGTCTTCCCATTTTTCAAGTAAACAGGTCACAAACTCATCATAGGAAGGGATAGATCTTGCAGCAAGAGTTGTAAACCACTTCTTAACCTCTCCTTATAGACTTTGTACTAACAATCTCATTTTTGCATCGTCGTGATCCACTTCTTCAAGATCAATAAAATCATTAAACCTATCAACATGTTGTTGGGATGTATAATTCCCTTATCCATCAAACAATGTAATTCTCTGTGCATAATTCGGAGGGAGGTCATGCAAAACAATAGGTAGAGAAAGTGGAGCAAATCTAGAATCCATGACTACTAGAGGGTTTTGAACACTGTTACGAGTTTGCAATGCTGGCTTCTGAGTTTTAGGTTTCCTTGACTCAATGTTTTCAAACTTTTGCAAATATTCCAAAACAAACTGAAATAGATATGATTGAAATCTATTTTGATCAATAACTGTTTCTTTTAAATCTGATTTAGACTTGGAACTAAACAGAGACTGTTCAAATCTTTCTCCTAAACCAATATCTTCATAACTAAATAGTTCTTCTTGAAAACAAGGGAACAAAGTGTCAGACTGGGTTGTAACTTCTTAAAAATTTCCCTTTAATCTTTCTCAGAAGCTCTTCAGTATTTTCCACTACTTGAAGTAACTAGGAACTTGGATGTCTCCTCATGTGAATCTTTCTCGAAGCCACAATTCGTTTCTTAGAGTCACCTTTTAAAAATGAAAATTTCAAAGTGAAGTTGCTAGGGAAATATATAACCAATATTAGATATCGAACTTATTTTCCCATAGAAATCTGATTGCAATGTCGTTCTTCCCAGGGAAAACTTTGAACCTTCATTCCTCGGCAACGACACCAAAATGTTAGCACTCAAAATTTACCCTTTGGTTATAGAAGGATAATCCTAAGGTAACTATTTGAAACCAACTTTAGGAGGAAAGTTGGCTTCCTTCCTACCAGAGAGGGCTCTCTCAAAAGATGGATACAATGACCAGGAATATTTTTACACAAACTGAATTAAAGATTATAATGGCTGAAACAATTTGTTTTCATTGAGCATGGAGTCATAATTATAAGGTATAAGAGATACACAGAGCTTTCACAATACCAATATTTTCACAGAGGCTAGATAATTATTCTTTCACGGTCAAGTTCTTGATTTGCTGGTGATAAAAGAAGAAAAATGAATAGTCCATTAATATGGGCACAACTAGGTGAATCCAATATTAACTTTAGATGAAAATTGAATTGTGGATACTTGAAACCAATAAATAATAGCATAAAATATGAATTCTGATTCATCATACACTTATTCAAGCATGAAAGAACACATAATGGGAAAGAGATAATAGTAAAAACATTCACAGGAGAAAAGGAAAATACAGACTATGAAGAAAATAACACAAGAAACTCTGCTTCAAAAATTCTTGCTTGTCTCCGCAACTTTTATTAGGCCTAGAATTCAGTACAAAATGCCTCTTTTTTTCATAAATTTTTCAACCCTCGATAATTTACAAAAACTTGCTTAAATACATAAAAAAAATGCTCCATGAGCCATGAATAACTGTTTTCATTCTAAAAATAGAAATTTCATAACTATTCTGTCAAAAGTTAAAAAACTAACTTAGTAAAAAACATAGAAAATGTTTTCATTCCACATCATAATGGTCTTGATACTCTTCCGATGGCATATTCTGGACACTTGTCTTCATGGATGAAACTTGTATCTCATCCTCCCGAATTTCTCCACTGTCTTCCATTTCTCCACAGATTGCGCTTCATAAGTGGTCATTTATTTAACTAAAACTCTCAACCCAACATGCTCCACGTAGGATATTGGAGGCAATTCAACAATTATCATTTTCAATCGATTTTGAATTTCAAAATCTAGTACCAGCTTGTCTACTATTACTTTTCTCGTAAACAAGTGAGTCATGTCTTCAAATTTTCTTTGATCCAACCTATCTTTAACCAACAAACTTTGATACTCAGACTGAGAAATCTGATTTTCATTGTTATCCTAGAAAGAAGGGAGTCCTTTTTGAAACAAATAAGAGAACAAACTTTTAAAAGACTTCACTTGTTGCGAGATTTGATTTACTTTTTCTTGGACATTTTGAACATGATGGTGCTTTGCAATGACACTTCTGGCATGAGTTATTATTGTAATCCTGTCCTTGATTCCCAAAGTTTTCATGTCTTCTAAATTTAAAGAATTAAGGAAATCAATAGTACTTTGAGCTATTTCTATTGGTCTCTTCTCCAAAGTCTCCATCATGACTGAACAATTCTGCACAACTATACTCAACACTAATTATTTATTCTTTATGAAATTCAAATAAGATCTTAAATTATCAGCTTCAACCATGATTGAATACCAAATTAAGTGTATGGCTCCTTGCACAGGCATTTTCCCTGACACTTTCTCAATCAATATTTCATTTTTCTCCTCTAATTTCTTTTTTCTTTTCTTCCAAGACTTCTCTTTCTTCTTTTTTCTTCACTTCCTCTGCCAAATTCTGGTTTTTTGTTTTCAAACCTCTTATTTTTTCTTCTTTCAAGCTAATCTGTGGCATTGCTTGAACAAGATTTTCGGTACTGATCTCTATACTTGGTTGACCTGATTTTATTTTATTATTCTTTTCTAGAATAAACTGACTTTGAATTTCATTAAGAACATCAATTTTAGCTAAGAGCGTATCCCTTTCTCCCTCCCATCAATTTTGATCTTCTGTAATATTCAATAATTTTTCTTTAATGTTAATTCATTCTTGAGATGAGGCTTCCTTCTCCTTTTCTAATTCTATTAACTCAGAAGCCTGAATTAATTGAGTCCCTGGGATTTTGAGTTTTTTCTTTAATACTTGGATAGTTCTATCTTTCTCAGCTAAAATATTTTCTGTAGCTTGACCTTTATCTGGTTCACTATCCATGGCGAATATATCACCTTGGATTCTTTTAACTTGTTGTTGGTATGCTTTATTCTCCAACTTCTCATGTTTTAACTGATTTTCTAATCTCAAAACTGTAGATTGTAATTTTGATTTTTTCAAAACATTCTTCATCAAATATGTATATATCACTGCACTAGTTTTGTTATGAAGATGGATTTTATCAGGTATAAGGATTCTGTGCAAATTCAGTTTCATCTCTAAAACTCTATCCTGGGTTGCCACTGCCAAATTTAGTGTATTTTTGACATGATCTTTCACAGTAACTAAAGAAACTTCTTTGTATAAAATATCTCTTACTTTTGAATAAAGTTTCAAAACCTTCTCTGAGGAAATGTGTCTCTCCTTCCCACATTTGGTAAACAAGTCACTCCTTCATTTAAATTTTTCATTGGATTCACTTTGTTGCACCTCTTCAAAACTGTATTCTCGAACTTGGAAGATTGGTTCTTGGTCTTTTTCTTCTGACTTTTTGGTGTCAATCTCAATCATCTCTTCATCTGAATCATTCTTTTCATTTTTTGATACTTCTAAGTCTTCATCCATTTTATCATCATCTTCCAGAAAACTCCTTTTACCAGTAGTGTCAAATTTGCTTGAGGTTCATATAATCAATGCAGATGATTTCACTATTGATGATGGATTTTCCTGCAATATATCTGAAGTCTCTATGCTTGGATGATACTCCATTAAATTAGATTTTTCAGCTAAGCCTTCTATCTCTTCATGACCAAATGCCTTTTTTTTGTTTTCTTTCCTTCTTTCTGAAATAATGTGGTGGGGGTCATAATTGATTTTAGTGGCTTTTGAAAAATTCATATCCTGTAATAGGCCTTCAATAAGTGAGAGGGAAGCATTATTTTTTATAATCGAAGGACCAATCTTCATAGGATATTTGATTTCAGAATCCTTCCTGAAGTTTAAGAAGTGTTCACTTTCTACAATCATCTTCTGTCTGAAAAACTCTAGAGCAAATATCCTCGGTGTTAAAAATGCAGGAAATATATATGGATCGTGAACAAAACCATAAACCCTAATGATAGTATGATCTTCAAAAATAAACCAATATCCAACTCTCTGGCCTACACTGAACTGTAAAACTTCTTGCATCTCGGGTAAAACTCTGGTGATTGCTTCTGAAAAATTGATCCTTACATTTCTGACATGATCAGATTCATATAGTTGAAAGTACTGTTCCTCATCTCAGAAGTGAAAACAATCTCTGGGAACTACAGATTTTCTTCATTAAAAAATAAGAACATCCTACCTAAATATGATTGAAACCTGAAGTGTCTAGCCATGTGGAAGTTTACCAATTGAGAATGTATACTCTCAGCTAGAAACTCATCAAATTTAAGGCAAGGTAACTGATTGGACTCAGACTCTAGATGGTGTTTACCTATTCTAAATAACAGACTTACAAGTGTTTCTGGGACAAATTTATCAGTGTCTAACCCTAGAATTAACTGACTCAACAATGAAATAACCCACTGAGACTCTTCATTGAACAGGTCAATGTCTAAGGGAAAGGGTTCATTCTTAATAGAAAGGTTCAGATTCAAGCTTTTAGAATAAAAAACTTGTTTTTCTTGTGCAGAGTCTTGTCTAAATTGTTCGACTAGGGTTTCTTCAACAAAATCTTCCAAATTTTGAACAAATGACTTCAGAACGTCTAAGGAATCTCTGACTATTTGGGAATTTACAAGAAAAAGGCTTTTAGACTTATTTGAATCCATTATCACACGTTTCGACTAAGAATAATTCAACGCACACAAGGCTACAAAATATGGAAAACTTAGGGTTTGGTCTAGGAAGAAATGATGAAACAATGACCTTTGCACATGGTGCAAATCCATTCCTTGTTCATCCAGGACCTTCAATTTATCTTTTACCTCTCGTACTGAACCAAAGGACAATACTGCATTGAAAATGTCTCCATCCCTATCCTCAAAAAATTATTCTAACCTACTAAACTCTTTGACTTGTGATTCTATGCCTTCTTCCCTTTCCATTTTTTAAAAACACAATAAACGGTTAAAAGTTCTCAGGACCTACCTGGTACATGACAGCTGAGAAATAATATTTTAACCTGACTCCCACTAATGTAGACACATTCTTTCTCTGTGTACAGGACAAATGACTCATTTCCCATGACTTTTCCCTTTATAATATTCTTTTAAAATCAATGAAGGAAAATCAACCATTGATCTTGTCACTTGATTTATCTACGTTGTCGATTTCATCAACCCTTATATCGTAAAGTAGTTTCGGGATCACTCATGGTGGTTTCCCATAACCAGCTTTCAACTCGTGGAATGCACCGTCATCTGACATGTGGTAAGCGACATATTTTTTTTCACTGCTCACCCCTCTCTTCTTCCATGCTACTTTCGACTCCGGAAAGAACCTTGACCATTGATCCAAAGACGCTTTAATTCGTGGCCATTGATTCATTTCCGAAACTAGCACTTTCCTTAGCACTTATTTTTTGCTTTCCTTTTCGTTAATCTCCACCGTTGATCTTTTGTGATTTATCTCGACATCTTTGATCGGCACCAAACTTTAACATATAGCATCTTTTGGTGTTAGGAAGGTCTGCCATTTTAGTCATTCTACCATTTTAAAAGCCTCTAGGGGTTCTCCAACATTTTTTCTTCAATTTCACATTTTATCCAAATATAGAAACTTCATCAACTTTCTTATGTGTTTCATCTAGTTATAAATTTTTTCACCAACTCTTGATCAAACGTTAGGTTTCAATGTAGACTTATGTTCTCTGCTTTACCTCCTTTTTCTTCCAACCACTTAGAACTAATTCTTTGTCAACAAATCCCATCATGAATTTGTCGATTCTGATTGATCCAAAACATTGGGTTTGAACTAGGGGACTCCCCCCATTGTGCCTTAAATGATTGAAAAAAATGCTATTGTGGCATCTTTGGAACTAGGGTTTTTCTAAGTGAAGGTCATGCCAATTTTGCATAAGGGGGTCAATTTTGAACCAAAGGCTCCCAGGAGGCTGTCGCGACTGTGAACACATGCACAATGGCCAAATGCACATGTGGGATCCTATGGAGTCCCATTTCTCTCATTGGTTTGGGTTCCGTACCACCGAAGAAAATTCTCAAAGTGTCCTTAAATGGCCACGTGGTGCCCAAAAAAAAATTCCATAGAACCAAAACCATGATTTTGGTCATGAATTTATCGATTCAGATGGATCTGGGATGCTGATTTTTAGCTAGGAGACTACCCCAAACATGCCTCAAATTCCCAGAAATAATGTTATTGTGCCATCTCCAAAACTAGGGATTTTCTGAGTGAAGGCCGTGCCAATTTTGCACAAGGGGTGAATTTTGAACCGAAGGCTCCCACCCAACCATGGCCATTGTGAACACATACACAATGGCCATGTTTACGTGTGGGATCTGACGAAACCCCATTCTGCTCTCCTATTTGGGTTTCGTTTCCCAGGAGCAAATTCTCAAAGTGTCCCTGAATGGCTACAGGTTGTATGAAAACAAATCTCATAGAACCAAAACCATCACTACAGTCATGAATCCTTCGATTCCGATGGATTCAGGACTTCGGGTTTCCTCTAGATGAACCCCCCCCACCTCCATGCCTCAAATACTTAGTAACAGTGCTATTGTATCATCTTCAAAACTAGGGTTTTTGCTCAGTGAAGGCCATGCCAATTTTGCATAAGGGCTTCAATTTTGAACCAAAGGATCCCATGAGACCATGGAATTTCAACACATCCACAATGTACATATTCATGTGTGGGAGCCGATGGAACCCCATTCCACTCGTTGTTTTCGGTCCTGTGACCTCAGAGAAAATTCTCAAGGTGTCCCTGAATGGCGATGGGGTTCTTGGAAAAAATCCCATAGAATCAAAATCGTGACTCTGGTCATGAATCTGTCGATTTCGATAGATTCATGATGCCAAGTTTTAGCTAGGGGTCTCCTTCCCACCATGCCTCAAATGCTCAGAAACAATGTTATTGTGCCATCTCTACAAGTAGGGTTTTGCTCAGTGAAGGCCATGTTAATTTTGCACAAGGGGGTTAATTTTGAAATGAAGGATCCAAGGAAACCATCGCCATTATGAACACATCCAAAATGGCCATATGCACATGTTGGAGTGGACAAAACCCCATTCCACTCATTGGTTTATGTTCTGTGCCGCCAGAGCAAATTCTCAAAGTGTCCCTGAATGGCCATGAGATGACAAGAAATAATGCCCATAGAACCAAAACTGTGAATCCGGTGATTCCGATTGATTCGAGACGCTGGTTTTTGGCTAGGGGCCCCACCCCACGATGCGTCAAAGGGCCAGAAATAGTGTTATTGTACCATCTCCGAAACTAGGGTTTCTCTCAATGAAGGCCATGCCAATTTTTCAGAAGGGCCATTTGGCCATCATGAACGCATCCACAATGGCCATATGCATGTGTGGGACCTGAATCAACCCCATGTCACTCGTTGGTTTGGGTTCCATTCCCCAAGAGAAAATTATCAAAGTGTCCTTGAATGGCCATGGGGTGCCTGGAAAAAATTCCCATAGAACCAAAACTGTGACTCCAGTCATGAATCCATTAGTTTTGATGGATTTTGTATGTCGGGTTTCCGCAAGGAGAACCTCCCCCACAGTATCTCAAACACCTAGAAACAATGTTATTGTTCCATCTCCGGAACTAGGGTTTTGCTCAGTGAAGGCCATGTCAATTTTGCACAAGGAGGTCAATTCTTAACTGAAGGATCTCGAGAGATTATGACCATTGTGAGCAAATCCAAGATGTCCATATGCATGTGTTGGAGCTGACAGAACACCATTCCACTCGTCGATTTGGCTTCCGTACCCCTGGAGCAAATTCTCAAAGTGTCCCTAAATGGCCACGAGGTGCTTGGAAAAAATTCTCATAGAACCAATACCATGACTCTGCTCGTGAATATTTTAATTGCAATGGATTCAAGATGTCAGCTTTCAACTAGCCCCCCCCACCACCATGCCTCAAACACCCAAAAACAGTGCTATTGTGCTATCTCTGGAAGTAGGGTTTTTCTTAGTGAAGGCCATGCCAATTTTGCACAAGGGTGTCAATTTTTAAATGAATGCTCTCGACCAACCCTGGCCTTTATGACCACATACAAAATTGCCATATGCACATGTGGGAGATGACAAAACCCCATTCTGCTCATTAGTTTGGGTTCAGTGCCCCTAGAGCAAATTCTCAAAGTGTCCTTGAATGGCCGCAAGGTGCTTCAAAAAAATTCTCATAGAACCAAAAATGTGACTCTGGTTACGAATCCGCCAATTTGGATAGATTCAGAATGCTGAGTTTTAGCTAAGGGACCACCCGCACCATGCCTCAAACACCGAGAAATAATGATATTGTGCCATCTCGGGAACTAGGGTTTTGCTCAGTGAAGGCCATGCCAATTTTGCACAAGGGGGTCAATATTCAACTGAAGGCACCCAGGTGATTATGGCCATTGTGAACACATCCACAATGGCCATATTCATGTGTGGGAGCTGATGGAACCCCATTCTACTCACCAGTTTGGATTCCATGCCCCTAGAGCAAATTCTCAAAGTGTCTGTGAATGGCCATGAGGTGATTGGAAAAAATGACCATAGATCCAAAATCATGACTATGGTCATGAATCTATCAATTCTGATGGATCAAGAATGTCGGGTTTCAGCTAGCCCCCCACCCCCCCCCTGCTCCCACTGTTCCTTAAAAGCTTGGAAACAATGCTATTGTGGCATCTCTGGAACTAGAGTTTTGCATAGTGTAGGTCATGCCAATTTTGCACAAGGGGGTCAATTTTTAACCAAAGGCTCTGGGGAGACTATCGCCATTGTGAACACATCCAAAATTTCCATATTCACGTGTGAGATCCTACGGAACCCAATTTCGCTCACCGGTTTGGCTTTTGTACCCTCGGAGCAAATTGTCAGTGTCCCTGAATGGTCACGTGGTGCCCAATAAAAATGACCAAAAATCGTGACTTCGGTTGTGAATTAATTGATTCTGATGGATTTAAGACGCTAGGTTTTAGCTACGAGTTCCCTCCAAACATGCCTCAAATTCCCAAAAATAGTGTTATTGTGCCACCTTTAGAACTAGGGTTTTGGTCAGTGAAGGCCATACCAATTTTGCACAAGGGGGTCAATTTTGAACCGAAGGCTTCCACCTTACCATGGCCATTGTGAAGACATCCACAATGGCAATATTCATGTGTGGGACCTGACGGAACCCCATTTCGATCACCTATTTGGGTTCCGTGGCCCAGGAGCAACTTCTCAAAGTGTCCTTGAATGGCTACAGGTTGCTTGGAAAAAATTCGCATACAACCATAATCGTGACTACAGTCATTAATCCGTCAATTTCAATGGATTCAAGACGTTGGGTTTTAGCTAGAGGAACCCCCCCCACCATGCCTGAAACACTCAGAAACAGTGCTATTGTATCATCTTCAGAACTAGGGTTTTGTTGAGTGAAGGCCATGCCAATTTTGCAGAAGGGGTTCAATTTTGAACCAAAGGATCCCAAGTGACCATAGCCATTGTGAACACATCCACAATGTTCATATTCATGTGTGGGATCTGATGGAGCCCCATTCTGCTCATTGTTTTCAGTTTCGCGCCCTCAGAGCAAATTCTCAAAGTGTCCCTGAATGGCCATGGGGTTCCTAGAAACAAATCCCATAGAACCAAAACTGTGACTCCGGTCGTGAATCCGTCAATTTCGATGGATTCATGATTTTGGGTTTCAGCTAGGGGCTCCCTCCCACCATGCCTCAAATGCTCAGAAACAATGCTATTGTGCCATTTCTGGAACTAGGTTTTTGCTCAGTGAAGGCCATGCTAATTTTGCACAAGGGGGTCAATTTTGAAACGAAGGATCATCGACAACCATCGCCATTCTGAACACATCCAATTAAATGGCCATGTGCATATGTTGGAGTTAAGAAAACCCCATTCCACTTGTCCGTTTTGGTTACGTGCTGCTGGAGTAAATTCTCAATGTGTCCCTAAATGACCAGGGGGTGCCAGGAAATAATGCCCATAAAACAAAAACTGTGAATCCGGTCATGAATCTAGGGATTTTTATTGATTTGGGACGTCCGGTTTTTGTTGGGGGACCCACCCCACCATGCCTCAAATGCCTAGAAATAACGCTATTGTACCATCTCCAAAACGAGGGTCTTGCTCAGTGAAGGCCATGCCAATTTTGCACAAGGGCCATATGGAAATCATGAACAAATCGACAATGGCCATATGCATGTGTGGGACCTGAAGGAACCCCATGTCGCTCGCTGGTTTGGGTTCCATTCCCCCAGAGAAAATTCTCAAAGAATCCTTGAATAGCCATGGGGTGCTTGGAAAAAATTCCAATAGAACCAAAACCGTGACTCTGGTCGTGAATCTGTTAGTTTTGATGGATTCGGGATGTCGGGTTTTAGCTAGGAGACCCCCCGCCAACCGTATCTCAAACACCCAGAAACAATTCTATTGTGCCATCTCTGAAACTAGGGTTTTGCTCGGTGACGACCATGTCCATTTTGCACAACGAGGTAAATTTTGAGCTGAATTATCTTGAGGGACTATGTCCAATGTGAACAAATCCATAATGGCCATATGCATGTGTGGGAGCTGACAGAACCCCATTTCGCTCGTCAATTTGGCTTTCGTTCCCTCGGAGCAAATTCTCAAAGTGTCCTTGTATGGCCACGGGGTGCCTAAATAAAATTCCCGTAGAACCAATACCATGACTCTCGTCACGAATCTTTTAATTCCAATTGATTCAAGGCATCAGGTTTTTTCTAGGGGGGACCCCCCCACCGTGCCTCAAATGCTCGGAAACAATGATATTGTGCCATCTCTGGAAGTAGGGTTTTGCTTAGTGAAGGCCATGCCAATTTTGAAATGAAGGATCCCAAGAGACCATGGCCATTACGAACGCATAAAAAATGACCATATGCACATGTGGGAGAGGACAAAACCCCATTATGTTCACAAGTTTGGGTTCCGTGCCCCCAGAGAAAATTCTCAAAGTGTCCTTGAATGGCCATGGGGTGCTTTGAAAAAATTCCCATAGAACCAAAACTGTGACTCTAGTTGCGAATCCATTGATTCTGATAGATTCAGAACACTTGGTTTCAGCTAGGGAACCACCAACCACTGTGCCTCAAACACCCAGAAACAGTGATCTTGTGCCATCATCAGAACTAGGGTTTTTCTCAGTGACGACCATGCCAATTTTGCACAAGGGGGACAATTTTAAACCGAAGGCTCCCAGGTGATCCTGGCCTTGGTGAACACATCAACAATGTCCATATTCATGTGTGGGAGTCGATGGAACCCCATTCTACTCACCGGTTTAGATTACGTAACCCGGAAGCAAGTTCTCAAAAAGTCCGTGAATGGCCACGAGGTGATTTGAAAAAATGCCCATAGAGCCAAAATCGTGACTCCATTCATGAATCCATTGATTCCGATGGATCCAAAATGCCAAGTTTCAGCTAGGGGACCCCCCAAATGTGCCTTAAAAGCTTGAAAACAATGTTATTGTGGCATCTTTGGAACTAGGGTTTTTCTTAGTGAAGTCCATGCCAATTTTGAATTGAAGGCTCTGGGGATACTGTATCCATTGTGAACACATCCATAATTTCCATATTCACATGTGGGATCCTATGGAACCCCATTTCTCTCGCCAGTTTGGGTTTCATACCCCCAGCGAAAATTCTCAAAGTGTCCCTGAATGGTCGCGTGGTGCTTCACAAAAATGACCAAAAAATGTGACTTCAGTCATGAATTTATCGATTCTAATGGATTCAGGACATCGATTTTCATCTCAGAGGAGCCCCCAAACATGCCTCAAAATACCATAAATAGTGTTATTGTGCCATCTTTGGAACAAGGGTTTTGCTCAGTGAAGGCCATGCTAATTCTGCACAACGGGGTCAATTTTTAACCGAAAGCTCCCACCTGACCATTTCTATTGTGAACGCATCCAAAATGGCCATATGCATGTGTGGGAGATGACGGAACCCCATTCCACTTGCCTATTTGTGCTTTGTGCCCCAGGAGCAAATTCTCAAAGTGTCCCTGAGTACCTACAGGGTGCCTAGAAAAAATTCCCATAGAACCAAAACCATGACTCCGGTCACAAATCCGTTGATTCCAATGGATTTGGGACACCAAGTTTCATCTAGAGGACCACTAGCCTCCACCATGCCTCAAACATTCAGAAATATTTCTATTGTATCATCTTTAGAACTAGGGTTTTACTCAATGAAGGCCATACCAATTTTGGACAAGGGGGTCAATTTTTAACCGACGGCTCCCAGGATACCATGGCCATTGTGAACACATACACAATGGCCATATGCACGTGTGGGATCCGACGAAACTCCATTTCGACTGTTGTTTCTAATAAGTTTAAACTAATTCGACTAGCAAGATCACTGAAAGAAACATAATCATGAGATAGACAAAGATTTTACCCTGGGAAACCCTCATGGGGTAGAAAACCCAGCAAAGCTTTCCTCAATAAGATGATCAACCTAAATACAAGATGTGCTCCAAGACTTGACCTCATTCTCTACCTCCTATGCAAACCTCTCAAACACAAGTGTGCTACTTTCTGAGCTATGAAAGCGTAAGATAAGTGAGGAGCATTCTCCTCTACTTATACTAGTTTCCCGATTGACTATTTCCCTTATGGGGCCGACCTCTCCCAATGAAGTCTAATAACCCCTAATTAATTAACTCAAGGCCAAACATGGTTGATCTAATAACCCTGATCACCACAATTAATCAGAGGAATAAACATCTCCGGATACATAATAGAATTACCTCAGAGGGATGAAACATCTTTGCAATAATAAAGTACAAATATAATATTCTTAAAAGTTACAATATTCAACACTCACCCTTAATGAGAAGGATATTATAACAACATTTGCATAAGTAAGGAGTCATCGACTACATCATACATGATACGTCTATAAATCATTGGAAGCTTTCTTCAATACATCATCTTCAGTAACTCAAATAGTTACTGGAATATCTAAATCCTCACGATCAACAATATCGTCATCACACGATCATCAGCATCGTCATCATCATCATCATCACACAATCATCAACATCGTCATCACACGATCATCAACATTGTCATCATCATCATCATCACACGATCATCAACATCGTCCTCGCATGATCATCAGCATCGTCATCATCATCATCATCACGTGATCATTAGCATCGTCATCATCATCATCATCACACAATCATCAGCATCATCATCACAAGATCATAAACATCGTCATCACACAATCATCAACATTCTATACTCTGCAATACACATGATCATATTATAGGATGATCAATCCCGCTCTCTTTAGGACATAGGTCCATGGATGATACAATCCTATAATATACCTTTTGAACCGAGGTTCAGGGACAATCCAGTCCTATCATGTACCTTTTGAATCGAGGTCCAGGGACGATCCAGTCCTATCATGTACCTTTTGAACCAAGGTCCAGGGACGATCCAGGTCCTATCATTCAATTCTCATAGACCTCTGTCTACGACTCATTTAAGACACCTCATCATGCCTAAGGATGATACAATCCTCTCGTCAACTTAGACAGAGTCTAAGGACCACTTCTCAGAGACATACGTCAATGGATCATTTAAGATACCTCATCATGCCTAGGGATGATATAATCCTCTCGTCAACTTAGATAGAGTCTAAGGACCACTTCTCAGAGACATACGTCTACGGATCATTTAAGACACCTCATCATGCTTAGGGATGATACAATCCTCTCGTCGACTTAGATAGAGTCTAATGACCACTTCTCAGAGACATACGTCTACGGATCAATTCAAGGGACCGAAGTCCGGGGATGATACAATCCCCACCTGTCCACTAAGGACTTCATTCTTGAAGACACATGTCTACGGATAAATTCAAGGGACCGAAGTCCAGGGACGATACAATCCCCACCTGTCCACTAAGGATTTCATTCTTGAAGACACATGTCTATGGATCAATTCAAGGGACTGAGGTCTGGGGATGATACAATCCCCACCTGTCCACTAAGGACTTCATTCACGAAGACACATGTCTACGGATCAATTCAAGGGATCGAAGTTTGGGGATGATACAATCCCCACCTGTCCACTAAGGACTTCATTCTCAAAGACACATGTCTACAGATCAATTCAAGGGACCGAAGTTCAGGGACAATACAATCCCCACCTATCCACTAAGGACTTCATTCTTGAAGACACATGTCTACGGATCAATTCAAGGGACCGAAGTCCAGGGATGATACAATCCCCGCCTATATCCTTATCAATACAGATATCGTTAGTCATCACTAGTACAAGTACATATGTATATCATCAATACAAGTATCCTCATAAATACATCAATACAAGTATCCTCATCAATACATGTATAAAAAACAAATATCAATATAAAGTAAATATCAGAAATGTAAGTAATATAAGTATTCTAAGTATATATCTAAGAAATATAAATATCTTAAGCATACTAATACAGGTATCCTCATCATCGACCTTACTGTCGATGCAGGCAATCTCATCATCAGTGACTATATTACTCCCCCTTTCGAGGAGGGTCCTTTTGAACTACACCAAGATTGTCTTGGAAATACTCAAATTTCACTCGAGACAGAGGTTTGGTTAATATATCAGCAATTTGTTCCTCAGTGCTCACATACTCGAGCTTAATAGCTCCTCTCTACACCACATCTCGTATATACAAATATCGGATCTCTATGTGTTTTGACTTATCGTGGAACATTGGATTTTCTATCATCTTAATACAACTTTGATTGTCACACATGATCACAGTGGGATCCATGTCTAAGTCAAACACTCCAGATAATAGTTTTCGGAGCCACACTGCTTCATAACTAGCAAAGCAGGCAACTATATATTCTGCTTCAGTAGTACTAAGAGCCACACTAGATTGTTTCTTGCGGAACCATGAGATCATGGCAGATCCAAGACCATAACATCCACCTGATGTACTTTTCCTGTCTAAAACACTTCCTGCCCAATCAGAATCTGAGTAACCATGTAATCTTAGTTCATGACTTCCAAGATAATATAGACCAAAATCTAATGTACCCTTTAGATATCTCATCACATGCTTTGCAGCTATTAAATGAACCTTTCTAGGTTCTACTAGATATTGACTCAAGGTATTTAAAGCAAAGCATATGTCTAGTCTGGTATTTGTTAAATACATCAGTGACCCAATGATTTGTCTATATAGAGTCACATCCACTAATTTTGAAGAGTCATCAACTAATAACTTCAAGTTGGAGTCCATGGGAGTGGCCATGGCTTTACACTCCAACATATCGAATCTTTTCAAAATCTCCACAGCATACTTACCTTGATTTAGAAAGATTCCTTTTGGTTCTTGCCATACTTCTAGACCTAGGAAGTAGTGCATTAATCTGAGATCTTTCATCTCAAATTCTGAAGAAAGATTCTTCTTACATTCGATAATTTGTTTCTCATTTCCAGTCAGAAATAGATCATCTACATACAACAATAGTATAACAGGTTCATCATTCATAACTTTGAGATAAAGATTAGGGTTATCTTTACTCTTGGTAAAGCCCATGCTTGTTAAGAAATTGTCAATCCTTCTGTACCAAGCTCTGGGAGCTTGCTTCAATCCATATAGGGCCTTTTTCAGCTTGCATACATGTGTTCTCCCATCTTTAACCTCAAACCCTTGTGGTTGTTCTATGTACACTTCTTCTTCAATCACACCATTCAGGAAAGCTGTCTTAACATCCATCTGGTGTATTTTCCATTTCATCATAGATGCAAGTGCCATGATAGTTCTAATTGAAGTGTACCTAGCAACTTGTGCAAATGTTTCTTCATAGTCAATTCCCTCTTTCTAAGAGAATCCTCTGGCTACACATATTTCCTTATATTTTTCAATGCTACCATCTGCAGCATGTTTTATCTTGAATATCCATTTGGAAGAAACCACACTTTTATCTTTTGGCTTGGGAACTATATCCAAAACATCATTTTTCATTATTGAATGGTATTCTTCTGTCATTGCTTCTACCCACTCTTTCTTTTGATTTGCTTCTTCATAGCTAGTAGGTTTTTGATCCACAAGATCACACATCAAAGCCACATAGTTAGATACTATCTTTGGTTTCTTTCTTTCTCTAGTGGAGCCTTCAGGAGCTCCATACTTTTCAGCTCCTTGAATAATGTCTCTAGCCCATGCTGGCCTTCTTTTTCTAGATAAATTTGTAATGGGG
Organism: Larix kaempferi; assembly: GCA_027924585.1. Taxonomy (NCBI): domain Eukaryota; kingdom Viridiplantae; phylum Streptophyta; class Pinopsida; order Pinales; family Pinaceae; genus Larix; species Larix kaempferi. Next base: position 622,523 of record BSBM01002227.1, on the reverse strand, counting down.
GGTTCTTGTGGTTCTATCATATCATGGTCCTCTGGTGCATCATCTTCAGGGATGGGCACAACTTCTATGATTCTAGGAGGTGTATCTTCTTCATAGACTTCTTCAAGTTGGAACTTCCTAGATTTCTTGAGAGCTGCTTCTTCATCAAATGTTACATCTCTACTTGTTTCCATATGATGAAAACCTGGTATATAAATTCTGAAAGATTTGGATGATTCACAATATCCAACAAATATTCCCTTCTTACCAGAAGGATCCAACTTGGTTCTCTTTTATTTTGAAATGTGAATGTACACTGGACATCCAAATATTTTGAAATGACTTACCTTAGGCTTCTTTCTTATGAACTCTTCTTTTGTAGTCTTGAATTCAAGAGCACTATGGGATATTCTATTTTGTACATAGACTGCTATCCTAGCTGCTTCATCCCATAGATACATGGGTAGAGGTTGGTCATGTCTCATAGTCTTTACAGCTTCCATGATGGTTTTATTCTTTCTTTCAGCAACCCCATTTTGTTGGGGATTGTAGGGAGTGGTTAGTTCCCTCTTTATTCTAGCTTCCTTACAAAAGTCTTCAAAGTCATTTGAAGTATATTCTCCACCATTATCTGTTCTGAGAATCTTGATTTTCTTTTATGAGTAATTTTATATCAAGGCCTTGAACTCTTTGAATTTTCCAAAGACTTTATTCTTCCCTTTTAGAAAGTATATCCAAGTCTTCCTTTAATAGTCATCAATGAATGTAAGATAGTATTCAAACCCACTTAGGGATGTGCTAGGCATTGGTCCACATACATCTGAATGTATTAATTCCAGAATGTTGTTAGTATTTGTTTCACTCTTTGGAAAAGGGTTCTTGACATTCTTCCCTTTTTCACATTCTTTGCATGTGCCATTATGATCAACCTTTAAATCTAGTAGTCCTATGACAACTTTACTCACATGAGGTAGTGCTTTGTAGTTAATATGAGCAAGCCTTCTATGCCATAGTTCATTAGGACTAGTGGCTTCATGAACAAGGGCAGCTTCTGGATGTCCTCTGAGTTTGTATAGACCTCCTTCCTCTTCACCAATAACAATTACATCCTCAATTGATTTTCCTTTGGGCCACATGCGTACTTGTCCATCTATGAATGAAACCCTTTAACCTTTCTTATCTAGAGCTGAGATAGAGAGTAAGTTCTTCTTCAATCCTGGGACATATAATATCTCTTTCATTTTCAATGGTGTCCTAGAATCAAGCTTGTAACTTGCTTCACCAATTCCCTTGATGGGATATTGATAGTCATCTCCCAATGACACCTTTTGTGGAGAGGTCTTCTCTTCCAATTTTGAAATATTTTTCTTTTATCCAGTCATGTTCTTTAAGGCACCACTATCAATAAGCCATGTATCTTCTCTAGGTGTTATAGATCCTGAGAGTGCAGAGAATAGAACATACTCTTTTGCATCTTCTTCTTCATACCTTCTAGATCTTTTCTTGGGGAGGGGCCTTTCTTCTTCTTCTTCATCTCTTTTAGATCTTTTCTTATGAGGCCTTACTTCCTCTTCTTCTTCTTCTTCACTTTCGTCTTCTGCAAGATGTGCTTGATGTCTTTTATAGTGAATATTTTTCTTCTTCTTTGAGGGACAAAATCTAGCAATGTGTCCTTCTTTATGCCAATTGAAACATTGGAAAGAAGATAACTTTCTTCTTCCTTTCTTCTGAAATCTTTGTGGAGATTGAGACTCCTTGGAATTATCCTTCTTGAAGTAAGATTGATTCCTCCTTCTCTTAGTGTGTGTAGCCAAGGCTTGGTCATCTTCTATGAGTAGAGATTCTCTGTTAGAAACCCTAGCTTCTTCTTGGATACAATCTTCCCATACCACATCAAACTTCATGATTTATTTTCTGGCACACATGGTTTGGATGAAAGACTCCCATGGTGTAGTGAGACCATTTAGAGCAGTCATGACTAGTTCATCTTCATCAAGGGTATCTCCAATAGCATCTAGTTGTTCTTTGAGCTAGGAGATCCTTGAGAAATAATCTTGAATAGATTCTCCTTTGTTCATCTTTGTGCTCTTCAATTGAGTTCTTAGATTCATCTTTCTATTGATGTTCCTCCCTTCATACATTCTTCCTAGGGCATCATACATTTCCTTTGGGGTCTTCTTGGATGCCACTTGGGGAATCAACTGGTCCTTGATAGAATCAACAATGATTCTCTTTTCCCTAATTAGATACTTCCTATACTTTTCTTTAGCTTCATCTTCAGTGGGTTCTACAATTTCATCCTTGATATACTGAGCAAGATAATTCTCTTCAAGAATGACACCAATTATGTATTTCCATGCCTAGAAATTTTCTATACCTTCTAACTTGTCTTCAAGCTTAGTGCTTGGAGCCATATTCTCTTGGGGGAGTCCAAGAGATTGAAGTTTCTCAAGAGATAGAGTAACTCTTACCAGGAGATGTGCTTGATTGATTTGGGAACACTGGTGTGTTCAAATTCTGGAAGCTTTAACTTTTTGCTTTCCGGATCTGCAACAGAATTTCTGGTTTATCCCACTTTTGGTCAAACTAGGGTTTGATTTTCCTGGAGTTCTACCCAACCAAAAACTTCGATCTAGGGCTCGAAAGATTGATTTTGAGAAGGGCTATTCAACCATGCAACCAGAATCCAAAATACTAACTTTTGCAGAAACCCTAATTTTTTTGGAGAGAGAGAGAGAAGGATAATTTCACCTTATGAAAGATGTTCTATTCAGGCTACCTTTGATACCATGTTAAGTTTAAACTAATTTGACTAGTAAGATCACTGAAAGAAACATAATCACAAGATAGACAAATATTTTACCCTGGGAAACCCTCATGGGGTAGAAAACCCAGCAAAGCTTTCCTCAATAAGATGATCAACCAAAATACAAGATGTGCTCCAAGACTTGACCTCCTTCTCTACATCCCATGCAGACCTCTCAAACACAAGTGCGCTACTTTCTGAGCTATGCAAGTTTAAGATAAGTGAGGAGCATTATCCTCTACTTATACTAGTTTCCCGACTGACTATTTCCCTTATGGGGCCGACCTCTCCCAATGAAGTCTAATAACCCCTAATTAATTAACTCGGGGTCGACCCCCACATGGTGGATCTAATAACCCTGGTTACCATAATTCATCGAAGGAATAAACATCTCCGGATACATAATAGAGTTACCTCGGAGGGATGAAAAATATTTGGAATAATAAAGTACAAATATAATATTCTTAGAAGTTACAATATTCAACAGTTTCGGGTTCCGTTCCCTCAAAGCAAATTCTCAAAGTGTCGATGAATGGCCATAGGGTGTTTAGAAAAAATTCCCATAGAACCAAAAATGTGAATCCGGTCCCGAATCTGTTGATTTCGATGGATTCATGATGTCAGGTTTTAGGTAGTGGTCTCCCTCCCATCATGCCTCAAATTCCCGAAACAATGCTATTGTGCCATCTTCGGAACTAGGGTTTTTCTCAATGAAGGCCATGCCAATTTTGCACAAGCGGGTCAATTCTGAACTGAAGGATCTTAGGCAACCATGGCCATAGTGAACACATCCATAATGGACATATCCACACGTGGGAGTTAACGAAACCCCATTTCACTTATCGGTTTGGGCTTCGTGCCCGAGGAGCAAATTCTCAAAATGTCCTTGAATGGCCACGGGGTGCCTGGCAAAAATTCCCATATAACCAAATTCGTAGCTCTGGTTATGAAGCCATCAATTTTGATGGATTCAATATGTTGGTTCCTACTTGGGGGACCCCCGACCACCGTGACTCAATTTCCCAGAAACAATGCTATTGTGCCATCTCCAGAACTAGGGTTTTCCTTAGTGAATTCCTTCAGAATTTTGTACAAGGAGGTCAATTCTAAATTGAAGGATCCTGGGAAACCATGGCCATCATGAACACATCCACAATGGCCATATGCACGTGTGGGAAATGACAGAACCCTGTTCTGCTCACCGGTTTGAGCTCCGTGCCCCCAAAAAAAATTATCAAAGTGTCCCTGAATTGCCATGGGATGCTTGGAAAAATTCCCATAGAACCAAAACCAAGACTCTAGTCACAAATCTGTCAATTCTGAGGTATTTAAGATGTCGGGTTTCATCTAGGGGACCCCCCCCCCACCATTCCTCAAACAACAAGAAACATTGCTATTGTGCCATGTCGAGAACTAGTGTTTTGCTTAGTGAAGGCCTTCAGAATTTTACACAAGGGGGTCAATTCTGAAACGAAGGCTCTCGGGATACCATGGCCATCGTGAACACATCTATAATGTCCATATGCATGTGTGGGAGTTGAAGGAACCCATTCCCACTCGTCGGTTTGGGTTCTATGCCCCAGGATAAAATTCTTAAAGTGTCCCTGAATGGCCAAGGGGTGCTAGGAAAAAATGACCATAGAACCAAAATCGTGGCTTCGGTCATGGAGGCGTCAATTTTGTTGTATTCGGGACACCGGGTTCTAATTGAGGGACACCCACCATCGTGATTGAATCACCCAAAAATGGTGCTATGGTGCCATCTCTGGAACTAGGGTTTTTCTCAGTGAAGGCCTCAGAATTTTGCACAAGGGATTCAATTCTAAAGTGAATGCTCTTGGGCGATGATGGCCATTGTAAACAAATACACAATGGCCATATTCACATGTGGGAGTTGACAGAACCACGTTCCACTCTCCAGTTTGGGTTTTGTGCCCCAGGATCAAATTCTCAAAGTGTACCTGAATGGCCACGAGGTGCCTGGAAAAAATTCCCATATAACCAAAATCATGGCTCTGGTCGTGAAGTCATTGATTCCGATGGATTCAAGACATTAGGTTCTAGCTAGGGAACCCCCCCCACCATGACTCAAACACTTGGAAATGGTCCTATGGTGCCATCTTCGAAACTAGGGTTTTTCTTGGTGAAGTCCTTCAAAATTTTGCACAATGGAGTCAATTTTGAACCAAAGGCTCCCGGGCGACTGTGGACATCATGAACACATCCACAATGGCCAGATGAACATGTAGGAGTTGGAAAAACCCCATTCCACTTGTCGGTTTGGGTTCCCTATCCCATAATCAAATTCTCAAAGTGTCCCTTAATGACCACGGGGTGCCTTGCAAAAATGCCCAAGGAACCAAAACCATGGCTCTGATCACTTAACCGTCGATTCCGATGGATTAGGGACACCGGTTTATAGCTTATCCCGCCCCCCCTCACTATGACTCAATCACTCGTAAATGGTGCTATGGTATCATCTCCGGAACTAGGGTTTTTCTCAATGAAGGCCTTCAGAATTTTTCAAAAGGGGGACAATTCTGAACCAAAGGCTCCCGAGTGACCATGGCCATCATGAACACATCCACAATGGCCATATGCACATGTGGGAGATGACGAAACCCACTTCTTTTCTTCAGGTTGGGTCCCCTTCCCTTAGAGAAATTCCCAAAATGTCCCCGAAAGGCCATAGGGTGTAAGGTGTCTCTAGATCTTTTTTTGTCTAGATTCTAGGGTTAGACCAAGGTCTATAAGCTATTTTAGGATCTATATGGGTAGATTAGGTCTCAAGGGCTAGATTGTGTCTCTAGGGCTAGACAAGGATTCTAGATCAGGTCTCTAGGGTTCTACGTACACATTAGGCTTTCCAGGGATAGATCAGGGCCTATAAGTTAGATTAGGTTCTATATGGATAGATTATGTCTCTAGGGATAACTTAGGTCTCTAGGGAAATATAAGGATTCTAGATCACATCTCTAGGGTTCTATGTCCACAATAGGATTTCTAGGGATAGATTTTTTTTCCTAGTTTCTAGGTCTAGATTAGAATCTAAGCTAGATTAGGTTATATATGGATAGATTAGGTCTCCAATGAAATATTAGGTCTCTAGGACAAGATAAGTGTTCTAGATCAGGTCTCTAGGGTTCTAGGTCCACATTAGTCATTCCAAGGACAGATTTGTTTTTGTCTGGTTTCTAAGGATAGATCAGGGTCTATAATCTAGATTAGGTTCTATATGGCTAGATTAGGTCTCCAGGGATAGCTTAGGTCTCTAGGGAAATATAAGGATTCTAGATCAGGTCTCTAGGTTTCTAGGTCCACATTAGGATTTCTAGGGATAGATTTGTTTTTGTCTATTTTCTAGGGATAGATCAGGGTCCATAAGCTAGACTAGGTTCTATATGGCTAGATTAGGTCTCCAGGGATATATTATGTCTCTAGGGCTAGATAAGTATTCTAGATCAGGTCTTAAGGGTTGTAGGTCCACATTAGGATTTCTAGGGCTAGATTTTATTTTGTCTGGATTCTAGGGCTAGTCCAGGGTCTATAAGATAGATTAGTTTCTATATGGCTATATTAGGTCTCCAGGGCTATATTATGTCTTAAGGGAAAGATAAGGATTCTAAATCAGGTCTCTAGGGTTGTAGGTCCACATTAGGCTTTCCAGGGATAGATTTGTATGTCTGGTTTCTAGGGCTAGAACAAGGTCTATAAACTAGATTATGTTATATATGGCTAGATTATGTCTCCAGGGCTAGCTTAGGTCTCTAGGGAAAGATAAGGATTCTAGATCAGGTCTCTAGGTTTCTAGGTCCACATTAGGCTTTCCAGGGATAGATTTTTGTTTGTCTAGTTTCTAGGGCTAGATGAGGGTCTATAAGCTAGATTAGGTTCTATATGGATAGATTAATTCTCCAGGGATATATTAGGTCTCTAGGGAAAGATAAGGATTCTAGATCAGGTCTCTAGGGTTCTAGGTCCACATTAGGCTTTCTGGGGCTAGATCAGGGTCTATAAGCTAGATTAGGTTCCATATGGCTAGATTAGATCTCCAAGGCTATATTACATCTCTAGGGATAGATAAGTATTCTAGACCAAGTCTATAGGGTTGTAGGTCCACATTAGGATTTCCAGGGATAAACTTGTTTTTATCTGGTTTCTAGGGCTCGATCAGGGTCTATAAGCTAGATTAGGTTCTATATGTCTAGATTATATCTCTAGGGCTAGCTGAGGTCTCTAGGGATATATTAGTGTCTATTTTAGAACAATGTGGGTGGACTTTACAAGTTACTTACTGATTTAATAACAGTCACACTTCCCAATTATAGGTTTGTAGGGCCTTTTATTTCTTAGAAGGACCATTACTGATCTAACTTCCAATCCATATAGCATTATTGTGAGATATTTTAGTGTGTAAGGATATCCTCTTATGATCAGGTTTAATGTCAACAATATTGATCTAGTGGCTTAGGAGCATGTAAGGGTGATTGTACCACCCAAGATATTTTTATCATTTGTTTCTTCCATCCATGAGACTTCCAATTGTATAGCGGAGGAGAGGTATGATGACGAGATTGACTTCATCAATGCACATTCTAGATATTCATTACAGAGGCGTGATGCCTTAATGGAGGACATTGTTGAGGGTGATTCAATAGTCGTAGATAATGTGAGTGTTACAAAGTATAGAGCCATGGATTATCCCTTGAATGGTTCGAGATGGATTGTATCACAAGAGATGGGATGTCATTGATATGCACACGTCTGATAACTCTCTCAATGGTTGTCAGACATTAGATTTTCATTGGCTTAGCATTCTTCCCTTGAGAAATTAATATCTCTATTCAGTTGGTGGGAGAACACCCTACAAGATACGAGGATCAATGTGTATTGCGGAGGAGGGACACAATCCATAGATAGCATGTGGTGCCAGGGTTTCCTTTTTAGAGGATTGGAGATGGACTGATGGTCTTTACTTACATATGTACATCACCTTGGGTCCCTATTGTGCAGGACATCATAATTGGATCTTGACACTTGTACTCTACAATTGGAGCACTTCTATATTGTGTGGATTACTTATGTTTAGTAGGCTTTATTTATAAGGATTATTTGACTTGAGTTATATTGTTGGCTTCCCTTACCTCTCATATAGATAGAGGAAGGAGAGTATTTCCAAACATCACATCACAACAAAACATACATTAATTTGTATATCTTCCTTGGAGTGCTCTCTTTCGTTATATATATGCTATATCAGACGAGTTTTCAAATATTGTTTATGCACGTGAATTTTTCCTAAAGGGATGGAAACTTCAATTGGATTGACTGGTGTAAAAAATATAATGGTGTAAAACATCAATGTATTTCAATATTAATTTAAACATCAAATAAAAGATATAAGATAACAAGATCTATATAAGATGAAATAAACTATCTAACATGAATAACATTAGACATGCATGAATAAATAATCACATGACTATACTATGTACCTCAATCAATTAGGCCTTCTAGATCCTCTATGTTTTTTATTGTCTCAAACAACCTCTTGTGCTCTGCATGAGGTAGTAAGTAGCGTACCTTGTTTGATGAATTTGTTGAAATTGTTTGTAGTTGGATTTTTGTACCAACGATCAAGTGTGTAAAGTGATACACCCATGAACCTAGTCTATAATCCACGTATGTGTAGCCATTTCTCTTTGGTTCCTTTCCATCTACTTTAAGATATTCTCCTTGAACAACCATCGAGCTAGTCAGAAAGGTAATTCCTTAACTATCAGTTAATGATGCAAGGAGGGTTTGATCCCCCTGGATGCATCGTGTCGACCAATAATTCGTGTCAATTGCATTGTTTGGTGGGGGGACAACTACGTAGATGTGTCATGCAAAAATGCATTTTACAGTCAAATTCCAACAAGTAGTGGTTTGATAACATGGTTAATTAAAAGACAATAAGGGAATCGAGATATGTGTGCATAAATATTTACTTGGTTGTACAAGATCAGATATATGATCATAGTCATTTGAAATTGAAGATTGACCTTCCTCTAACTAGATATATGATCCCATTCATCAACCCAATCCATTTATTCACACTCATCCCACTCACTGCTGCTACAGGCCCACAAAAGCAAGAAAGTGCTCACATCCATATTTCAAATAAGGGGTTATTTGAGCTTCGAATAGAATTAAATCCATGAGTCCCTTATAAAATACTACAACTATAAGAACACCATCGATCTATATCAACCACTTGATAGAAATTTCCAACAACATGTCGTCTACCTATTGATGTGGGAGGCTCTGTGGTTCAATCTCACATTTTTGCAGAGCACCGTTGAACTATGGATTCTGCATCCTGGATATGAGGGTTTTTCATGCACCTCATCTCCTCCCTTCGTAGGGTAGTTTTGAGACATGCTCCAACCCCATTTTTCTCTCCCTTTCCATGCTCGGTCTCAAAATAGTTCCATATATGTGGCGCATCATAAGTCTTGTGCAAAATAATCAACCACTGGAATACACGTGCATTTTTGAACTAGCTTGCACAACCATATGACCATATCAAATGCTGATCGATCTGTATATCTCTCTCCTTCAGCTGATCATAGAAAATTTTGAAGCAATGTTGCATATAATGCAGGTCATGGAACCTATCATCATTGATGTAAAGTTGGTCTCTTTCAATGTTATCCTCCTATCATTGCTGCTCTCTGGTGTGTGACTATACGTGATATGGACCATTATTCTAACTTGGTATGAATGGTAGTATTGAATTTGAATCTCATTATGTGGCTGCAGGCCTGTATTTTTTAGCAAATTTCACAATCGACAACATTGTGCCATTGGGAAAGGTGTCCCTGCGTTGTCTGTATTGTTCATCTTGCCCTTGTGCTACATGGACATGTTGTACATATTGCTCATCATTGTTGTAGAATTCTTTCATGAAATCACAAACTTGTACCTAGTGCCACAAAACCAAGGGCATTAATAGAATGTGACATTTAAAATCTGAATATATATGTATAAATTCAACATGTACAGTATGAAATATTACAAAGTTATATTACTTGAGACTTCACCAATGCAATTTTTTTGCTTTGCTTCGCACTATCTACTTCATATGTTATGTACTTGAAGTTATGTATTTCTACTGAAATCCTCCAAAATTTGTACTCCCCGCTTTCATTGATGCAGCTGATCAATAATGCAAATCCACTGCAATTGAAACATGTCCCATATAAACATGTTTTTTATAATATTTGTGTCCTTCATGTCCTAGACACATGATTGTATGGATAAATTCTCTAGATGCGTTCGATGGTTGTAATGATGGGAAGTCCTGCACAATGTTAGTGTGAAAATCACAAAGTATACGTCTATATGTATCATAATAGTACTCAAATTATACATGGTATATACATCAACTTGTGTTACGATCAATGCAAACTCTAACATACCAGGGTTTTCATTTTTCAAAGGACCTTTGGCCCAAGTTCAATTGTATATGCTCATTCTTGAACCTCTCATAGAGTTTCATTTGTGTCATGTCAAGAAAGTTCTTGACATGGGGTTCAAACACCTTAACACATTTTCTCAAATTTAGCACATCTCTTTGATTCAATGATGTTCTAGCATTATCATGCCAAAAAATTTGTACTATTTCTTTAACAACATCAATTGGCTTCATGTGTGAACAAGTTAACCTACCAACAAAGGCCCAACAATATTTTTGGCCTAGGGTCTCAAGTTTTTCTCTAATAGCAGACTCATACTTTTAAAGAGTCTTTATATCTACTTTAAATATTTTTCATGTGTGTGATAATAGGTGACATTGCCTTGTGGATTTGTCTACAATCGATTCCAATAGTACACGACGGGTCGCATTAAGATATTTTGTACGATAAGTTTTTCCATTCAAATTAAATGAAAAATGTATATTTCTACCAACATGACCATTGTCCTCCGGAATTCTAACTACCATTATGCCTAAAATTCCCCTAACATGAGCTAGACAATGTGATTTAACAAATCCATAAACAATTGACATTTTACTGCATCGCTTTTGGATTCAAAACATTCTTTGATGATCTTGATACAATGGATATCAATAGTGTAAATAGGAAACTTACCTTCAAGTCCTGAAAAGGAACTTTCATCCACATGAATATGTCTGGGAGTTCTTTATCGTCCACTTGATAGTTGAGGCAAGGGAGTTTGACAAGAATTATGAGTCTCATCACTTGTTTTTTGCGGCACTTCATTCACAATTTGGTCCTACAAGGGAGTGTGTTCGACATGTGTGCACTCTTCTTGGGGAGGTTTCCAATTAACAACTCGTTCAACATCCATCCCTGCATACTTAGAATCAATCAAGATTTGATTGACTTGAGCCACTTCATCATTGCTTGTTGATGGATTATTTGTTGAATGATCACTTGATGTTGGATTTTGGGAGGGATCCATTACCCACATCCATTTCACTTCTCCTAATGAAATCGAGGTCATCATGGCATGCATTTTGCTAGGATCTAAGGACTGAAATTTTGATGTCTACTTTTTTCCATGTACAACCTGGACTTTTCTCTTATCTCATGGGACTTTTCAGGGGGAAGCTCGTTCCTTCTAGACTTTCTTTTATTATTACGTTTGTTTCCCATCTTCAATATGTTGTTTAACAAAACAAGAATATCACTGCTGCAAAAAAAGAAGAAATAAGATATTATTTTTCACTTATGAAGTGAGGAAAACAAACTTTTACCATGAATAATATAGAAGGGAAACAAGATTTAGATAAGATTTATACATTGAGTGGTAATATGACTTGTATAATGTGCAAGATTTTTAAAACTCGTTGTGGCAATTGATTGGGTACTATGCAAACCTATGCATGTTATATTCCTAATTGTACAATATAAACTATGGTCATGGAAAGATGTTTTTTTTCCTTGGCATTGGAAATATAGAGAAAACTAACATGGTATCAAGAAAGAAGGTGGTCTGAGTCCATTGCAACTATCAGAAAAAATGATCGAAGTGGTGCAACAATGATCTTTTTTGCTCTCAACATCCCATTGGTGTGTACATGCATGGAGCTTGTGTTAATGGTATCGATCATACACTTATTTAATAAAAAATTGGTGTGGGATTTAATAATGTTTCAAGAATGCACAACCTAACCTAGGTTGGCATCAATGTCCTCCTATCCATCTTAGTGACATAGGCTTGTAGTGTGTTGAATTCCCTCATTTTGAGTGCAACCTCACTTTTTCCTAAATGTGTGGTTGTGGTTTCCTATCTTATGTCTATTACCATGGAAGGGTCCTCATTTCACATTTGTCCTTCATTGGTCACATGTTTAGCTATAGTATATTTTTTTTTTGTGTATCCATTATTTTCTCTACATATGTGTGTGGGCATTGCATCTGATGACATCGTCTAATGATCCCTGACCATCTGGTGCTTTGTCGTATATGTTGGGTGCTGAGTCAAGGGGGTCTTGTGGGGGGGGGAGTGTCAGCGCCTCCCCCTGCTCTATGTAGCAAACATTGGCCAACCCACTTTGGTGCCTATCTTGCTAAATAGGATTCCCTTCCCAGGGGGGAGTGTCTCTTCCCTCCCCCTGCTCTATGTAGTTGAAATCGGCCAACCCACTCGGGTGCCTCTCTTGCTAATTAGGATGCCACTTGGGCCTTAAGTTCTACTGGGATATTAGTTAGTTTAGGATCCTCTCTTGGGTCCCCAAATGTTAGAACATTTTTCCACCTATGTACATTAATCATTTATTAATGATGATTAATTAGCCCAAGTGATTAATGATTACATCCCTAAGTTGATTAGATTGGTAAATGGTCAAACTGTCTTGAACTAGTTAGCAATGTGAACAAGTGCTGAGTCAAACCAGCTAAGTGGAGCGCTCCCCAGGGCAATTAATGCACTCAGCATGCCTAGAGCGCCCTCCTCAGGTCATTTAATGCACTCAGCATGCTTCTCTTCTACCTAGGGTGCATTTGCTCTCTTTGTGGACAATCTTGCCTTGTTTTGTCACATTTTTGACCAATTTTAGACTCCAAACCTCTATCCAACCAGTTTCTTCACATGTGTGAGGTCACATGGGCCTGTCCAGTCATTCCCAGCATTCACACTACAGATTCGAACCAGTTTGGGATGGTTTGGGATATTTTGGTCAACCTAGGGGGGTTTGAGCTTTTTCTAAGCTAGATCAGTGTGAACACTCCAGATGGATTCGAATTCTTCCAGATTTGTATATATGGGTGTTCTTAACCTTTGTTAAGGTTGGACAGTTAATAATATTGACATTATTCACCATTTCATGTGTAATTGTTCTTCATTCATTTAAATTTTTTATGCCATTCTTGCAAATGTTGTGCAATCTTTCACCAGTGAGGAATCCACAGTAGCTAGATTCAGCTGTGCTTGAGATTTTACATGGTATCAGAGCTCTTGGAGCTAGAATTCGAACCAGCAGACTGTTGTAGTGGATTGCCAGAAACAGTGGAGAAACCACATAATTCCCGAGGCCATTGCCTTGAGCTTACTGGAGAAATCTAGTGGCTCCTCTCAGGTGTGATGCTCTCCCGAATGCACCCACTATCCATACAGGGTTTGAATCTGTTAGTGTAGATCCCTCCAGAGTGATTTGAGAGTTGTTTGCAGGTACTGAAGATCAGCATTGTCAGCAAGTGCGAATTGCAGCAGAGAGAATGGAGCCATCTCACCCAAACGTGCTCACTCCCTTCAACTATTTCGATTGGAAGGCAGAAATGGTGATTTTGCTGAGATCCAAGGGTCTCTACAGAATCACGATGGGCACTGAGGTTGAGCCAAACTCAGCTGTGGAGAAATCCAAGTTTTTTAACAGAATGGATGAGGCATTTGGCCTCCTTTGTCTCAGCATTTCGAGAGACCTCCTGTTTCATGTAGAAAGTCTAGCAACTCCAAATGAAGTGTGGCTCAAGCTTGAGACACTGTTTGGAAAGACTGATGAGATGAGAGGCCACCAACTCAAAAATGAGCTTGTCTCACTGAGCCCAGGGAATTTCGATTCCATCCAGGACTTCTTCACCAAGTTCAAGAACTTGGTCTTGCAGATCAGACAATGTGGCATAGAGAAGAAAGAAGAACAGTTGGTGTTGTCCATTCTCTCCAAATTGGATTCTGAATACTCAGTTTTTGTGTCTTCCTTCAACTCCACAAGGCTCACAGTTAGAGGATGGAAGATGCCATCTTTGGCTGACTTCATGGAGATGCTAACTCAAGAGCAAGACAAGCTGGTCTTGATGGGCTCCATCAAGCAAAAAGATCAAGTGCTTGCAGCTGGAGATTCGAAATGTGGAAGAGGCAAGCAAAAACCCAAGGGTTCGAAACCTCAAGAGAAGAAGAGAAAGGATGAGAGGCCCAAATCCTCTGAGGGGGTTTCGAATCCTGTCAAGAACAAGGGAAAGAAGGCTGAGAAGACAAAATGTAGCTACTGTCAAAGAGGTTTTCATCCAGAGAGCTCATGCATGAAGAAAACCATAGACACCATGACCCATCTCCTACAGAAAAATAATATTCCTCTTCCTGAAAGTTCCAAGAAGAAGGAGTGCGTTTCTAAAGACAAGGAGAGCTGCCATGCTTTGGTGGCTAGCTCATCTCATTCACCTTTGTTCATCATTGATTCAGGTGCCTCAAGGCACATGGCTTCCTCAAGAGACTCGTTTTCTGAACTTGCTCCCTACAGTGGTCTCTCAATTCGAATGGGAGATGACTCAGAAATCCCTGCTCATGGCATTGGGAAAATCTCTATGGAGAATGGCTTCTTCTCCAATGTGCTGTATGTGCCAAATCTTGCAGCAAACTTGCTCTCTGTATATCAAATGACTCATACTGGAGCAGCAAAGAAGGTGGTCTTCACTCAGGATGAAGTGGAGATATCAGAAGTTTCCACCGGGAAAATTGTTGCAAAGGGTGTTGCAGACCATGACATGAAGATGTACATGTTCTCCCACTTCCTCGAATTTTCTTCACCAAGTGTGCTGCTGTCACATGGGAATGAGACCAGCAAGCTATGGCATCAAAGGTATGGTCACCTAAACTACAGATATCTTCAAGTTTTAAGCAAAGAAAATATGGTAGAAGGGCTGCCCCAAATCAGATTTTCGAGTGGAACATGCAAGGGTTGCATGGTTGGGAAGCATCCTGAAAGGAAGTATGACAAAGGGAAGGCTAGGAGGGCTGATCAACCTCTTGGGATAGTACATTCTGATCTCATAGGGCCACTCCCCACACCCTCCTATGGCTGCAGCAAATATGTGCTCACCTTCATCGATGACTACTCAAGGTACTGCTGGTTATTTTTCCTTAAGCAAAAATCTGAAGTCTTTGATTGTTTCAAGATTTTTAAGAGCATGGTTGAGAACTTCAGTGGGAAGGCCATGAAGATTTTGAGGACTGATAATGGTAGAGAGTATGTCAACAACAATTTGCAGCAGCTCTGTCAAGAGCATGGCATTCAGATGCAACACTCAGTGCCCTACACACCTCAGCAAAATGGTGTTGCAGAGCGCAAAAATAGAGCACTGAAAGAGATGGCAACTTGCATGTTGCAAGCAAGGGATTTGTCTCCTAAATTATGGGCTGAAGCTATGAATTGTGCAGCATATGTTCAGAACAGGGCACCACACAAAGCATTGCAAGGAATCACTCCATTTGAAGCTTGGATGGGCCACAAGCCAAATGTCTCACATTTCAGAATTTTTGGCTCAAGGGCTTGGGCCAGAATTCCACCGGAGAAGAGAAAGGCATTGCAGCCCCAAAGAAAGGAGTCAATCATGGTTGGGTATGCAGAGGATTCCAAGGGCTACAAGCTCTTTGATCCATCCACTCACAAAACTTTCATTGAAAGAAGTGTCAAATTCGAAGAGGAAGAATTTTTGCAAGCTAGTGAACAAGGTGATGGGGAATGCTCATTCCCTCGTCTTGATGATGAAGTAAGTAGTGATTCATTCTCTGATATTTCTGATTCTGATATTGCTGAAGATGATGTTGATATGGATTCTGAACATATCCCTCCCTCAAGGCCCAAGTGGGTAGAGAAAACAATTCAAAGTGCCGGAGAGCTAGTGGGAGATCCCCAAGATGCTAGGAAAACTAGATCTCAATTTCACAATTCCTTTGCATATAATAATTCTGATCTGAGTGAGGCATGTTATTTGATGGTTGGATCTGATCCAATGTCATATTCAAAAGCATGTACAGACCCAAGGTGGCAATCATCCATGCAAGAGGAGATGAACTCACTCCATGAGAACAAAACTTGGGATTTGGTCCCTCTTCCTCCCAAGAGGAAACTAGTGCAATGCAAGTGGATTTATAGAACCAAAATTGGATCTGATTGCTCTGATCTGAAGTATAAGGCCAGGTTGGTAGCTAAGGGTTACTCTCAGGTCCAAGGAGTGGACTATACAGAGACATTTGCACCGGTGGCAAAGATGGACTCCATAAGACTAGTTTTGGTAATTGGGGCTTCCAAGCGATGGGAGATTCATCACATGGATGTAAAAAGTGCCTTTCTTCATGGGGATCTGAATGAGGAGATTTATATGCAGCAGCCTGAAGGTTTTATTTCTGATCATACACTTGTTTGCAGGTTGAACAAGTCACTCTATGGGCTCAAGCAAGCTCCTAGAGCATGGTATGCAAAAATGGACAATTTTCTGCTATCTTTGGGGTTTGAGAGGTGTAAGTCTGATCCAAATGTGTATATGCAGCATGTTAGTGATCTGATATTGATTATTGTACTGTATGTTGATGATCTTTTGATCACTAGTAGCTGCACCAAAGAACTTGACTCAGTTAAGAGAGCATTGCACAGTGCATTCTCCATGACCGATCTAGGACTGCTAAAACAATTTCTGGGTTTGGAGATAGATCAATCTGTGAATGGAATTTATGTATGTCAGTCAAGGTATGCTTCAGATTTGCTGCAGAAATTTAAGATGGCTGAATGTAAGTCTGCAAAATTTCCATTTCTTTCAGCAGTTAAGCTTACAGAATGGGGTTCTTCACCACTAGTTGACAGTTCGTTGTACAGGCAACTTGTTGGAAGCTTGCTATATCTTACTCATTCTAGACCAGATTTGTCATATGCTGTTGGGGCTGTTGCAAGGCACATGCAAGAGCCTCATGAGATCCATTGGAAGGAAGCCAAGAGGATCCTTCATTATGTTCAGGGTACTAAGTCCTTTGGTATCCATTATGCTGCTGGTTCATCCCTTGAACTAGTAGGATTTACAGATTCTGATTGGGCCGGTGATTGTATTGATCGGAAGTCAACTTCCGGTTATGTCTTTATGCTTGCACATGGACCTATATGCTGGTCAAGCAAGAAACAAAGCACTATTTCCTTATCTTCAGCTGAGGCCGAGTACAGGGGAGCAGTCAATGCAGCCACACAATGTGTTTGGTTGCAAGGTATTCTTGCAGAGTTCGGGATTGTCTTTGATTCACCCACTATTCTTTGGTGTGATAATCAAAGTACAATCAAGATTTCTACCGATCCAGTACAGAGACAGAGGACCAAGCACATAGAGATACACATGCATTACATTCGGGGTTTGGTGCATGACCGTATCATAGCATTGCAGTATTGCCCATCCAGTGAGCAAACTGCTGATATCTTCACCAAGTGTTTTACCGAGAAGAC
The DNA here is from genome assembly GCA_027924585.1 of Larix kaempferi. NCBI lineage: Eukaryota > Viridiplantae > Streptophyta > Pinopsida > Pinales > Pinaceae > Larix > Larix kaempferi. The sequence goes on along the minus strand of BSBM01002227.1, from coordinate 605,028 downwards.
CTTCACTCACCTTAGATCTTTGCTTGGGGTGAGTGATGCATGGTGATGATTGGTGTATTTTGATATATGCCACATGTCCATTTTAGAGGGGAGGTTTTATTTCCCATGTGGTTTTCCTCCTTACCTTGGTTACATGGACAAATAAATTTTATGATGTAAAAGGTGACTTGAGCCTAGTTGCCAAGGCCTTAATTTTTGATATTTCACTAAGACTAGCTTAAGGGGGGGTGTTAGAACATTTTTCCACCTATGTACATTAATCATTTATTAATGATGATTAATTAGCCCAAGTGATTAATGATTACATCCCTAAGTTGATTAGATTGGTAAATGGTCAAACTGTCTTGAACTAGTTAGCAATGTGAACAAGTGCTGAGTCAAACCAGCTAAGTGGAGCACTCCCCAGGGCAATTAATGCACTCAGCATGCCTAGAGCGCCCTCCTCAGGTCATTTAATGCACTCAGCATGCTTCTCTTCTACCTAGGGCGCATTTGCTCTCTTTGTGGACAATCTTGCCTTGTTTTGTCACATTTTTGACCAATTTTAGACTCCAAACCTCTATCCAACCAGTTTCTTCACATGTGTGAGGTCACATGGGCCTGTCCAGTCATTCCCAGCATTCACACTGCAGATTCGAACCAGTTTGGGATGGTTTGGGATATTTTGGTCAACCTAGGGGGGTTTGAGCTTTTTCTAAGCTAGATCAGTGTGAACACTCCAGATGGATTCGAATTCTTCCAGATTTGTATATATGGGTGTTCTTAACCTTTGTTAAGGTTGGACAGTTAATAATATTGACATTATTCACCATTTCATGTGTAATTGTTCTTCATTCATTTAAATTTTTTATGCCAGTCTTGCAAATGTTGTGCAATCTTTCACCAGTGAGGAATCCACAGTAGCTAGATTCAGCTGTGCTTGAGATTTTACACCAAACTTACCTATTTCATTAGGGCATGCAATCTTAGCCACATAGTCCAAATTTCTTTCAATGTGAGTGGTCTTGTTGTGGTTTTGTAATTTGTAGTTAATTTAACCCTACCATGTATGATTTTGGTGGTTCTCTCCTTCAGATAGTATAGAGGGTTTCTTTTCTAGAGAACCCATGTGTTAACACCCAAAAAGTGCTCACTAGCTCATTTCCTCATTCACATGATCCATTTGTCCACTTTTCCACCATTTGAGACTCTAAAGCCATCAAAAGGTCACCAAAAGACCATAATACACCCCTTTTTCCCCTCAAAATGAATATTTTTCCTCAAAAAGCATAAAAAACCCTAAAAAAGGGTCCAGAATTCCCCAAAATATTAAAAAGGGAATAAAAATATTCAAAATATTCAAAAAAGGAAAAAGGAGGGAAAAGGTACCTAAGCCATGTTGGTCAATACCATTGGTTTCCTCAAAACCATAAATGGTATTCCCCACCACCAAAAACTATAAAAAGGTGGTAGGGGCTCCTCACTTTCCATCCATCCATCATCCTATCCTCATGCTGTCAAAATCTCTCATGAGTTCTTGACCATTGTAGCAATCTTGGAGAAGAGACCTTTGGAGCTTGGAGCTACTCACCTTGGGAGTTGCTCAACACAAATCCTCACCATTTGAGGTATCTTAATACAAAATACTCATGCTTTTTATTTCTTGTTCTTGAATCGTTTTCAGAAAATTTCATTTGTTATATGCACATGCTAGTTTAGATTCAAATTTAGATTTATAATTGTTTTTTGCTTTCAATATTTTAAACTGCTATCACTTGTTGATAGGTTCCCATTGCACTAAGCTTGGTTGCAAAACCAAGCCAACAGTTTTTGGCGACTCCGCTGGCTTCGAATTCTTTGATATCAGTTTTTTGGTTTAGATCTTAGTTTCTGTTAGTTTTAATCATTTTAATTCATATATCTTCCATCCTAGATAGCAGATCCATTGTTGTTCTAGATCTTGGCCCTTTCTATTGCCATTAACAGCCTGAAATTTCCATTTTCAGGTTCATTTTTCGGCATCCGTTTTCGGCTTTCACCTCGCGGTTTTTTGCCCGATAGTCGCGCGTCTCATCACGACCTCGTGGCCTTTTTTCACGCAGTGTGCCACGGCTTGGCGGCCATTGTACGTGCTGCACATCGCGGCTTCACAGCCATTTGTCGCGCTGCACATCGCGACTATGTGACCAAAACCCGCACTGCACATTGCGGCTTCATGGCCGAAACCCGCGTTGCACATCGCAACCGTGTGGCCGAAACCCATGCTGCACATCGCGGATTCACAGCCGAAACCCGCATTTCCCATCACGGCTGTTTTCCCAAAACCTGTGCTGCAATTTTTTTTAATTCGGCCAATTTTTTGAAAATTATTTTTACTGTATTTTCTGCCCATTTAGCATATTTTACAGCATTTAATTTTCCTGCATTTTTACAGCCACATTAAATCTTTTACTATTTAGAATGCTCCATTAAAGGTCTTTTTAAAAAAAAAAAAAATCAGTAATTGAAAGAGAGATTTTTCTACATTTTATTTAGATCAAGGTTTTACTGTTTATTTGCTCGATACTTTGCCTAAGCAACTTTTAAGAGATCCATTTATTTCTTGAAATATTTATGTTATTTGCTTTCCTACAATTATTTCAAAGATCCATTATTTTTGAATAGTTTTTTCAAGAATTTACATTTCAAAAACGCCTTTATTTTTTGCAAAACTGGAAGCGTCTTTTCTTTCATTTGTAATCAATCGCACAAGTGGGGCAAATCAATTTCAGTTTAAATATCACAATTGCACCCACTCTGCCACATAATTTAAACTGAGCCTTAAAATTTACCTTAAACTCAACAAACGTTTAACCCCACTTGGGGAGCACTTAAAAGAATTTTGTAGTTAGGTAGAATTGAGGGGATAGGTGTTCCAATAACACCCCTCAATTATTACATTTGAGACATAGTGGTTGTCCTCTATGGTACCAAAATCCCTTATAATTTTGACATGGTTATCAACCAATTTATCGGGAAGGCCTCTCCCTTAGGAGGGTTGAAGTAGCCAGACTGGTTCCGGAAGATTGAGTGGAATACCGCAATCCATTTAGCAACCGAAGGATACCTTTTGAAGTTCTCGGTGTACACCCAAGAGGGTGTACAGCGACAATAGAACCAAACTGCAGATTCACGCAACCGAACGTGTCATGAACGGGGTATCCTAGTTGCCACTCTTTAGGATTTTCTACCCGGTATCCCTCCCGGTAGGGGGATATCTAGCCCTTGATTCAACACTCTATATTGTCTGACTTGGATGTCATCACCTTGCAGAGGATATCGTTTGTTGACTCACAATACTTCTAGTTAGGTGTTTGAATGATACAATATCCACCTTTGGTCTAGTAACACGTCTTTTTTCTAGGAACTGTTTGACTTTTGGTATTCTGAACAATTTTGTTGCATCCCTCCACTTATTATAGCACAACTGCTATAATAAGTGCTTTTTGAGGTTGGTTATTGGCCTGAGAGCCTTTATTTTTTCACTCCCCTCTTGCACTCATTGTTGCATTAGGCTTTTGAGGTTTTTACATCACCACCTTACACTGAAATTTTTAAATATTTCTCACCATTGAGAATTTAAGACGATCTCGTCGTCTTCAGGGTCAACCCCCTCAGTTCAGTACACTTGGCTCTACACGTCATAGACGTAGAGCCTTATCCATTGACTCGACACGTCATCGGCCAAACACATAGTCATCCGATTCTGACACGCCTCACTTCACATCTAATTTTGAGGCTGAATCCAAAACCCTACTGAAATATCACCAACCAACCCCATGGATTGATCACCATACGATCCCCTTTTCACTAGTACTATTGGAGATACATCGACAAACCCTACTACTATTGTGCTACCCATGGTAACAACAACCCCATTAGGCATGCCTAATATAGGGACCATTCCCCCTTTGGGAATGCCCAACACAGGGACACCACATGTTATGGGTATGCCCAACATACGGGTAACACCCCCTCTCATTACCACAACCCAAATCCCAGGAATTCCTGGCACTATTCCTAACCCCTATGCAACCCATGTTGCACTTGGGAGCGATGGCCTTTCCCACACCACATCGGTTGGAGCACACATACCTTCCATACCTAGCATACCCTTAGGGGCCACTGGAGCACTACATAATGCTACCATTAACAATTATGTCCCAGCCACTACATCACACCCCTCGGCCAGTCTACCATTTCTGGCAAGTTTGAATTTGCCAGACTTGGCAAGACTAACTAATGATCCTATTAGACATGACCCCACTTGGCCCCCCATGCCCACAAAGCTTCCCTCAGACATCCCGAAGTTTGAAGGAAAACCTGGGGAAGATCCCCAAAACCACATCAGGGATAATTTTAAGGACCCATACTTATTTAAAAGTGTATAAACCTTGGCGAATCTTACCAATTCTTAAAATGTCAACTATAAAATATTTGGCGATATTTTTCTAAAATTATTTCAATTTCTAAGTAATTTTTTTAGTTTATATAATAATTTGGAAAATTTTAGAGTGAAAAAAGTTTACCCCATCAAAATTGGGTGAAATGGGGCTTCAAAAAATGCAAATTGGCGAATCTTTTTTTGGAAAAAAAATGGAAAAATAGCCCATGGGCTAAATTTCACCCCTAAAATTATCCTTGAACCACATAATGTCATTTTACTTATGGTGTTCATCTAACTCCATAGTGGATGACTCCATTAGACTAAGACTGTGGCAATGAACGTTCACTGGCTCTGCAGCCAAGTGGTACATTGAACAACCACATGGGATCTACCATACATTTACATCCCTTGCCTCCACTTTCCTTCAGTTTTTTCAGCTACTTGTATGCTATGATGCAGGAGTTGAAATACTGTTGTCTTGTAGACAAAACACAGCTACCCACATCACTGACCATATCCATGAGTGGCACAAGCGTCGTAGCCTCTACAAGAAAAAACTGGATGACCGTATATTTTTGGATTGGTTTCTCAAATCACTTCTACCCCTCATAGCCAAGGATGTA